>VZRZ01002225.1:885345-934215 GCA_013398175.1 Climacteris rufus | reverse complement strand
AAAAAAAAACGAAGCATGGCTTAGCCTTTAAGGACTTGTCACTCTAAATCTACACTAAAAATGAAATAATGTTTTATTGAAAATGAAGGATTTATCAACAAACACATGGAAATTTACTGAAAGGTTCCAACTGTGGCAACTTGGCAAAGCAACACATTTTGGCATTTTATTCTCTCTGTACATATGTTTCACTCACTTAAATGTCATTGAGAATTAGGATGCACATTCATCAAGAGAGTCTGCCACTTTAGGACCAGATTTGTCATCCTTTATCTAACAAGCAGTCTCACTGAAGTTGGTGGGTGTAGTCCTGATTCTGAGACAGTTAAGAGCAGCCAGTAAGCACATTTTCAATAGGAGCTGTGGTCTTGTATCACACAGTCTTTCCCAAGGAAAGTGTTGAAGTGTAGTAATCTGATACTGTGCCTCCATCTTGATTTCTGGAGTTTATTTACCTAAATTCCTTTGGAGTTTCACTTGGACAGTCCTGTCTTTCTCTCTTCTGTTCCTTTAGCTCAAGTAGTTTATGCTGTTACCTTGAGAACCCACTGATTGCTTGGGCTTATTTTAAATTATTAGACATAGAAAATGAAAGCCATATGCTTTTTAAATATATTTTTAAAAATTCCTGGGATATTTATAGCATTTTAATTATCCCCAAACCAAGAATCCTGGAATTTGCAACTGATGTGCATGTGTTTTGCTGCTAAAAAACAAAAACTATTTGTCTTTGGCATGATAATAAAGATACTAAAATAACCATGGAATTTATCTGCTTAAGAAAGAATTTTGCCAACTCTTTGAATGAATAGGGAGAGTTCAGCTCCCCATATTTGAAGAGGTGGGTTTGTTTTAAAGCAGGCAGTATAAAACAGGCTCTCAACTTGCTGCCAGCTCTATTAGCACACATCACCAGCAGCACAGATTGTCAGCAGCTACTGCTTTGTTCTGCACCAGCAGAGCAGTCCTTTAAGCCATATGACATAGGGATACAGTGTGAGATACTCACACTTAGGAACTGCTTTAGTTTTAAAATCCTGTATTTTCTGTCTTTCACTCAGTGGTGAAGTCTGTATGTAACTTACATAGACATTGGGCCTTATTCTTCATTGTTGCCAATGAATGTGAACGTAAAACACTGTTTTAAACTTCCTTAGAAAACATTAATTCTCCAGCCAAAGTGCATCAGTTTATATTTTTCAGTCTCCTTTGCATCTTTATAATGAAAAGTTCTTGTAAACCTGTCCTAATACTTTTTTATTAGGGCAGATAACTCAAGAGTATAAAGCAGAGTTAACAAGAAATTTTACAGGCAACTTTTTTAATGTAATGAAATACTCGAATTTTTTTCAGTATGATCCATTCATTTTATTACAGCAAGTTAAGAAGTGCTTTATTTTCCCCTCTCTCTTGCAAAATAAGTAATTGGAAATGATCTCACCATTTGCCATTGGTTTATCAAGAAGTAGGAAATTAACAGTTACTAATGGCATGAAGCTGTGCCAGGGAAGGTTTAGATTGGATATCAGGAAAAAGTTTTTCAGCCAGAGGGTATTTGGGCACTGGAACAGGCTTCCCAGGGAAGTGGTCACAGCACCAAGCCTGACAGAGCTCAAGAAGTGTTTGGACAACATTCTCAGGCACAGGGTGTGACTCTTGGGGTGTCCTGTGCAGGGCCAGGAGTTGGACTCGATGATGCTTGTGCATCACTTCCAAGTGAGGATATTCTATGATTCAGTGATACTACAAATGAAATCATGTTACTTTCTCCTGTCAGTGGACCTTAAAACTGACCCAACTCACTGAGTGTTTTTTTTATTTCTGGTACTCCAAGGGTAGGTAGACATGAGAAACAAGGATGATCATAACCTAGTTGAGTTTGATATTTCAACATTAACATTGTATGAAGGTGGCCTTAATACTGTGATTGTAGTTTGTTCTTTAACCCCAGAGTGAAGAGGTTTGGTAACAACCAAGACTCCACTTAGTAACACAATACTCATGGGAGCTCAGCATGCCACAGAAACATGTGGAAAAATATTCCCATGGGGTGATAAATTGGTACCTCTTGATTTCTAGAATAATAATGTTGATGAAACTTCTTCTGAATTGACAGAAACCACTCTGACTTTAAGCTCCTTGTCCTTCAGATGATACTGTAAGGTAGTATGTGACCTTTTAGGATATTTATGATGTGAACTAAACTGCCTTTAAAATTATATTCCTTCAACTGTCAGTACATCCTCACAAAGTTCAATAGATTCATAAATAATGGAAGTTAATATTCTACTACAAGACTTATGTAAATTATAAAGGCAGATATATATTGGCTGGAAATAAAAACACAGTACTTTTTGCCATTAGTATTACTTCAGGTTTATAGTCAGAAAATATTCCAACAGTCATATTCAGAATAAAATTTGTACTCCTGATGCTAGTAGCTTATCTTTTTCTTTCAAGAGAGTTCATTCTTGCATTTTCCAGTGTACTGATTTAGTCCTTTTGGCACTTACCCAAATTCAAAAGTAAAATAAAGCCTTGATACTGCTGTAACATTTCCAGCCTCCTCTTTATCTCCATTGTATTGCAAATATTTATCCTTTGCTCTCATGCAGCCTCCCACTCAGAACAGTCTGCCAATCTTTTTAAAAGCTTAGGTCAGGAGATTCTTCTGAGCACAGCAAAGCTTTCTTGGAAACATAGGAAAGGTCACACAACAATAAGAGTAGCATCAACATTTTGGCTACAGGCCTTAATACCTAAATGGTTATGACTTCTACTGGCATAATCATTGGTTCAGTAATAAATGCTTATGGTGAGGGCTGTAATTTAACTTTTCAAAGCCAGTGGTAATTTTTCCAGGGGAGCTTTGTCTTGTGGAGGATGCAAAAGGTATTGTTTGCATGAATTAGTGGGCATGTATGGACATGATGGTTTTATGCTTTCCAGAGTTGGGAGCTGAGGTCCAGTAAGATTAAGAATCCCTGCCAAATAAAGGACTTGGTTATGCAGAAGTAACCAACATTTTGAAAGCCACAAGCCAGTTCCAAGCAACAGGAAAACAATACATCAGTCTTGCCCCTTGGAGGTGCTGGGAAGTAGATTCTTTCTTTCTTTTCAAGAACTAACTTTTCTGTTTGTTTGTTTGTTTCTGAAACATTGCCTGAGGAGAGGGGGCAATTTTGGCCCACTTTTCTGATTATTCTGTGGATTTTCAAGGGAAGCTTCACCCCACAGCTGCTCATCTGCAGTTTTCCTGTAGTTCACAAAGAAAGAGAGAGGAGAGGGAGGCAGCTATCTCTGTCAGCAGATTCCTCTGTTGTATGACAGAAGACTAAAACAGAGAGAAAACAGAGGTTATCAGAGGTGGCTGCTGCATCTGGTGCAGAAGAGTGCATGAAGCAAAGGTGAAGGAAGAAGGTGTTTGCTGCACCTGAGGAAAGGCTACGCACAAGGAGCTGACCTGTCAGAAGTGAACAAGCCCTACTCCAACCCCAGCCTTGTCCACATTTACTCCTGCATCTCTTCACTGAGAAGGGAGCAGGATTTTTCTGGGATTTATCCTACACATGGGACTTTAGCTTTTCATCTTAAATCTCTGACTATTGATAGCTTTTTCTAAGCATAGAGTAGTCTGAGCATCACCCCAAAAAAGCTTATAGGAAATGACTTCATTGCTCAGCACTGCCTGTACCAGTCATTTGAAAACAACAGCAATTTCCTATGCTAGACTCAACCAAGAGCATTTTTGAGAACTTCTTTAGGCTTTAAATATTCAATTTTATCCACAGTAAAAATCTCCTCTCCTTTTGACCATTCACGCTATTCAGACAGGGGCAAGATTTCCTGTTTGAAGATATTCCAGGAATTGCTATTCCTTGTTACCCTGCAAAGTTTGACTAGTGCCAGTTTATTGTGTGCTAACATGTTTTCTGCTGTCTGAATTTAGTCACCAACCTGGAATCTGCTCCATGAGGACAATGATTTAAAAATCAAAGTTTTATATTTTGTGAAAAAAAAACAAGACTAACAAAACAAAACAAAACAAACAAAACCACAAAAGAAAAGGAGGGGATACACCTGTGTATTTACCAAAGTGAATAATAAACCTGTTAACCCTGCAATAATTTACAGTACAACATTAAAATTATCAGATTTGTGCTTTTCTGCAGGGGATATCCATCTCAGTCTCATAGCTCACATTTAGGAAGACTTACTATTAAAACAGGTATATTAAAAAAAAAATCCCTATAATGTTCATTATATATCCGTAAGGAATAGAAGCAAAAAATGCGAGGAATACAAAATGTTATGAGTTTCTATTCCAACTAGAACATCTTCCTTTTCTTTCTTTTTATTAAACTTATTGCTTCTTCATTTACATACCTCTCACTGCTTCAGGTTTGCCAAGGGCAGCGAAACAAAAAATTTCTTTGGTGCAACCAAATTTTAAAAAGCTTCCAGTAATGCAGAATTATTAGATATATTCCTTACTAGATTTTTTTTCTAAGAACTGTGCCAAAACAGAGCTTTCTATTTTCTATCTTTGCTGTCTTCTAGCAGTTCAGACAGGAGCATTCATTTTTCACTCCAGTTTTTTGAGTGTTTCTGACACATTTCACGCTCACTCCCTCTGAAAATCCAGCCTTATGGATAAATCTGCATTGCTGTGGTTAATGCTCCAGAAATGCTGTCAAAGCCCAAATTGGTACCTGTCCTCAGGAGATGAGATCTAAACCACTCCCAGGGCCAGCTCTGGAGAGGTTTTCCTATAATTATTAGGCAAAACCTTGACATATGGAGGATTCTTCAGCAATATCCAAAACATAAAGCAGTCACAGGCAGTGTGAAAGGGTTTGGGAGCTCAAGCTGTCCCACCTACTCTCTGAACTCTGGTTTTCTTTGTAAAAGAGCCCTAATGGCACCTGCCACAAAGACAGATAAGATTCCCGAGTCCTGGGAAAGGAAGATTTCAAGGCAAGCCTCCCACAATGACTTTGACTGGACTAGTATAGACACAGGCAGTGTCACAAGTTCAGACCATTCCACAATTTAGCCTGTAAGTTCATGGCACAATTTTTCTATACACTTTGTACAACACTGGCAGCCTCCATTGAATCTTGGGAGAGTTAATGATTGTAATGGTCTTTGGAGCTTTAGAAACTTAAAAACTGAGGAGAGAAAAAAAAAGTGAGCTTTCTTTTCTTTTTGAAGAAACTACTTAAAATATTCCCTCCCTTTTTGAAGGGTGTCTGGGTGGATGCATCTCTTGAAGCAGATGCACTGGAACTAACACATAATGACTGACTGACATTAAAACCACGACTCCTCAGTGTTAGTTAGTCTGGATTGCCTAAACCTTTGATTTCCCCTAACTCTGGACATAATTCCATTAATTCTGCAAGCTTTTGTTTTTCTTTTAACAATTCATAGTGGGGTTTTTTTTAATTTGTTCTTCCAATGCAGCCAAAGGGTTTTATATTTACAAGTTTCTTGTATGACAAAAAGATTTGTCAGTCTATATCCCCTCACATTTACTTCCATCGGCTTCTGGGTGCTTTTTTCTTTTTAGATTCACTGTTTTGTTAATATGAAAACTTTGTTCTTATTTGGTTCACCAAACTCTTCGCACCTAAAACTTAAACTGAAGCAGAGACATTGTGAAAAGGTCATTACTGTGAACAGCTCAAAATGTGTGAGTTTTCTATGGGTTAAGTCAAAATCTTACACATTTTGTACTCATTTTTCAGATCTAAACAGCATGAGCACTTTGTTAGTTTCTTAGATTTTGGGTAGGATATCTTTAACTATATATGAAGAACAAAGAATAATCAAATATAAAAAAATTAACTGTACACAGGAAGTTTTCTCAATTTCTTGAACAATTTTATTTTTGTTGGCAGCTAAAACAAGGCAGTGATCCCCACTACTTGCTGCTGTGCTTTAGTACAAGAAGGAAAACCAATTTCTTTTATTCTTCATTACATTAATTCTGCATCATTTTTCAGATGCAACTGAACTCTCATAAAACTGTGGTGCAAACAGCAGAATTGTTGTCCTGAGGTAGCACTGAACACATCTTACACAGATCCTGCCCTGCATGGCCCTCATCACTCCACAATAACTGGCTTGTGGTTTTTTTCTGTGGCCTAATCTGAGGGGAGAAGTTAAACATGGTCACTGTCCAAACCATTTCAGCTCCAGAATACATATCTCTTAATAGATAGCAATTATAGTGGCTTAGATGCACATCTTTTCATCTTTACTATTTGTAATCCTGTATGGTAAATCAAAAACTCCTTTGCAAAGTGAAATATCAGGTTCAAAAGTTGCTTTTATGTGAAGACAAAAGCCTCGATCCTTCTTTTGGACTAGTTTAAAGTGAGTCTGTTGAAGACTTCATTGGAATTCCAAGAAATAAACTCAGTCTTAATTTCACAGCTTTTTTTCTACCAATTAGTTTTACTTACTGTCACAATGTAAAATATGTTCTCAAGCAAACAGCAGAAACAATCAAAGAAACAACTGCCACAGTACTTCCCTCAAGAAATTACTTCCGCCTAGAAATAACTCTATTAGTTTGCATTAATTTGCTTCAATTATTTAGTCTTAAACCCACATATTTAAATATAATTATCTGCTGAAAACCTCACAGTACAATCAACACCAGTCAACAAGAGCTGCCTTTTTTTTTTTTTTCCCGATGAATAGGTTACAGAAATTGTTATTTTAAGAGAAGGCAAAGATGACTACATTAATTTCAATAATTTCATATTAGGAAGAAATTCTTCATCCTGCAAAAGCTTATGTAAAAAAGAAACTCTTTAGTTTCTCTGCAAATTGACAGATCCTCTGATCATATCTAGAAAAACAGAGTTAGATGGAGTGTCTTTTCCTCCTGTGCCATGATCACACAAGACCGGAGAGCTAAATGGGCAAAGTGGTTCCACACCAGTGCTCTGTGGCTTTGACCCACTTCTTGCTCCCCATTACCCTGCAAGGAGCTCTGCTCCTGCAAGGAGCAGTGACTCTGCACTAGGGCCACCCAGCCACCACTTCACAGCCACAGCTCCCAGCTCAGGAGCCTTCAGTGCCTTTCAGAGTAGCACAAGGGCTGACTTAGGTCAGCTTGCCTTTAAAAAGCAAGATTTTCCTGTGCTCTGCACTACCCTTACACAATGATTTCCCTGCTCAACACACTTGCTTTAAGGACCTCATCTGCCAAGTATCTCTTCCACCTAGAAGCAAATGTATTTTTGTAATTAGAAGGAAATAAAGTGATAGGAAGGAAAGAAAAGCAGGCAGAAATTCTAAAAAAAAAAAAAAAAAAGGAAATTCTAATAAAAAGAAGTGGAACCTTTCATTGTGTATGCAAATTAAATTGCTCAGCACATGTATCCACAGGCACCATCTGTGGACACTGATTCGCTGATCATTTGTAAATGAAAGGAGATAATTCTGCACAAAGACAGGAGAATACAGACTGGGGATGGAGGATGTGTGGGAGTTATTGGTGGGTATGTAACCAATTCTTTTGGATCTTCCATTTGACTCAGAAAGACAGGGATCATTCAAGATACTCCTACGGAGTCCCATAAAGCCGAGAACCTGCTCTATAAAATTAGGGGATTTTCCAACTGTGCCCCTTTAAGCAAAACCAGAAGAACAATAGAATTTACTTATTAGAAAAGCAAGTTACAAGCATATGCAAAAGCAAACAAGCTGCTACAAAGCTTGAACACTGTCTTTTTTCTTTGCTGACCAAGTACCACCCACTTTCTGTGAACCACAGATATTCTGAATGACTGAAAACTACAGTCAAAGCCAATCTACCATTACAAAACCAGACGAGAGTCCTGTTCGGAGTGCATTCAGAAATCTAAAGTTTCCTCTCAGGATGCCCATCCATTTAAGTGAATAGAATGTCATTCTTTTCATTTCAAGTTGAAATTTGGTTTGGTTTTTTTTTGGTTTTTTGGGGGTTTTTTTGTGTGGGTTTTTTTTGTGTGTGTGGGGGGTTTCGGGTTTTTTGTGTGTGTGTGTTTTTGTTTTGTTTTGTTATTGTGTTTCTGTTGTTGTTTTGGTTTGGTTTTTTTTTTTTTTCTCCATTCCAAAAAGTGAAAGGACACTTTTTTTTCTTTGTGAAATCATCAGCAAACCAGGATAGGCTGTGAAAAAAATCCAGAGAGGCTCTCCACTTTCAGTAATTTAGTATCATCCACATACACGATCAGATGTAACTTGAAGTTGCCATGTAACACATCTTCAAACAAAGGGATATTTTGGAGTAGCTGAAAATGCTATTTGCTTTTAGTTTAATAAAAACCAAAAACAAGGGAGAGTAAGATTTCTACCTAAAGTCACAGGGTGTATTTCCCAAACTGCTAAGCAACAAAAGCAAATCTGAGCATACCTACACACTCTTAAAACCAAAGAAAGTACAGCAAATAAATGTAAAAAATCATGGTAGATACAAGAAGCTCAAATTTAAACCTCAGTGTGCCACTGGCAGCACCTAGATGGTACATTAGGTTTATCTTGTTCAGCACTTCTAATTTTGAAGTTGGGATCTAGCATTTTAACACCCACTTGTTCGAGCCACGTATTTTAGAGACACTGCAAACAATGTTTGAAAACTGGAAGAGAGATCATTAGCAGACCACAGCATAATCTAATTCTCAGTATCATTATCAACACCATCCTCCAAAATGTCTACACACAGTAAAAAATCCTGTATGGCTGCTATGTGGAAAAGACATTGTGGCTGTGAAATGTGAGTAAACATTTTTATGGATACCAGTAATGTTTCATCCCAAGTGTCTGGTGCATATTAAGCAGCAACCTGTCTTAGGAAATAACCATTATAAAGGGTCGTTATGTAATTAAGGCTAAACTGAGATCAAATGGCTGGTACCTTTTTACTTTTTCTTTTTGCTGAGCTGTACAAGAGCTTATAAATATTCAGTCTTGATAAAATACCTGAATGAAAGAGATAGCTGAGAATGTGCAACCTCTTAGATAACAAAAAAGTTTCGTTATGACATGTCTGAACATTTTGCTTTGCTGACAACTTAGACAATCTATTGCAAAATCCAGAAAGAACAGGAGTAAATTGTATGAATACTTACAATGAAATTAATTGAATTTTCTGTGTGTCTTAGAAAACCACGTATTCTTGCTGTGCAGGAGAGTGCATGGTTCCAGTAGCTAAGTAGAAAATGTGTTTTTCTTTCACACAAAAGAAAACTGGATTATTTTAAAGTTCTTATTTCTCTGAAGATAAGTACCTGAATTACAGTCCAGTGGTGCCCTAGGAGTATAAACTGCAGTGTTTCACAAACAAGTTTAGCCTTCATTGACAAGCAAAGCAATAGAGTTACTCCAATATGCAGGTTGCCCTGACTGGTTAGGCTCATGTTGACACAGCCTTTAGCTTTCTGCTTCAGGAAATTCACTATTTCAGATGGGCAAAAAATGACTTAGCACCCACTGCCATCAGCCTGAAATGGCACTTGTTTTCTGGTCACAAAAAACGACAGCACCTTTAACCTGAAAGGAAAAGAAGTCTTAGTGTAGCGAGCTTTCCCCACATTTGGACAGGTGTTTAAAAAGATAGAAGAGCCACCCGTACCTCACGCTGGTCCATCAGTTAACATTATTAACACCCATCCTGCCTTTGCGGTTTTGACAGCAAAAGAAAGTCTTGGTTTTCACTTGTGAGCTGGAATGTTTACTCTGATTGTTTTTTTTTTTAAATAATGAATCATCAGAATTCTGCCTACCTCTAATATTAATATTACATTGAATGAAGTACCTTGGTAATCCCATAATTTGACCACTGTATATGACTTTGTTAGACAAGGGTCTTCACAGAAATATTTATAATCTTGGTCGTATCAAATGACTTGCATCTGCAAAATTAGAGTAGAAGTAGATTTCAATATGACTAGTGAATCCATCAGATTTTTTGCTTCTGGATGCTAATGACAGTGAGTGGCACTAAAACTTCCTCTAAACTCTACTAAACATGCTCACCAGGCCACTTTTTACTCTCTGTAATGCCTAAGGCATTTGTAATACAGACAGCCCTCAAAACCGTAGCCGTTTAAACAGCAGAAACAAAAAATACAAGGGACATCACATGGGCAACTGCTTGATTCTAGAAGGAGTGAATGGAAAACAGAAGAGGAAAAATGTATTTAAACTTAATTAAAAGTAATTTGCACTTTAAATCAAAGTCAATTCTTCTGTCATTCACCTGCAAATCTTGGGGATTTTTTCTTCTGAGCCTGTAGATAGCATTTTACTCTCAGAATAGTACTGAAAAATTGAGACATTAAAGCCTAACCTGACAGAAATGAGTCAGTGGTTGCAAAATTACATTTGGCCACCCGTGGCAATGTAACAGGAAAGAAAAAAAAAAAGGACTTGGAGAAGAACAGTCTTTCAAAACATGTGAAAATGTTAAAGGTTCTAAATTATACAGAACTGTGCATCCCTGAAGCTCATGCCAGGCTTCAGTCTGTCACAAGGATACTTCATGTCAGGTGTTTTCTTTGTAAAAAATCCTCAGCCTAGCCACAGCCTCAGCCTTTGCAGTGATCCTGTGCCACCAGTGCCTGGGCTGCTTGCCCTGAACATACCCCTAAATCAGAGAAAAGGCCTGCCCAGGTGGGGACAGGAAGCAGCCATGGGTTCAGCAAGATTCAAAGAAAGGAGTTGAAATTTTGCAACTTTCACACTCCGAGAGTTCTTAGTGACCACCCACATCTGCCCGAATGATCATGGCAGGGGGCAATCACTGCTCAGTGCCCACAGGGCTGCAAAGCCTTCTCCAGGCAGCTGTCAGGAAGAACCATGTTTACAGCAGAAATTCAAACTCCAAAGATATTCCAGTAGGAAGAAGGTCTTTCAGATTGCACAGTCTCTGGGTACTAGCAGAGATCCTAAACCTCCAGTTTGAGAGGCTGCAGAGCCCCTCAGTCACTCTTGCTAACAGACATGGGGCACTTGGAAAGATATCAGACTACCAAGCGAACCTAGGACTGCACTTCTGTTTGCTCTGCTTGTTTACCTGCTTTCAGTATTCTGGCTGAGATCCTGGCATTAAATCTTGCTCAATAAATGCAAATGTGTGTGTTTGCACAGTTGTGAGGGAGGAGTTATTCTGACCTACTACCTTTACCTCGTATTTTGAGTGCAAAGTGCAGTGAGGTGAAATAGGCAAACCCAGGTTACCCCTCTCTAGGAGGGAAGCAAATCGAAACAAAGCCAACTATGCAGAGACTTTTGAAGGCTCTGTGTTTGCAGAAATATCACAGACATGGTAGTATGCCTGCCAAGATGCTCAGGGCCAATGTGAGGGTTGGCACATGCAGATGTTGGGTGTTGGGGATATTTCCTCTCTGGCAAACATAAGCTGGAGCAACAAGCAGGGGTGCTATTTACTCTTCTTGCTTTGAGCAAGTCCAAACAAAACTCCCAATTTGTTGAACAGAGTGTAGGAAACAAAACCAAACTGTAGTTTGATGCTTGTCCAGTGAGATACTCATTATTTTCATTTTATTTTGTTATATCATAGAAATCCAGCCAATGTAGAACTCACATAATGACACGGAGCAACAGCAGCTTCCTAGAGCTGAGGGCTGGTGACACTGGCCTAAGTTGGACATGGACAAGTGGGTGAAACCTCTGGTGTTCCTGGAGAGCAGGAGCTCATTAGGCTTGCATTAACCCTAATTAACAGCCTTGGAGGGGCTGCACACCAGTGGCAAAGCTGGTGGCAGCCACACGTGGGTTTATATAATCAGACTGCTCTATTTTGCACACAATAACCCACTGTACAGTGGGCTGTGAGGGAAAGAGGGCTTAGTGGGCCCAGCTAAGGGACACAGTTCTCTTTATTTTGCTGCTTAGTGGTACTTTACCTTTCAGCATCAGGCACGGGCGGCTGAGTGGCAAAAGGAGCTGTCAGAGCAATGCAGTAATCAGCTCAACTGCAGCAGGGGCAGCTGGGGATGTTGCACGTGGTTGTGGCAAAAGCTAGCAATGGATAATGAAAAAACCATTATCCATTAGGAGCCAACAACAGTAGAAAGTGTTCCATGTGTGAAACAGATGTTATAGTAGTTTTAAGTGGACAGTTAGGACTTTGAGGAAAAAGCAAAAATACCCAAATGTGCACAACTGGACTTTCAGTTTGACTGCAAACTGAAGGAACAATAATCCTTTATCTTATTTATTAGCATAAAGTTTTCCAAATAGTTTGGGTGTTTGTTTTCCTATTCAGTGTGGAATAGGAGCCTTAAATTATGGTAGTAAACCTTTTAGATTGCCTCAAAAGCATAGGGATTCCACAGTGCAGAAAGGGCAAAATGCATCTGCCAAATTTTCTATTTTTACCTCCTTTAAGCTATTTTAATACCACTTCACTTGGGAAAGAAAACAGAGTCCCTTTTACTGTTAATAATATACTATTCTGCTCTTTTGATCCTTGTGTTTTGCTTTCTAATTACCTAAATGTCATGCATGCCTAATAAATTGGATAAAGGGTATTGATTACGCCTCTGGTTTTTGTAGTTAAACCATAGAGTCAATTAATCTGCATTGTATATTTAGGAAGATAATCAGTTATTAAAATTGAAAGGAGGCTGGCAAAATTAAACTGAAGAGTATTCCAGCAGATGAGTCCCTATCTAGTATATATTCACAAGATTTTCCTAGGGTCGTGTTTCAAAACAGCAAGCACTGGAAATCATCGGACACCTTGAGGAGGTGCTGGGTTCATGTCTTACCTGTTCTTGCAAATCGGGCTTGGTTTATCAAGCTTTGTAGGGTTTTGACAGTTATTAAAAAAAAAAACTCTAAAAAAAAAAAAAAAAAAACAAAAAAAGATATATATATATATTTAATTTTCTTATATGCAATCTGAGATAGAACAAGGGAAGGGGAAGATATAGGAAATCATAATGTTTTATCACTGCCTTTGCTCTCTAAATACCACATGATTGTGATCGTGTGCAAAGACATGGGGCTATTCCAGTTGTGCTGGCAGCAGGGCTGCCGGTGTTCCAGCTGCCCCTGGGAGTGCACAGTGCCCAGGGCCAGAGCCTGAGCACCAAGGCCAAGGGCCCAGTCAGGTCTCCTCCTCAGCCTGGAGGAAATGTGCTGGTGGGGTCTGGAGATGAGGTCTTGAAACACTCCAGGATCTGGGGTCATGCTGCTGGAAACTCTGGGCAGCCCCAGGGTGGCCGGGACAGAGGGAAGGAGAGGTAAATCTGCCTGGGGTGCTCCTGCAAGGACACAGTGCCCCAACTGCGCTAAGCATGTGAACTCTGCATTAAATGAGGTTAATGCTTTCCTGTCCCAGGGAGGGAGAGTGAAGATAAACATATTAAAGATGCTCACTTACTGCAGCGCTGGCGGCTACATCAGCCAACGTTGGCTGCAGAGATGAGCTGCCAAAAAGCCCTTCAGCAATGATTAGTCTGTGGCTGCACTGACTGCTGCTTCAGCTGTGATCATAATCACCTCCCTCCGACCGCGTACCACCACTCATCTGCTCTTCAGTTGCTTCTCAGATTTTGCTTAGCTCTTGCTTTAGAGGAGTTTGACAATGAGCTCTTCAATGTGTTTGTACATCGCATCCACAGTAGGGCCCCGTCCCTGGCTGAGACTTCCAGGCACTGGAAGAGTACAAACACCACCAGTAATTGCATCCTCGTTGAGGATTCAAGCCTCTCGCTGGAGAAAATGTGATGGCAGGCAAAGAATGACAAAGAATTGGGCTTGTTTTCTGCCTTTCTTTTCAACTTTTTCTTAATAGCAGCATTTGCTTCTTTGTCAAGGAAGATGACTATTTGTGCACTGCTGTATTTTGGGTTTTCTTTTTACCCCCATGTTTTCTGATTTTTTAAAATAATTTCAAGAAATGTGAAAATCTTCAATCTTGATAAGAAAGAAGTTATGATTTCAAGGATAATTTAAAATATTTATTTTCAGAGGCAACTATCATTCCTAACTTTCAGCCCAGGTCAGTTAGTAGGACATAAAACAAAATATTTGCATTGTTCTCATCTTTAATATATACAATGACTCTGAGAGAAATCATCCTTCTGGTCTTAAGGATTTCTAAAATGCTATGGGGAAAAGGATTTTTTTTCTCCAGACTAGTTTAAAAACGGCAATATTTTTTCTTCAGTTAAGGGACTTTGTCTAGAATCCTTTTAAATATTAGCAAATTTTACAAGCCGGAAGGATTGCATTTTCTAATTGAAAGCAAATGAAAAACAGCAGTAAAGGTCATTTTTTTCTTCGGGTTTTACTTAAGCAAATAGGTAAAAGGGAAAGGTGATTCTGAAACTGTGAAGTTATCTTTCAAACTCACATTTCAGTTTCCTGATTCAAACATAAATGCACAGCAAGGTCTGCTCCCGTTAAGATGAAATGCTGTGTGAGGGATTCAATTTCCCTGAGGAGGGAAAGGGAAAGGGAAAGGGAAAGGGAAAGGGAAAGGGAAAGGGAAAGGGAAAGGGAAAGGGAAAGNGGAAAGGGGAAAGGAAAGGGGAAAGATAAAGGGAAAGGAAAAGGGAAAGGAAAAGGGAAAGGGAAAGGGAAAGGGAAAGGGAAAAGATCCCAGCCACAGTCATTCAAGAACTACTCCTTATCATTTATTTCTGGGATTAGTCTTTTTCTAACTCACCCAAAATAACTTGGTTTCAGTCACTGCTGCAATCATATTTCCATTGTAAATATGAATGGGAAAGCAGAAGGGTAAGAGTCAGGAAGGTCTGAAGGGTTGTTCCTTGGGCTTAGGGACCAGAACAGCTGTGTCTCATTCCTGCCTCTCCTGCCTACTCTGTGTGTGAAGTACACCCAGGCTGTTTCATCTCCTCATGCTTTTCACTATCTCTTTTTGTCTAGGGCCTTAGTCTGCAAAAAGCATAGAGAAGACTTGCAAGATTGTCGACTTCGTTGAAAGCTCTCTCCAGGGGATATTGTCTCTCTCCCCAGATCTCCACACCCCTGACTTTACCATGAATGTCACTGACATTCTCAAGACTATCCCCTAAAATTAATAATTAAAGATAAAATTGAAGGGTTCCAAACTGATACTTCAAATCTCAGTTTCATGTGATTAATGGTCCCTGCACCTCTTCTACTTCAATTAGGAGTTTTGTCATGTATGTTAAAGTTCATTAATTATCATAATTGGGGATCTTGGCAGGCAGCTTAAAAATAATCCCCTACCCTTTGGAGCTTTGGTTTCAGAGGACTAGTTCATTATACTCTGAGACTGTTGTATAACTATCGTGCTTGTTTGTCTGACAACAACAGCAACAGCAACATGTTTAAACCAGAATTTTCTCCATTCTTTTTGTTTAAATGCATTTTCACTGTCACTCTGCTGTGAAGCCAGGCAGTCAAAGATAAAAACCTTGCCAACTGCAACATTCAGATGTCATGGAAGCTTAAGGAGCCATATAAGTTTCTTCGTGATGAACACACATACATTAAAATCAAGATACTGAAAAGTATTATTTGGCTGTTCACCTAACTGATGTGCTGTAGATATTTAGAAGAAAAAAAAAAAATCATGCTTTCTACACACATAGGCACAATGTAAAAAGTTGGAGGAAAAGAAAATATAACAAATACAATAGAAAATGAATTTTCCTCTTTTGAGAATAAATAATTACAGAAAATTCCAGACTGCTCCTAAAAAAACACAGTCAACATTCTTATAGCAGTGTTATATAGTGGATTGCAACTCCCATTATCAGTCTGGCTAGATTTTGACATTATTAATTTCTATCTATAGACTGCAGATAATGCATTATAAAAAGAAAATCTAACAAAGGAGGTCATTATATTTAGGATTATGTAGTAAAGAAGGAAGGCATAGGTAGAGGTAGTGGGTAAATGTAAAACCAAACTGCAAAACTGCATTTTATGTTACTGGGTTTTTTGGGTTTGTTTTTTGGGTTTTGTTTGTTTGGTTGGTTGGTTAGTTTGCATTTTTTGTTTAAAAATGGAATACAGATATTTTGTCCAAGTTCAGTATACAGAGATCCCCATGAGAACAGTTGTTGCTCCTCTGCCAGAATATCAGATATCTCTCTGCAGCTCTTATTCCTCCTCCCCGTCAGCCCCTGTGATCTATGATTCATCCTCCAGGGAGAAACAGTGGAAAGAGTAGAGCAAGTCTTGGTAACCAGACTACACCAGAAAAGAGATGCAATGTCAGCAATGTATCCAGGAAAAAACACCCTCAGCTAACTCACACAGCAATAAAGAAAGTGTATTGCCAGAAGGTGGGAAGATAAAGTCGGTGTTCTGCCTTCCAGCAAGTCTCCAGGGTACCTGGCAGGCAGAGAAGGAGGCCCTGGCTTTTCAGAGCTCATGACACAGCTCTGGCCTTGGCCTCTCTCTGCAAGGACTTAAGGGCATCTCTAAAAATTTTCTTTCCCATGTTCCTTATCAACAAAGTCACAATCTAGCCATTAAATCAAAATTTAAATCACACATTTCCTCCCATCAGGACTTCTAAGCTGTCTTTATTCCTTTATAACCAAACAAGAGTGTGATGAATGGAGATATTGTGGCATGGGAATAGAGCCTGATGTTAGGCAGATATGAGAATCTAGTGTTCTTTTGGCACTAGAAACCTTGTTTATCCCACAGGATTAAGAGAGTCATCTGTAGGGGAAGGGGCTGCCCCACTTTATTGACTGAGGCTTGGAATGCAAAATTTCACAAATAATAAAAAAAAAAACCAAACATAAATGAGGATGAATTCAATTATTATGAACTTAGTTAAAGGTCCATTTTGAAGAGCATGTCACAGGATGTCATAGGAGTATATTTAACCCACCACATACTTATCTGGAGCAGGTCTTGGGTTGATAGAAGCATGCTGAGTGTCTGGCTCATAATATTACATTATATTACATTTTTCATTCCAAAGAATTGCAAATTACTTTACAAATTATATACACAGCCTGCCTAACCACTTTAAAGCAATTGCTGATAGGGACAAGCTCAACCAACATAAAGGACTGTCAGAGGAAATATGCTGGTGGAAAACTGAAGCTGTGTCTGGTATGACCAAGGTACAGTTTGCTAACCTATGCAACTAAAAAGTGACCATCACTGCATGGTGTGATCCATTAAACAATGTAGAGGTGACCAGGAAAAATGATTCTTTGTAATTTTTAAAGTTTCTTCTGTATATAGCCAGAAAGGTGACATCTTTACTCCAAAATTACTACAAGGTGCATTACTTGGTTTCCAGGATTTCAAGTGAAAAGAAAGCATGCTGAGTAAATTGTATGAGATTCACTATCTGTATCCCAGAATAATGAAAGGCTCAGTGGATCTCACAAGACTGAAAGCATTTGGGTATTTTCAATGTGATGCTTAAAAGACTAAACTATTGCCTCTGGGAACTGAGTTAATGTTTCAATTCCAATTCCCTTTAAAAATGTCTTACTGGCATGACAAGGTAGAGGCATGTTGCCAGAGCCTAAGGAAGGTATTCCAAGTGTTTGTCAGGGGTGGATAATGCAGTAGGCTGCTGGTTTTTCATGTTTCAACATCACAAGGAAGCATTCTGTTCCAAAGCTACTCCTAGAGCCACTGGAGACCAGAGAAGCAGTTCCCCCAGCCCTCAGTATGTGAGTGGGATGGATGCTCTAAGGTGCCTGGGAGCTGACTACAGTGAGATACAGGACCCCTGAGGCTGAGAAAACTGGAAGGTAAAGCTGAGGAGTTCAGGAAACAGGATATCCATTCTAGAGCTGTAAAAGACCATGAAGGAGAAAGTGCCTTGGATTAAATCAGCTACTGGTTTTCTGAAGGGGAAGAAGCAACAGAGGGACTGAAATATTGTTGTATTAGTGGAGATTTCTTTGAAACCCATCTGTTGCTGCTCAGGGGGAAAAAACAGAATGCTGCACTCTCCAAGAGCAAATCAAGTTTTTTTCTGAGAGAGGGAGGAAAAGTGGGGCTGGGTTTCAAAGTTTTTTCCTCCTGAAGAAAATGTGTGATGGTTCCTGTGTCTCGCTTGCTCCTTCTGGCCAATGGGGCTTGTTTCTCCAGGTGACCAGTGCAGGACTGGAACTTGGATATTGCTCTCCAATGCTTGCAGTGACCACCACGTTTTCTGAAAATGCCAATTACAACTCCCTAGTTAAAATTAGAGATATGGTAATTCGTCCTTTAAAAATTAGCAACTCCATGCAAATTAAAAGCAGACGGCTGTGTCTTCAGTCAATGCTAGTTAGTTTATGCACTTATACTTCACACAACCTGTTTTACCATCTCCCCAGAGCCACAACCTCCTAAAGCACAGCTCCACCACTGATCACAGGGCAGGCAGCACCAGTACCTTACACACACCTCTCCTGTGCTAGGCAGATCTGTAGCTTGACAGTGATCATTTCTGGCATTTTACTATTGTTTTCTTTAGTGAGGTGCCAAACTCTGATGATTTGAAATTCTGGGCCCGAAGCCAGTCCTTTGGGTTTTTGAAATTTGCTTGTAGCCAGTGTAAACCTCAGGCCACTACTGTGGACAGGTGACAAATTCTCCCTCTTGGCTGGAAGCAGCTCTCAGTGTATGTGTTGTTAGTAGTGTGCATGCATGTTAATGGAACTGCTGGCAGTGAGGATAAACACTGACACTGCTTGAAAATGCTTGATGGTGTGGGGTCAGTGATGCAGGCAGGACCAACTTTTTCTGAGTTACTCCATCACTGAAAACCCACACCCCACACAGTTTTAATTCTTTTTTAAAGTGCTACGTTGGTTTTAAGTAACACATTGGAAATGGCTTTACAAAGATCCTTGCTTAACAGTACCTGCAGTGCTGCTTCATTACCAACCATAATATCCCAGTGAACCATAGTAACTGCAGAAAAATTACAACAATTCTCCTTTGTACAGTGTCTGCTGCAAGGGGAAAAATATAAATAATAGATTCTAATAGTCACAGCTGTTCATAAATAAGAAGATATATACAAACACAGTCTAGTGGAACAGGCACATTTCTCTCCAAGACTGACTTGCTGGATCATTTTGAAGGAAACACTTTGTCACTTTTTGGCTCAGTTTCCAAATATGAAATATAAATTGATAAGATTCTTACCACTCAATGTAAATAAAATGCTTTGAGAACATGAATACAAATCGATGTATAAATGTTAATATACTATTTTCTAGCTAAATCCACATTCTGTAAATACAAATGGATAGCGAAGACGGATTTTTGGTTTTTGCACATCTGTGCCACTAGTGGAAGTTTTGCAAGCCAGATTAGGTCCTTGGGGACATAAGTGCATTCCTACTGCTCACAGTGTGTTTGTACAGTTGCAAAGTGGCTTATACTGCTAAGCAATTCAGCTCATGGGTGTACAAAAACATAACAGCCATCATCTTACCCCGTTAGCTGCACAGCTTCTTCAGTGCTAAGCAAAGGGAAAATTGTACCCAAAATATGAGAAATCAGGAGATAAATGATTCATAAAACACAGAAAGAGTTTGCAGCCTTATAGGGATGGGAAGAGACCATCTCTGCCTGGAGAAGCTATTGGCTTCCTCCAGCAGAGTATTTCTGCAAATTCTCCTTTGTAAGAAATTGTTCTCAAAATAGCAAGAGGCTTCACTTAATTAAATGTTAACAGGTCCCTGCATAATTTATATTTCATTTTGGTCAAAACTCATCTGAGAACCCCAGAATACTGTGGCAGGGCTGCATGCTAAATTCTCCCTTCATTTATATGGCTGCAGTTCCACTGAGGTCTACAGAATACTGTGTCATGATTAGGACTTGTTAAATCCATTTAATGTAGAAGATGAAACATTGCAAAGCTGAATTAACTTGCCCAAGGCCAGTGACACAAAGGGGAGTTGAATTGCCAGAAAACTGAGAGTTCTATTTGCTTGCTGAATTCACTGTACTCATTGAAAATTTAATTTCTGCTCTGCTGACGCATGGGTAGCCACATGGGTGTGGCTGCATTGTAGGGCACGAAAGTCTTTCTAGGGATGCTGCTGAATCACATCTTCTTGTCTGGGCCTCTTCTGTGTGTACATTCAGAAAAGGATTGCCAAGTCTGGCCATGGAGATAGCAGCTGTTCAAACTGAAATATGATGCTATTCCTGCTGCAGTGAGCACTGCAGTTTTTCTATTAGTTAATAAACAGATATTCTCCTCTAAGGTTAACCACAAAAATGTCTTTCTCTTAAGGAACAATATTTTTCAATTAAAAAAGAAAAACAAAGTTAGAGGTGTATATACACAAATGCTCTATTAGAACAAATAACTTGAAGGTTTTAATGCACTTTTTAATTTTGAAGTGTACATCTTTTGAAATATTTTTAGAGTCTGTATGACTCAGGAGAATAGTAACAGCATCTATGTAATCCTTTTTTTTTTTTCCTAGTATTCCCATTCAGCCTGAGGTCATTCTTCTGCCAAGAGTTAGACAGCAAAGGACTTGGCATCAGTTCTCACTAAGACTTTTACACATGCTAGTGCCCAATAACTAGTCCTATCAAAGCTAATAGGAATGGTCATATTGTTAAAATGTAAGCATATGTTAAACCTCCAAAAGATCAGGGACTACATCAGCATTGGTTACTGCTGACTAAATACAGGAAAAACCTAAGTATTGGAAGCAACCTGGCAATTTAAAAAAAAAACTTTGCAACAAAAGATCAGACTACAGTTTCGTAGTGCTGTATTCCCTTGTAAATAACTGCTCCACCTGTATATATATATATATATATCTCAATGAATGAAATATGTTGTTGACAAACAAATGATCTATTCACACCCATGCTGACAAGAGATGTGTAACCAATTACATGATTTTCTATCCACACTTTAACAATACTTGGGCTTTTTGCCATGGCACTGATCTTACATGTTCAAATTAAGGTGAACAGCTTTAAGACCTAATCTTTTTTTCATTAAAGAGAACTAGTTGGCAAACATGATAGAAGGCTTATGGCAATTTCTTCTTTGAAATTTCTATCCAATCTTACCAGCATTTTGGATAGAGATTTTCTACTAAAGGTTTAGAATATGGGGCAGACAATGGCTTGCTGAGACTGTAGCCCTTTATTTTACATGAAAGTTTTGATCATGTTGGAAGGAATCTGTACCCTCTGGGGACCTTCTGTAATTTTTACTTTGGGATTTACACCTCACAAACATAGTACACATGAGTTAATTGAAGGCCATCAGGAGGTTAAGTACAAATTGATGAGGTCAATATTGCAACTCTGTAAGAACGAGAGCATTTTGTTTGATACTATTTTAGAGTGCAATATGTCTGTGAAAACGCCTGCCTGGGTTCCCAAGAGTAGTCTTGGCTAAGAAGGGATTGCCAAACTTTCTCCTAGGCCTGCAGAAAGTATGTGCTTATCCTGCAGAGGAAGAAAGAAGTGTGTGACTGCTTTCAGGATTGCAGAGCAGCAGCCTTTCCCATAAAAATCTCACCTCACTTGAGAGCAAAATGGCATTTCCTACAAACTTGAAAACAGTGTTGGTAAAGGCCATTTCTTGTAAAGCTGCATCCTTTTCAAAGATGACCTAAACATGAAAAAGAAATCAAAACACTTACTGAAATGGTGAGCATCACAGCAAAAACAAAATATGAACACAAACAAAGGGTTTATGCGAAGTTATAATTTTTTTTTAATTTCTGTGGTTCCTTAGCATTTTGGAACAAATGCAGTCATGGGAACAGAACACCCCTTCACTAAATGTCAGAGTAAACACTTCTTGTAACCCCCAAAGAAAAGGCTTTATGCTACTAATACACTTACAAAATTCAACACTACCATATTGAAAAAAAAAAAAAAAAAAAGCAAACATAAGAACATTCTATTTTTATATTTCATGAATTAGAAAGGTCAGAAGCCAAATTAAAAAAAAAACGCCTTGCAGGCATGAAGGATAAAATGCTGAACATGAGATGCAGTTTATTAGGAAATACTGCACACTACATGTCACAGGAATGTATTCTTCACATAATAAAGCAAATCCAGGAGAGATTTGTCACCTGTTTTCACCCTCTTACTTCACCATTAGATGTTCACTCTTCCATTTCTTACTGGGCAATTTTAAAAGCATCTCTCTGTCACTTCCATGCTATTCTCCTGATCTTCCATGCTGAGCTGATCCATTTACTGAAGTTGAAGAAGCAGAACTGCCTCCCCTAAGTTACTGAGTACATGTACCAGTGCCAGCAGGAGACAGGCAGAAGAGAACAGTAGGATTTTAAAGACAGGGGGAAGAAGGTCTGAAGGTAGCAAAGGACTGAAAGTAGAAGATTTGACAAGCTTCTGACACCTAGTAAATTTTAAAGAAAGGTAATAAATAGAGAGCAAAAAGGGGAAAAAGAAAAAACCATTTATATATAGAGAAGGTCCTTGAGCAGACATTAAGTTTTGAACATGTTGGACCCAAGTAGAAAAAGGAAGTGGAGACAACAGGCATGCGTGGAGATGTGAGGAGAAGTACAAAGAGTGGAGTTGAAGTAACTCTACTGACTAAACTATAGCAACCTTCATCATTTCACTTTGATTTTTGCTTTTTTTTAAAGAAAGCAAACTATTCCCATTTTCCTATTTCAAACAAGCAGATCTACTGATACTCTGAATTGGATTTTAGTCATAAGCAGGAAGTTAGGAAGCACAAAAGAGTATTTATTTTAAAAAAAAAGAAAAAAGAAGAAGAAAGATATTTAGAACAAAAGATGTAGGACATCTGTTAAACTCCATTGCTCTGACTAAAGACAGAGAGAGAGAGAGGGTTGAATCCATCCAAGTATTCCTATCTTATTATTTTCATACAGTTTTCTCAACATCAGAGAGACAGGGATGGCTGACCATATCCATTCTTATTCATATGTGGACAGAGCATGTGAACTCTAATTCCCCGTTCTGTATGATGACTGACTTTAAGTGGAGTAAAATTTCAGTAACTCTGTTGGATCAATGAGGTGATCTGACTTCAGTGATTACAAAGGCAAGAGATTGTAGCCTATCAAATACTTAAAAAGTGGAAAATTACCAGCCTAATAAGTAGTCAAGCAACAGAAGCAAGACATTATTGCTATGAAAACTTGAGCTTTAATGTTCACTGGTTTCTATTCTAAGTTTACAGAGCTAAGGTGACATTATCCCAGACTTTTGACAAGAAAGGTCCTGCATCACTATCATCTTTTGTGATTTTCATGCCAGTCAGCCTCTTTCTCACCAGGGCTCCACCAGACCCCCTTAGTTTTTCCTTTCTTAGCTGCCTAACAAGAGCTGAGCTCATTTAACATCTGTCACAAACACCATGCTTACACTCCTTAGTGTAGTGGAAACAGACCCAAGTTAGCTTCTTTACAGAGCAAATTATTCTGTGCAGAGCACACCAGCAGATGCTGCTTGTGGCACCCCACCTGATCTGATAGAAGCATCTCGAGCATCTCAGCTTGGTACTGCACAGTGTGCTGGAGATACATTATCACTTCCTTAACAGCTTATGCCACTTCCATTCTCTTAAAATGGGGTTATTTTGCTTCCTTACAGGAGTGCTACAGGGATAAAGTCAGGCAAACTACTGGAGAGCTCATCATGGTGATAGAAGCCATGCAAAACTGCACCACAGCCCTCTGTGGGTGGTGCAGGCTGAGCCTCTGTGCATGTTCCTCTGGCCTCCCCATGCCCTGTCTGGCTTGCTCCTTTCCTTCCAAGCAACAGTCAAGCAGAGGATCCAAATGAGGAAAACAGAGAAAGCAGGACTAGTCCCTATCCCCAGTCAGATTAGCAACCATTCAAGCATAGAGTTTTAGAGGAATATGCTATGTAAGAAAAGAGAGAAATTACAAGGTAGTGAGGGCAAGAATAGAGAGGAGCTTAATTAAATTAACTGAGGGAATATTTACACTTCCCATTTCTGAGATTTGCAATTCTGTAGAATAATCTCCCAGAGGAAGTAATGAAAACCTCATCACTGAGCCACTTTAAATGAGTTGGAACAGCTCTACAGTGAGCAACACTGTGGGGGCTGTGGACTGGCTTATGGTTCCCCCCTCTCTCTTTATAACTAATCAAGCTCCCTCCCCTTACATCTCCATGGCATGAACTGTGGGATAATCCATACCAACTCATGAATGTATTTGACTTTTAAAACCTTTATAGATACTTGTCCAAATAATTTGATAAGATTACCAAAAGAATTTTTGTTTTTCATTCTTCTGTTTTCCTGCAATCATAATATCAATGTTAATTTAAAATTTTTGTCTGACTCCTGAAAATATTTTGTGATGTGGATTTCCCATGCCCACATATATCTGTGGAAAGATTTCCCCATAATTTTGCAAGGTACTAAATATTTCTTCTCTTGTCTAATCCTAGGAAACTTCAGGTAAAACCAGACCTTTATGAGTCAAGATCTTTTGTATTCTCTTATTCTGCATCTTAGCATAGACATTTCAAGGTTAAAGTATGAATATTTTGGAGGATTTGAGTTGGCATTGCACTGCCCTAGGGAGAGAGCCCATCTTGTATCTTGTATATCCCAAAGGGATCCTCTGCAGAAGTGATGAGAATAGCTACATCAGAGGTCACCATTTCCATTTAATAATTACCTAAATTGCCTCTAATACCTGGTGCTGCAGTTGTGGAGTAGCTTTGTAAAGTGTTTGTTCTTCCATCTGTGTAGCAGCTGAGATGAGTAACAAGGTCTAAATATGTAGGCTTTGCTTGGTACACAAGCTTACTCACCTCAGACTAGCTAATCCTGTTGCTTCTGTGCAGAATTAATTCCTTTTGCTTACTATGCTAATTTTACTTTATTCCTAAGTATCTTGCTTCTTTAGCAGAAAAAGGATTAAAATTGAAATGAGAAAGAAGGGTGTAAAGGATTTTATTAGGAGAAAGACAGTAGTTACTGGACCCTCTGAATTTTTTCCTACTATTCTATTAGAGACAACATTATGCTTCACTTTCTATTGGAAAATTATGTTTAAAGTTTCCATGAAAAACATCTGCTGCATTCCACCCCAGCACTGGCAGTTGTTCAGCAATAGATTAAATCACTCATTCCATATATGCCAGTAAATTTACTCTGCTAAAGTTGTTATTGACCATGGACTCATTTTGTAAAAGTCAATTTCTAACTTTTTCCAATTTGACTACTCTTTACAAGTAAATAGATTTTTTTCTTTCTCTGTCATTTGCACCTTGAATGCAAAGGTTGCTTTCAAACACAGAGTGTTTTGGAAAATCAGGCCAGCAGACTTTCCGAAACATAACACAACATCTATTTTAATCTTGGCTTGTGATGATGATGCAGACAGCATTGTTCAGAAATTTTTGATTCATCACAAAGGCCTTATTATAACATAGGCAAAGGTAATCAGGATCCCAGCTGATTACTTTTTATATTTTCTATTTTGAACTATAAGGACAGCTCATTAAATCAGGGTTGCAATACAACAGGCACCAGCCATTCCCCAAGCAAAGGGGCACATTTGTGCAGGTCACAAAGCAGTAGCATTTTACATATATAAAAGCGTTGGATAAAAGTGATTTAGCTATCTTAAAATTAAATATTCATTTTTCAAGCAGGTTTCACTATTGCTCTGTTACATAAGATAAACTGATTTTTAAAGATCCCTAGCATAGATGACATTGCTGAATGTCGCTAGAAAGAGAACTAAAATCCCCCTGAGATCTGTGGTTTCCTTCTTCTAGACACCAGGAAAGGGATTTCAAGGGGAATGCAAGAAGTTAAGCACCTAAGTCTTAATGACATTGTCTACACCGTGGGGTAGTTATGCTTCATGGCATGTTTTACTCTCCTGGTCCACCTGTGACCTTGAACCTTTCCAGTATTTAAAAGCACATTAGGTTCTTAAACCAAAAATTAATTGATCCGCTTTGTGTTTGACTGCATCAGGATTCTGAATTTGCTGCAATGTTGGTTTTCATACTGACACATTTTGAACTTCCAAGACACACAGTAGTGTTTGAAAATGCTAATAATGCCCATTGCTGCTTTGTATCACAACCACCATTATTGCACAAAGACCTGCCTTTACTTTAGTGTACAAAAATCAGCTGCAGAACATTACATGGCTCATAACTCACACATTATTAGCATCTCTAGGCAAATTTTGCATTTGCCAATTTTTACACTGCAGAAATTGCCCGTTAGATGTAGTTTACAGTCCTCCTATTGGTACTTAAAGATCCTTATGCTTGAGAAACAGAATGATTACTTCTTTCTCATGATAATTCATGGAGTTTTATAGATTTTATACAGAATATAGATAATAATGGGTAGGGCTGAAATTTCTTTGTTGCATCCAGTTCAAGCAGAGGACTGTGAAATAAAATGCCTATTTGCAGCATTTATTACAATAAAACCTTGTCTAAACTTCAAGCAATAGGCTGTCTATACCTATTATGATTAAAAAAACAGAGTGTGAGTGAGGCCAACCTGTTTTTCTAAAACTACTAGGAAACTTCCTAAGTGTCATCAACAAATGTATCTTATGAATAATGTCCTTTATGAAGAGAAAGTAATTAGACTTGGATATGCTATGGATGGAAAAGGGACCTGGCTGAAAGTACAGTCCTTATGCCTTTCTTTTGCTTCTAATGCAAACAGTAGCTGAGCAAAGCTGAAAAACAAAAAAAAAAATTTAAAAAACCCCAAAAAACAAAATCAAAACAAAAACAAAAACAAACAAACAAACAAAAGTCTGATTAGAACAAAGATTCTGCAGCCCACAGTCCGAGGCTCTCAGTCACTGAAAATGAAAGTAATGAAAATCAGGACGTGAACACTCACTGTGCCAGGCTTTGGGGAAATAATAGCTGTCTTTCAAATTAGAAGGCTTTGCAGAGCCTGTTAGAGAGCGCACAGCAGCAGCCCCCATAGCTCTGCCCTCATGTTAGAGAATCCAAAACACAATTCCGCCATCAGTGCTGCATGCAGGCTTCACAAATATTTGATTATATCTCCTCTAAGAGCCTAACAAAATCTAAATGAATATTTGGGAAGATGACTAATAGCTTGGCATGAATATTCCAAACAAGCCAGCCTAGGTATTTGTATAAAGCCACTCGAACCTGCACATTTGTGTGTGGCTGTACATTCAGATCAGTGCATTTTCATCCCTTTTATTTGTTTCATAATGTTCATACAGACCTGGGTTTTGGACAAATACAAATTAAAACTATTTACTACAGGAGAATAAGCAATTAATTTACAGTATAGAGTATTAATACCCACTCAAACATTATACTTTGAGAGTAATTTGTTCGCCTTCAGATTTTTTTAATTAGCTGGTCCCTTTATCAAGCTTAACCCAACACCCAGGTTATTCTACTATTTGCTAAACTTTAAGCTCACATTTCTCATTAAGCATATGACAGACAGTTTGAGGCCTTAGAACGTACCATTCTTGGATATATCACTCTCTTCACCCCATGAGAGCAGAAGTAGCTGAAAGATCACAAAAACAGCTCCTGTGGAAAAAGCTGTTAAATTTTATTAACCAGGGACCTGAACCAGGAATCATTACTATAACAATGTAAAGTGGAGCTAAAATATCACCTCTTCAGTGTGACAGTATGCTGCAGCCATTTCGTACTTAGGCAAAGGATTGGACATGTGAGAGGCAATGATGAATTCATGGACCAACACACAGTAGCACCAAGGGTAAAAATATAGATTTATTTAGGATCCACTAGAGTGATAGAGCAACATTTTGAACTACACAGAGACTCTTTTTCCTGGAAAAGTTCTTCCTCACATTCACATCACTCTTACAGCTATCACTGAATTCTAATATGCCTTTAGACAGATGTGAAAAATGTTGTAATACACAAAATTTGCAGTTGCTACAAGATGTATTAGTTGCCGATGGGATGGGAAGGCAAGACTCCAATGAGTTGACAATCTTACAAATAAAAGGTTAAATTTCCATTTATTAAGCTGTAGAAAAGGTAGGGTTTTGATGGGAATCTTTCCTGGATGATTGCTAATCTTTTTGTTCCTCACATAGATATTCTGTTGCCTATTGTCATGGTAACAGGCAGCTCTACCCTGCTCTGCTCCTGCCTTTTCTTAGGCTATGGACACCCATACACTTCTTTCCAGGTATAATCCTGTCATTCTTCCAGTTTTATCCTGAAAGTTCTGTGTTGGCCCTTACCTCTCCTCTTGATAATACAGAAGGGACCTTTCTTTGCTCTCAGGGACAGGATAGAGTGATAAGTTATTTTTTATTGTCCTGCCATGGAAGGTACACGTCCCAGGTCAGGTTCATGCTCCCCCTGACTGTCTGTACAGGTGCAATTGGATCACACTGCTTGGCTCCCAAAACTCAAGCCAACATTGGAGGATGTATAACGTGACACATGCATACATGTGCTGACCGACACATCATTATAATGAACACTTTTTATTTATTTTAGCTGGAGTAATTCTCTAGAGACCCAAGCACTTGTCTCAGGAACCAGCCTGGCTGCATTTGCCTGCTGCAGCTCCCCTCTGGTGAGCCTTTTACCATTTGCCCTGGCTCAGTATCTTAAAAACCCTTCTTGTATTCAGACAAAACCACAATTTACTCCTGCCTAGATGCATAATTCTGCTAACTAGACAGACCTCTCAAATGGAAATATTTATCCTGCTCATAATGCAAACACACCACACGAGTGACAGCCTTTTCCAAACTATTACAAATCACCCAGGATCACCCCCACACTTGTCACACATACAATTCTCCAAATGGAACCACACACTGGCAGATTTTTCAGTCGCTTCAGTGAAGGGAAAGCGGACGATAGGAGGCCCGAGGGCTGTTCTAGCCCACACCAACTGGCACTGCTCCCAGAGGGAAAGTACTCCAGCTGGGGAGAGGAGGATGTGCTCCAGGGGCGAGCCTCAGACCTCCTCCTTTGGGAGCTAGGAGGGAAAACAGTGCAGGACACAGAGGCAGGAATGCTGTGGCTGATGAAACCCATTGTCTAAAAAGAGAATCACCACCTTGTCAGAGTCAGGTGCTTTTTTAGCTCCTTTGGATAACTTAAACAGCATAAAGTCTGGAACAGTGAAGGGTATCATAAAATAGTTTGGGTTGGAAGGGACCTTTAAAGGTCATCTGGTCCAACTTCCCTGCAAAGAGCAAGGACTTCAACTATATCAGGTTGCTCAGAGCACCGTCCCACCTGACCTTGAATGTTTCCAGGGATGGGGCATCCACCACCTCATCTGGCAAAAATATTTCAATGTAATGTCGACAGAACACCTTTGCCCTCAGTTCTAGACATTTTATTAAGACCTTGCAATTTTTTTCATTGGTCTGGCAGTGTAAAAAGAATGTAAATTTCTGATGTAAAAAGTACAGCAGAAAAAGAAACAAAACAAAATAAAAAGTTGTTTCAGACCCTTCTTACTTTTCATTAAAGAATGAAAACTATCTATTTTCCTATTCTGGCCACCTTTGCAATGACCAGGCCACCACGGCCAAGAAACATCTCTTGACTCTTTCACTTAGCATTATTAGAAAATTTAGCTAACCTTGTTTCTTCCCCTGGGTTAATCTGAGTAAAATCTAGGTTAAAACCTGGGTGGAGAGCTCAGGCTTTGTCCCAGTATGTTTTCTGTGTGCAAATGAAATGAATGAATGAATGAATGAATGAATGAATGAATGAATACTTAGTGCTACAGTATTTGTCATAGTTAATAATAATAATGATGTGCCTTTACTTAAAGCTGTTCCTTTAAGGCTCCCAAAGCACCTAATATTTGCAATAGTTCCATTGTATTATTATTAATTATGATTGTGTTTACATCAAGTTGACATAAATGACTAAACCTTTTCAAAGCCATGCAATACAATCTAAATCTGTAGATTCCCCCAAAAAATACAAGCTCAGCAGTGACCTGGTTTTCACCTCTTCATGACCTAGACATTTGGCCTTTCAGTTGTTATGGCCCATATAATTTGTCCATCATTATTAATAGCAGTAGGAATACAAAAGAGCTGGGGAGGCTCAACGGACTTGTTGCCAATGGATAAAAATAGAGAAGGCCACTGGTGCAGCAGAACAGCAAAGTCTCAACCATGATAATCTTACAAAGCAATTGTAAGTGACATTGGACTTTAGATGCTGAAGACATAATACTGCACTAAAGGAAATTCTATGAGCAGATTTTACTTGACTTATATTTTCTACTCCAGTCTTTCCTTTCTATTTTTGTAGTTTGTGTACCCATCTCCCTTATGTGCTTATACACACAGCCTTTCTCAACACACAAAGAATCTATTAAATCTTCTTTGAAGAAGGTAAACATGCATGAGAAAAGATGCTGGCATTATTCTGCACGGTCTCACCCAGCTCTCTGAGTGCAAGAACAAAATGAGAGCAGCAGTGAGCGACAGCTAGGGATGGGTTTTCCATATAAGAAAGAGCCCATATTTACCCCAAAGCACTTGTATCTGCAGCACAGCACAGTTCCTATGTTATTGCAGCAACTGGCTCACATATGAAAAGCCTGTTGGGCATACTGGAGATGCACTGACAGCCAATGACCTCAGAAGAAGGCAAACAGCACAGTCCTAAAATAAATGACTAACATGAAAATAACTTAGGATGTCAAGAGTGAGAATCCCAGACTGCAGAAGGAGAAGAGAGCTGTATAGAAACAGAAAGAAAAAAATACCAATGCACTAGCCAAGACAGAAGCAGAGCTTACTTTGACAAAGTGTTCAGCAAGATAAACAGAAAAAGGGGAAATTCTGTCCTCCTAAATACAGCTGTAGAGGAGAGATCTGTATGTCACACACCCCTCTTATTTTCACTGGGGATTCACAGAGTCACAAACAGGCTGCCCGTTATATATGATCTTTAATAATCTCAGTCACATAAACATGTGCACTAAACCAGAGGAATGATTGTAGCTTGTTCCCCAATAAAACATGAAGCTTTAAGGCCCACAGTCAGCAGTCAATTTCCCGGCTCTGCAAAGGTGAAGTGAGACCTGAATATTTTTTCTCATTCCTAAATTATTACTGGCTCAGATGTCCTGAATACAGATTAGAAGAATTACCTGATTATATTAACCTAGGGAAAGAGTTGAATAAAAAACCATGATCATATTTCAGTGAAATAGTCTCCATTAGAAAGCAAAATCTCTCTTCTTCTCCCTCTCTCTCAGGTATTTGTATGCAGCATGCAATGCTTTTTATAACCCATTTTTGGGGTACTTGAATAAAACTGAATATTGTCTACTCTGTCTGAAAGATGATAAAGTCACCTAGGACTCATCTCCTGGGACAGCAATAAACTAACTCTCCTGCCAGTCACAAACACATAACATGCCTGCATGTAATGTTTGCTCTGTTCCGTTTGAAATGTTAATCATCCCTATGTAAATTCTGGCACACTGAAACTCGGGTCATATTAACTTCAGGTTACCTGATTTAGATACGCTAAAGGACAACCATTTATCGGCTGCTTTTTAAAGATCAAAGAAGCTCGTCCCTAAAATATGCCCCACAACATGCAAATGAATCTTAATGTCTCTAATTAGACTATAACTTGAGGGTGCTTTCTGCTGTTGAAATAAAGTGTTACTGTGTCACAGGCTTAATACACTGCAAGGATCTGATCTCCTCAGCAAGTCACAGCTGCACTTCGTACCCCTGGTCTATGACATGCCTACCTTCACTGGTTTTGCTACCAAAAACATTCAAATCTTCTTTTCTGATGCCTCCCCTTCAGCTCTGACACTGATGACTTTGTGGAAAGGCTCGGGGAGCTGAGACTTCCCCATGAGAGGTGTGTGAGTTTCTGTGGCTCTTTTGTGCCACATGCTCAGCAGCAACTGTGCATGACAAGGTTTAGAGGCTCTGCATATACCTGCTGATGAGTAAGAAATTAATTCACACTTCTAGCTTATTCTCCACTGCTTTTACAGGGAGATAAGCATGTCATGGTGGTTATCTTCCTTTAAAATCCCAGTGGTGGGAAACCCTCTGAGAGGTAGCAAAGTGAGGTCAACACTACATCATCCCTGTAAGTGACTCCACCTGCTATGCTGCACAGTAAAATAAGAATTTTCTGTCTCCACGAAGCTTCAAAGTGGGAAAGAAAAATACAGGGTAATCATCATGTAGGAAAACATTTTGTTCCACTGGGAAAGAAAAGCCTTAGTCACCTGGTACAAATATATGTATTTAAAAGTAAAAAGGTGTGGTTGGCAACTGGACTAGCACTTCCTTTTCCACAGGGAATGTTGCAAACCCAAACAGAAGCTACTTGGTAAGCAGGAGGTGAGGACAGCAAACGTGAAGAGATGGCTGAATGTTTGTTACAAATGCAGCCCTTCCTCATGCTCGTGAATCATTTCTTAACTGATCCTGATTTCTTTAAGTACACTTGTCGATATGCCACAGGCTGTATCTGTGAAGCAACATTGCCAAGAAGTAAATATCATTATGAGTTATGTGCACAAGAAATGGAAAATCTGACCTGTCTCTCTCTGCTGTCTTGTTATATCAAAATATTATACTGTAAGGTTGCTGGGGTTCTTGTCTGTGTGTTTCTGTATTTCTGATAGTGGTTTTATATATTGTGGTTTCTTAAATTGTTTCTCGGTAAGCACTGGAGTTTTTATTCGGGCCTATTTAGGTTAATATTAAAATCAATATAAATGTTTTTCAGCTCATTTGTGAGATTTAAGTTAAGCATTTGGAAACACAGAAGTTTATGCATAAGGCAACATTTTGTTTTTTTGCAAAAACACTGCATGGCATAAGAGCAGAGAAAGGAATTGTGTCTAACAAAGAGAATCATAGAATCATGGAATTGTAGTGTCATACAGTGGCTTGGAAGAGACCTTAAAGATCATCCCATTCCAAACCCCTGCTGTGGGCAGGGACAACTTTCACTTGACCAGGTTGCTCAGAACTCCATCCAGCCTGCTCATGAAGAACGGGGCGGGGGGAATTAAGAACCTTAAGATATGTGACTATTTTAAAGAATTTTCAAAACTTGCTCACAGATATTTGGACAACAAATACAGTGAAATACACTGGGAATGCCTATTTCACCATGTTTAAAATAAGTTGTTCATGAAAATAAAGCAAGTGGCAATTCCAGGATCAGGTTTTCCACTCAAACAGGTTGTTTCATTATGTATTTTTCCAAATATGTTGTTCAGCACAGATTCCCAGGAGGAAAAAGTTGTGCCAAATTGCTTTGAGGTCTTTCACTGGCAGACTGCAAGTTTCACAGCAAAATCTGTGATATGCAAATGCTAATATTCATGAGTAATCACCTGCGCATTGGTGAAATGCAGACCTTTGGTGTGGGATTTGACCACAGAATTTTGTAATGGTTGAACAAGGTAAAAGTGGGTATTTTTAGTTCAAACCTGATAGATCCAGGGCAGGGAGAGGGGACTTCAGATGGGGTTCAGGTGGACCCACTCAGCCTGTGAGGACATGGACAAGGACTTGGGCACTGATGAGCTTTAAGAACACCACCTGTGTTCAGAAGAAGGTAATGGAAAAGGATGGCAGCAGAGTCCCTAAACAAAATACAAGCTGAGAGTCCAGGAATTAGAGAGACAAGCCAAAGGCTGTGGCCTTTCTCCCTAGAGAAACTATGAGTTTCCTTCATGAGGAGTTGGCAAAGAATTAGAGAGCTGAAGTCTCTCAGCAAAGGTGACCTAATATTTGAGCTGGAATTGTCAGAAGAGGCTGGCTCATACCAGACCTAACAAAGAGGAGCTTCCCAAAAGGAAACTTTTTCCATGTGAGTCATGCTTTTGCAAGAACTGAGAAACTCAGAGCATCAGCAGTGAACAAGGAATGGGAAAGCAGATGGATGAGGCTATGCCTGAGCCTTACAAACAGATATGGAAATTTAAAGAGAGCCACCCAAAAAAAGTCATAAGCTTATGGTAATAAAGACATGGATTTACATGTAAAAATTCTAGGCCATTCTTCTACAAGAGTAAATCTCTCACTGAAGGAACCTTGCATGCTCCTCATCCCTAAATTACACTGAAAATACTGTCAAGTCATGCCAGAGTCAGTATTGCAAGATCTACAGGTCTAATCCACTTTCTTGCAATATGAAAGGCATTGCACTTACCCTATGTGCTGAAAGTGAGTGTGGGTGCATTTTAACTTCTGCTCTTCCTAAATCAGTCATGCTTATGTCATGATGAAAAACTATACTGGAAGAGAAGAGGTAAGCTTAATATATAACAAAAATTGGATCTAATGAGGGTTTTTCTGGTTTTGGGGTTTTTTTTTTTGCTTTTCTACTGAGACAAATTTACTCTGTAATTTTGTTATGAATAACCTTCCATGACTCTAGTTAACTAGCACAGTTTGCTCTACAAAGCTCCACATGTGCTTCTAACACTGTTGAAGCAATGTTGGATCAGATGTAGCTGAAACTGGCAAAAGTATTTTTTCTAGTATGTCAGAATAAACATAGAACACTGGGGTTTTTATTCCGAGCTCAAATTGCCTTTTGTTTCTCGTGGGGTAAATATTACTAAATTATTTTTATTCCAGTAACATGCATAGTCTGTAATGACACTGGGCACTTGCTGATCCCAGCATGGTTAGAATTTGGGTTCATTTATGTAGCTGGTGATGTGTGATAAAGATGAAACATTTGGGTTTTGTTTTCTAGATGTTCACTAAGTCATTTCCAACTGGATTTGTTTGAAGCAAACAGTAAAACTTATTTTGCAACAGCCCTGAAATTATTAGCCACTTTCTTTTCTCATTTATGTCTTGAAACATGAGTGTTTGTAGTCCCCAGGAGCCTGAGGCTTAACTTGTGAATAAATATACTGATTTATTGTGGTGTTTTGGGGCCACTTGCTTTTGCCTGAGTGGCACCAAATAAGGTCAATAGCATCTGCCTAAGGTAGATTTCACTTCTTGTCACTTGGTCCTATAAAACATAACATGGAGTTCTGGAAATATCAGACATTTTCTGAAGTCAGACCTTTAATTTTATGCTTGCATCAAGCAGGAAACATTGCAGATAATGCATGAATATCAAAATGCTATGCTTTTCTCCACAGAAAGCTGATCTAAATGAGTTTAAGGTCTCTCAAATTGTTCTGTGGTAGCCATCCAGAGACAGTGATTTAAAATTCATTACATTATCCTGGGTTGGAAGATATTTGGAAATGTAAGTGATTTGGCACAGCTTTAGAAAACTGTCCTAAAATATCAAGTGAAAAATCCCCGAGTTGGTCTCCAGTTTGTCAAACTTGGTCACCAACATGAGATTATGGAGCTAGCAGCTTTCTGCATGGATCACAGACTGGAGACCTGGAATTGAAAAGCAAAAAGAAATATAATATGTTGGCACTAAAGGCTTGGTTTCCCTTGTAATTTAGGGGACTGTGGTTATTCTGCTTCAGCTTTGATCTGCAATTGTTCTCTATCACATGTGTGCTCCTGGGACCTTCTGGTTCCTGGCAAGCTTGAAAATCAGGCAATTTATTTTGGTAACTAAGTATGGACATAGGAGCCCAGCTTCATATATTCCTTGCTGATAAATCACTGGCATGGCTTGCTGGGCAGCATCCTGCCCGCAGCAGAAATGCCATACTGGAAATTAAGAGCTTTTAGCCAAATCAGGGCTTCACAAGTATCATGTATTGCAATATTGATTTCAATTTCTTTATGGATGAAATTCTTTCAGCACTATTGCCTGCTTTGTATATTTAGAGAAGGAAATAACTACAACATTTCCATTTCAGAAAAACAGCTTTGTGGCCTACTCGCTGCTGAAATCCATTAAGTGACTCTGCAGGGTGGGAAAAGAGGTTGTTTTTTTGTCTTTAGCTTGTGTTTTATAGCTGTATGACAGAGTCTGAGTCCGTCTGCGCAGTCAAGGTCATCCACCTGGCTGCTGCATTTTGTCCTACATTTGGTTATATCTGCACCCCTCATGGAAATCACTCACTCTCAAAAGCACTGAAACTGTAAAAATGTGCTGTTCTTTCAGGAACACTTTGTCAGTGAGACGGAGGTCATTGCCACGACCAGAGCCAAGCTGGCAGGGGCTCATTGCTGCAGCTCCACCCAGCTCTGTGCGAACTTCCAGCCGCCTTTTCAGCCGTGCATCCCAAACGGGGTCCAGTCAGCCCGCTGATGCTGAAGCTACTGCTGTTGTAAGGTCAGCAAAGGCCCCGGGTTTGGTTTGCTGGGTTTTTTTCCGTGATTTAAGCCCTTTCCTGTTGTGCTATTGCGTAACTGGAGCTCTTAACAAAACACGTGTCCCTACGGCTGCACTCCCTGGGAAGCGCTCGGCTCCAAAAAAACAAAAACTTGCCAAGCTGCAGTAACGGCACTGGGTATCCAGGGCAAAACTTTGTTTAATCATTTTGGATTCCATCGTGCCCCTAAAGAGGCGTTTTCACAACAGAAACAAACCATACCAAATACTCAGCAAGCTGTCCAAAAGTTTGTGTCATTAGTTAAGACTTTCATTTCCACTGGGGCATAAAGCTGGGTTGGGTTTGTTTGTGTGTTTGCAGTGCCTGAAATACGTGACAGGCTTCTGGTTTTCCTCTTCATTTGTTCTTACTTCTTAAACACAGTTGTTAAATGTTACAAAGACTCCCTGTTTTCTTCAGTTGCTGAGGCACACAGCGAATAGATCTTTTTGGTGAATAAACTATGTATTACCTTCATTTGAGATTCCCTACCGATTTCAACACACAGAGAATGTGTTACAAATAAATAAAATAATTTTTTAAAAGTAATTCTTATGATTCTGCTTATATATCTTAAGGATTGACACACTTCTCATTTCTGCTTCAGATTTTCTAGTTTTATGTTTCCTTCTAAGCAAGGCAAGGTTGTCTTGTTAGACCTACATGTGGTATACATTTTGTTCAGCTTTTTGCTCTCTGTGAGCTTTACCAGTCAGATATTATGCCTGTAGCCTGGACCACATAAGGCTGATTTTTTCTGAAGACTAGCAGAGCCCTGAAGAAATGTTTAAGGGATGCAAACACTGGGGTTCTAGCTAGCACTGATGTTTTTGCAGGGAAGCATTTCCAGAAGTTTCTTGTGTCATTTATTTCTGATAGGATTTTGGCTTTGGACAACCTAACATATAACCTGACAACTATCTGACATGCTGAATGAAGCAAGTATCATTCCAAAAAACATACTTGTGCTAAGCTCTGTGATGCCTATGGAAGTAACTGGGTTTTTACTTAAGAAGTACTTATCCAGTATTTCCTGTCTTGGAAAGAACTACACTGCCTTGATAGTGAAAAGCAATGAAGAACTGTAGCACCAAGGGAAGTGGCAAATTATGTCAATCTTATTTTGTTCCTTTTTTTCTAATCCTGGGTAGACCTGTGAAATCTATTTATTTATAGATTCCCCTCTATCACCAGCATAACCAAGCACTCCTTTTACATCTAACTCTTTCATTTCTGGCAATAACAGTAAAAGTAGCTGATAATTTCTCATCTTTTTCTTGGAACATTTTCTTTCCTTTCTCTAGTTTCCTTAGGAACTGGCTATAAACAACTTATACATACAGTATAGTAATGTAGTACATGTCCAAAACTGAATCATGTCTCTTTCAGGCCTGCAACTGAACAGGCTTGGCTTGGGGTTTTTAGGTTGGTTTGGGTTTTTTTTTGTTTGTTTGTTTTGAGGGTTGAGGGGGGCGAGGGGGGTGTCCTTTTTTGTTGTTGTTGTTTTTGTGTTGGTTGGTTGGTAGGTAATTTTTTTTCCCCGTGACAACTGCTCCAAAACCAATTTTATCTTTTTTCCACTTATATTTGTTCTTTAGTATTGTGGTTTGAGTGGTTCCATAGGAACTGCCAATCAACATCTAGTACAGCTTTACTGGGTGAACATGGTCTTATATTTACTGGGCGAACACAGTCTTTCCAGATATATGACTGACACATTTGCACCCTTTTGGCACAACTCTCCCTTGCACAATCATTCCAGAACCAGTTATAATTTTCAGCTATTTGGATTTATCTTTTGTACAATTTGGTGCTGTCTATGCTATTATGTTATCTCCTGTGGGAACATGGAAGCATCTCCTGACCTCAGTCCTCTCTGGGTGGTTTCTAGGATTTTTGGGTACCTTTTTAGTTATTTTTTAGGGTGTCACTCTGCTGTGGTTACACATTGTAGCCTTTCTTTCTCTTGTCACTTGTGCTGGATGCAGTCCATAACCCCGGCCTCTTCTACAGTTTGTTACCTCCTCTTTCATAAAGGTGTTCTGCTGTGAGCATTCCTATTATTTTGGAAATCTTTCTCATTTCTTTCTTTTTTTTTTTTTTTCTTCTTAGCATTACTAGAAATGTTGTATGTTTTGCTGGTGGTATAAACAGCGCTGCTGGTTTACATGAACTTTTCACTAGTGGTCAACAACATTGAATAAATTGTTCCCTAGGATAGCTGGACTAGTAAAATGTTTTCTTTCACAATCACATAAACAGCACTGAACAGCCCTTGTTAAAAAAACCATCCTTTCTTCTGCTTGTTATTTTGTTACAACAGGCCATCTTTGTGAGTGGTGCTAGAAACAAACTGCCTACATCGGGCAGAAATCAAGCACATCCTTTTCTCTGCTAACTTTCTCCTTTCCTTACAGTAGTAAAGGGACACACAGCTGATAACAACTGCATTGTCCCATCTCCTACCACATTTATTAGGACATTTGTCTGACACTCTTGTGGCTCCTTTGCATACAGGTTAACAGGCCCAGGAGGGTTTGCACCACTCCTCTAGCAGGGTGGCCCTGTGGCAGGGAGCTCCTCTGCTGCAGCTCAGAGTGAAGCAGCAGCAGCAGCCTCTGGGCCTCTGGCATTCTGCTGCTCACTCCTGTTTTCTATTGAGCAGGGTTGCTTCATTTTTCAGTGCTTTTGCAATCCTCTCTGCAGTTGTCTTTGTTATAGGCTCTATTTAAATGCCCTTCCCCCTGCTCTTACTGAGGAATTCTGGTTTACTTTTACTGTAATTTCCAAAGATTCAGGATTACTTAATTTCTTTTGGTTTCAGAGTGTTCCTGTTTTTCTTTCAAGCTTTTCCCAGCAGCCTGATCTCACTGAGATTTTCTTATACTCTTCCTAATTTGAGCATACTATCCATTCTTTTTCTCATGATGTCTTAGGAATGATGGCAAAGCTTCAAGAAGTGAATCTCTTCAACTTGCAAGCCTGCCACATGCTTTCTTGTCCTCTCCAAAACCTGAAATATTAAAAAGTTACATGTTTAATGTTCTCAGTTACTTGGTTGATGGAATTAACGTGAGCATGCTGAAATGTCAAGAAGAAAGCAAAACAAACAGGGCTTATCTAGAGAAATAAAGCAGCTGATCTGGACTTGCAGAGGAGCACAGATTTCAGTGCAGAAAATGAAATCATCAACTCCAGAAAGCAAAATGGAAAGCCAGGAGCCAGTTGTAACGAAAGGCTGAGTACAAGAGAGAGAAGATGGTGTCACATGGACATTAAACATAGAAAATGAGTGGGCAGGGAGGAAAAAAAAAGAAGTGATAGTCAGAACAGACTGGAGGGAGGGAAGCCTCGTTATTCATAGCACGAATCTGGGTCCTCTGGGGACCAGCAGGAGGAGCAGAGTTTTGCAGAAATTATCACAAGAGAGGACAGGTGCACAGTCAGAACTGCAGAGAAGATGCAGCCTTCAGGGAAAACCAGGCACAGGGGACAGGTCATCCTGTCCCAGCTTTTACCTGCTGTCCTCCTGAGGAGGAGCAGAAGCGTAAATGCAGGCAGAGAGTGTTTGAGCTAAAGGGGAACGCCAGGAAAGGCAAAGATAATGAGGAGGAAGCAGGGTTCAAGGCAGAATGGTGACCAGCCACTTCAGAGGAAGAAAAAAGGAAGTTGAGAAAGGGAGGCAAAACGAGAAAGTAAAATTTAGTAGGAGCAGCAGAACAACAAGGCAGAAAGGAAATAGAATCAGTAAATCATACAATCATTTAGATTGGAAAAGACGGAGTATTTCAAATATGCAAAAATCTGTATGAAATTTTGAGATGAAAATTCCTCAATGCAGAAAATATCATTTCAGAAAACTAAAAGCATAAGGATAAAAGGAAACGACTTCAAATCAAGCTGGCTTAACCTTTGCTACAAGCAGGGACAAATGGAAATAGCTGGGGAAAAAAGGAGATGTATTAACAGCAATATTTAACCAGGGAGCTACAGCCTATATATGATGCATGAACCATGAACTGTTTAATGAAAGACAACCTTGTTTTCAGCTAATACAATCCTGCCACAGAGGGTTCCTGCCTTCCCTGGAGAAGAAAGCTCCACAAAAATAAAAAACAAACCTGGAAACCATTTGAATGACAATAGTATATGAGAATATATGGAGTATGACAGAATTATACTAGCATAAAACCATGTACAGATGAGCAACTGAGATTACAGCAAGACAATGACAGTGGGTTTCTGCTGTAACCAAGTGACCCATTGCCTTAGAGGATGGATCACTCCCCAGTTCAGCAACTGCTGTCAGTGATACTTGATGACAGAAACTGGTTTAGTGGAGCATTTTTAGTTTCTCCTCACAAATTCCTTCATGTCCTGTATCTTTATTACTTCTACACATATGCATGTGCCCCTTTTGTTGTATGAAAGATGCCTTTCTAATCACTAATCTGGCATTTTCTTTAATGCAACTTAATAGCCTTATGTGCAGCAGAGTAAAAACAAAAGATGGCATGGAGAAAAAAAGACCAGAAGAAGTGGTAAGGAGAGAACACAGTGGAGTAAAATCTAAAAAAGTGCAAAGCATATTAAATTCTGCAGAATTTGAGGATAGGGCTGGAGTAGATTCAATCAAATAACACAATTTTTCTTTAAAAAGGAGAGAGGACTGATGGAAAAGAAGATGAATGAAGGTAAATTTGAGTACTGCAGGACCAGAAGCACCAAATTGCAAATGAGAAATCCTGTGCTGTAGAGATTTGAGAAAATACTGCACTCTTGAAAAGACTGAAGTATTTGAGACATAGCCACTGTATAATTGAAACCAAAAGAAAATCTTTAAGGATACTTACAATGTTTGAAAGTACTGTTGATCATGCCACTTTCAAAATGAGATCTGAGATCAGAATACTCTAGGGATCAAGAGACCCCCAGAAAAAGGTTGCTAGAAGTACCCAGTTTTAGCTCAGCAAAGACTGTGAGAATTAACTTGGCTGCAGAACAGAGCGAGATCAAATTACCAGTTTTGAAAACAAAACCAGTTCATGCTACAGAACCTCATCACAAAATGAAGAAGCAGAACAGGTCTGAATAGTTAGAGGTGAAGTCTAAAAAATGCAATCAACCAGAGTGAAGTTTCATGAAGCAATGGAAGAGACTGATTAGAAGAAAAAGCACAGTTAAATTCATAAGAAGCAAAAACATTTTGTAAAAGCTTCCCATGAGTGACTACAGTTCTCTTTGAAAGAAACAGTCTATATGGGAGGTCCTTTGTGGGAACTGTCCAAATGGCAGCTGTGTTTCAGGTGGGACTTATCTCCTCTGACTACAGCAATTTACAATAAAGGTCTCTCCTTCTGCCTGGGAAAGAATCCCATTGTTGTTAACAGAGCCAGTGTAGCCAAAACAGCTCAAGGTGTGATTCAACTGAGCAGATATAGGCCCCTACCTCAGAATAAGAACTGCACCATAGACTATACTGACTTTATTGGCTGTATTGACTAGCCCACTGCTGTGGTAAAAAAGGCCTTGGAAGACACCTTCATTTTGTAAGAAAAATCCAATCCTAGTACCTGAAATACCATGACTATGAGCTGGACATGGAATTTTGCAAGCCAAGTTTCAGCAATATTTTTTTCAGTTCTATAACTATTCAGCACAAGTAGGTAAAACCCATGTCATGCAGTGAACAAAATATTCTTACTGTGAGTAAAATGTAAATCAGATGTAAAGGAAACAAATGTGAAAGAACAAAACTCTGTCTTAGCTCCCACTGGGAGAGCTGAAACTATGGAAGAACATGAGTTCATGAAGATAAAATGAAAGAGATGTACACAGAAAAGCTGAAGTATACAAAAATACAACAAAATAAGAATAGGATTTCTACTAAACAGTCCAGGCTAGATAAAGAACCTGCTAAGATGATAAAAGGTGAGTGCTGCTAAGAACAAAACAAGCCTCAAAACAGATGCCAGCCCATATCTAAATATACTTGAGGAAATTTTAGATCAACAAGTTAAGATATGGCTTGGTTTTGCCTATGATGCTGGGAAAATTACAGGCCAAAAATAGACTACTTTTCTTGTTATTCTGCTATAACACTATTAAAGAATATCACTGCAACAGTGGTAATCTTATGCCTAGTCCATAAGTCTGGCACACATTACACCAACTGTGGTAATTACAGAAAATGGCCCAGGATTTGATTAAGAGCTTAAATGTCTTGCAAAAACAGTATCACTTAAAGCTCTTCATGGCCAAGGTACCCACAACATGATGGTTTTATAGAAAATGTCATCAAGGTTGCAACAAGGATGTCTACAAAAATCTCAATGGTGAAACACAGTATTATTTCACCTTACTCTGAAAAAAAACTGTCATTGGCTGAAAGTTTAACAGGAATAGCTTAAGATGTGTTATACAGTTGGTATTAAACACAAATATATTACAAATTCTTACTAGCTCCAGAAAAAACAAGGGGGGCCGGGGAGGTGGGCAGAAATGCACAGGAGGAAAGATATGACAAAAGGCCACATAAAAGATCACATAAATTAAGCCCTTGCAGCCACAGGGCCCTGTGTATCTCACATAACGCAAACCACAGGTGAAGCTCTTCCAGATATTCCACATGAAGTTCATTCATATTTGTTCAAGCAATTACTGAACAAACAAAGACAATTCTCAGGAGAAACTCAGGTCATCTTCTGCCTCTTCCAGAACAGAGAAAGCTTCTACATCTCCTACAGTTTGAAACAGAGCAGGTTTTTGTGCAACTGGACAGCAGCAGTGAAGATAACTGCGTGAAGAAAAGCAGATGCTTCAGTCTATCAGATACTGAAGAGATCTGTGAAACAGAGAACACAGCTGAGAGTCAGAGAATTTATTTGTGTTGTACTGTTTATCATTTTCTTATGGATGATTCAAATGAGAGGGTTATTTGAAAGACGAAATTCCCTGGCTTCAGTCAGTTGTGGCTAACAACAGCTAGTGAGAGGAGAAGCAGGATATTGAGATCACTGTATTTCCCTCACAAATTCTTTCCTTCTTAATATTATTTTAAACTAATCCTGGTAATAAACATGATTTTAAAGTGTCATTTTACTGTTGTGTGAAAGCCACAGACAACCATTGTCATGGTAGGCTTGGGGGCTTCCTAAGCAGGAAGGCTGTAAAATGGTGTGAAAAGGAAGAAAAGAGGGTTCCAGAAAAGTAGCTCTTCATCTTGAAAAGTAGCATCTTCAATCTTTGTTGAGACGTTGAATATTATAAGATCAGCAAAAGAAACCTGAAGGTCCCAAATATGGCATCCATCATTTCAGGCTGGAAGACTCATCAGGTTACCTCACCATGGACCATATGGTAAATGAGCCTCTGAAAAGAGACTAGCAACAAAAAAAGTGTTCTCTGTTCAAAATTGCCCTGACTGGTCAAGATGATTCTGGCAAGTTGATGCTGGTTCAGAGAGTAATAAGCCCTTTTTGCTTTTCTAGTGTTGCCTGCCAGGCAAAGGCAAATCTCACACTTTGGCTTTGGAGTTTCTCTTGTATTAGTCTGACTGGACCATTAAAAGAAATCAGCCTCATATAAGGATTCCTTGTCCTGAAGGAAACAAAAATTCTACAAAACACAGCTGGACCTGGAAATCATTAATTGCAGATAAAAAAAAAAAATCGTTTTGAAATGAGAACAACTGCTTTTCCTGTCAAGCACAGATTGCAAAACTCATTAAACTGCAAGATACTGCTTTGTTTCTACTGCCTAAGTGTGCACGGGCTTTGGTTCTATATATCACAGTCTGTGAGGCTATCTGGTGCTGATGGCAGGGAGGCTAATGACCCAATGCTTGTTCAGTCACACTGATGCTTTACACTAACCCAGAAGAGGACTCCTGTGCCACTTGTACCAATGACCCTTAGAAAAGCTCCCAGCTTCCAGAGCTCCCAGGCAGGAGCCCTGGACTGTTATCAGGCTCTTTATTTAGAGCAAAGGAGAGCCTCCATTCTACCAAGAGAGCTGTCTGCAGAGGCTGTGTTCAACAGCTTTTTTCCTCTTTCTTATTTCCTCTGACCTAGGCTAATTGCTTCTTTCATCTGCACAGAGGTATCCTGACTCCAGAGAATGTCAATTAGCAGATTTGTTGATTTTTTACCCCCCTCCCTGTCATTGAGGAATGTAGCCTAAAGCAGTGGTTCCTCTCTTCCCACCCCATGTGTTGGATCTAGTTATCAAGTGACCTCAGGATGCATTAGATCAGCTTATTGATCTGATAGGAAACTAATTATTTGAGAGGACTTGGGATTTGTTTTCTATCAGATCAGCAAACTGATGTAATTCACCGTGCATTGCGGCACTGGTACAAAGGCAAAAAAAAAATGTTTAAGGATGGGGCAAAAAGTAACCCACCCTTCAGAAGTAGCTCCCTCAGGAGAATGTGTAACATAAAACTGCACCTCCAGCAATGCTCCCTCCTTGCAAGGTTAACATTATTTTGTCTTGCTAGTTAAACAACATAAAAAATGTAAAGTCACATACTCCATGAAATAAGCTCATCCAATTTGATTCGTATTGACAGAATGCACAGAATCAACTGTGGTGAACACAATTTATGAAGAGGTTTTAGGTGAAGCCTCTGCACCTGGGACGGGGCAACCCTGGCTGTACAGACAGACTGGGGAATGAGGGGCTGGAGCGCAGTGCCGTGGAAAGGGACCTGGGGATCCTGGTCAATGGCAAATTGAACATGAGCCAGCAGTGCCCTGGCAGCCAGGAGGGACATCCCTGTCCTGGGGGGCATCAGGAACAGCATTGCCAGGCAAGGGAAGGAATTGTCCCACTCTGCTCTGAGCTGGGGAGGACTCACCTCAAGTCCCGGAGGCAGTTTTGGGTGCCACAATATAAAAAAGGTATTGGAGACTGTTCAAAGCAGGCCACGAGGGTGGTGAAGGGCCTTGAGGGGAAGCCATATGAGGAGCAGCTGAGTTCATTTCGTCTGTTCAGCCTGGAGAAGGGGAAACTGAGGGGAGACCTCACTGCAGTTACAACTTCCCTCTGAGGCAAAGAGGGGGGGCAGGCACTGATCTCTTCTCTGTGCTGACCAGTGACAGGACCCGGGGGAATTGCATGAAGCTGAGTCAGCAGAAGTTTAAGTTGGATATTAGGAAAAGGTTTTTCAGCCAGAGGGTGCTTGGGCACTGGAACAGGCTTCCCAGGGAAGTGGTCACAGCACCAAGCCTGACAGAGCTCAAGAAGCATTGGAAAACTCTCTCAGGCACACGGTGTGACTCTGTACAGAGCCAGGAGCTGGACTTTGATGACCCTTGTGGGTCCCTTCCAACTCAGGATATTTTATGATTCTATGACTGCAGTGCACTCCCAGCTTCAGAGGCTTTGTCAGATGCTATGCTCATGTCTAGCCCTTTTTACTTGGCTCATGTTTGTTGTCACCTCCTACCTGCTGGGAGAGGTGTGGATGGAATTCTCTGAATATTATTCAATGAATGTTTCTCCAACGCTGTTTTTAATTAATCCAATTTTGTTTTGTGGGCAGGGTTCCTTTGCCCCAGGAATTTTAAATATTCTGATTATGAATACACTATTGAGCCAAAATTATTTTCTTAAAACATCAATAGTCTTACTACCCCTTTAATACTCCCTGACCCTGAGGGAGTTGCTAGGAAAGCTACTGGTCTGTGAAGGTGAAAGAGGAAGGAAAGAAGCTTGGGTCAGAATGGTGAAACATGGGGAAAATCTCAGTGGAGCAGGGTTTTCACTTTATCCCAAGTTCCCATTGGTGAGAGGCCAATATGCTGACAGGAGGGCTCTGCCTCAAACACAGATCAACAACTTGCTTCACATCCTTTATCCACTTCCCATCAGTGACAGGAGCAGCAGATAGAGCAGGACATATATGCAGAAAGCAGAGAACAGCTGTGCCAATGGTGGTCACCACTTCAACAGTTTGTCTTCAACTCTTCTGGGAAAAAAAAAATCACTGGCCAGATGGGAGCATTCTGGTGGATTTCTCTGAGTTTTGTAAATCACGCTGACCAATTTTACGTTTGCAATCATTAGGTCATTTTTATAGTAAAAAGAATGATGTGAAAGGTATGATATGTAGTCTCTTAAATTATTCATGCAGCTTATATGGTGATATAAACTGCTTTCAAAGAAGTTTTACTCCCCTTACTGATGTATCTTTTTTTAAAATGTTGTTCTTGAGTCCTTCTTTTAAGAGCATTCAAGCACTTATCCGACTGTAGAAAATATGTACTATTACTGAACTTTGCAAAAAACTCCAAGTGTGATTTGTTTTGATCAAACTTTCAGACTCTGAAGCAAACGTTTTAGCTGTGGAACCAACAGCAGCCTTCAGAAAGAAAAAAACTGCCAGCATCAGCCTGCACAAATGATGCAGATGTGGTTTCCCTCATACCCTTTATTCCACAAAATGGTAAAACTGGTAAAATGGTAAAAATGGTAAAAATGGTTTCTGCTCCCAGAAACCATTCGGAGTTCAGGGTGCATAGCACCTGGCAGGATTAGCATCTGCAAATAAATTTTATTTGATGGCTACTTAACATAAAATACTTGGGTCCCTGACCTGAATGTCCCTGGGTGAAGTAGAACTAAGCTCTTCCATCTTTCCCTGGATTAGCTTCCTATTCATGAGACCAGCAAGTCATGCCACCACCCTATAGCCCAATAATTATCTTTGCAAAGTAATGTGACTTCAAAGGGGGAGGAGGAGCACCCTCAGTGTCCTCATGGAATAGTCTCAGCTTCAGAACAGCTCATAGCTTGGAGCAAAAGCACTTTCCTGGGAAGAGAGTGGCATGGTTTTAAATGCCCTTCATCCTTGAGGCTGAACCTGTTCCCTGTAGTGTTTGTGGTGATGACTCTGCTGCCAACCTGTTTGCTATTAGTTATTCAGAAATGAAACCCGTAAGTCCTTCTTAGGTGTGGCCTGAAAGTGGCCGATTTATCCAGCCTCTGTGGCACTTGGGGGAATAATGCCTTGCCTGAGAATTCAGCCAGGCTCAGGCATATTTCAGGTGCCACGATCTAGGTTTCACTGAGATGGCAGCAATTCTAAGCATATGCAAAGCAGAAAGAAGGCTGCAAGGCAAGGGACTGGCAGAACTTAGCTGCCTAAGGCAGCCATTTGGCAAAGTACATGCTGGGATTGGGCAGGATTTATGCACCTAAATTCTACCTAAATACCTAATTTATGGATCTAGGCCAATATGAGTCTAGCTGTGCTGCATGCGCTTCTCTGCTAGGGAAACAAAATTGATTCTGCATGGTGGAAGGTATCCACTGTTCTGGGAATTAAGAGCACTTGCTCTATGCTTTACTTAGGCTGCACGGGGAAGTACCAGGACCTGACCACTACCACCTCAGGAGCCCAAAATGCACGTGATTTCCCTCTTGCTGTTGCCAGGCAGTTTCCACAGCCCTTCACTGGCAGAGTCATTACTCACTGTACTCATCATCCAAGGGCTCCTGCTCTTAGGAGAGAAGGGAACTGTTTATAGAATAACTTGTGTTTTCCCCAGCGTATATTTCCTCTGGTAGTCTATAAATCTCAGGTGCTGTCAGTGCTGAGTGGAAATGAAAGGTATTGCTGGACAGGGAAGAATTCTTATCTTGTATCCAGTTACTCAAAGGTAACTCCAGATCTTCTCACACTCACTGGTCTTCATGTCTGGAATATCTTGTGTGGGGCGACAGGGATTTAAGGCATGATGGGGACCAAACCACACAGCAGCTTCTCTGTGCAATTTTATTTTTTCCCCAAGGTGTTCAGAATGGGAGAGAGGACAAAGCTGCCTGTGCAAAATACTGTCAGCTGTGAATTTAAAATGTTTTGTGGACACAGGCATGCTGTGAGACTTCCCAGTACTTATTCAGAAGGTTGTTTTGCAAGGCAAGATTCTCTTAAGAAATACCATGGCCACAGCGCAGTTTTAGCAATTTACATTTGTCACTTGCAATTGAAATCGAAGGGGTGTATGGCTATGCAGAAACGCACACGCAATCGGGTTATTCACGTCAATGAGAAGTACACACACACAGGCACGGCGTGCATTTTTGCAGCCGTGGATTTTACCTCCATTACTACCCCCTCCCTGAAACACTGAACACACGTATCCATGCCACATCCCAGACCTCTTTTGGAAGACGGACACAAAGAACAGACGGCACGGTTTGCATGAAGGAAAAATACGGCATCTCTTTACACTTTGAGGACAAAGCCTTTATGCAAGAAATTTCAAAAAGCCTGAAGCGGAGGGGGTGAGAAGAGCGCGTTCACCCACCCGGGGAGGAAATGGGACAGAACTTTCAAATTCCTTTGTCGCTACGGACCCGATAAGGGGCAGCGGGCGGCGGAGCCGAGGCTTTCGGAGTGCGCACCGCCGGGGTGGGCGCCAGCGGGGCCGGGGATGAGCGCTGGGCTCGGATCCCTCCGTCCATCCCCGGCACGGCCGCTGCCAGCGGCGCCTCCGCACAGCGAATCCCGCCATCCCTTCCCGCGGGACAGCCCGGGCGGCTCCCGGCGCTGCCTCCGTGCCCGCGGGTCCCTCCCCTCC
>VZRZ01002225.1:851883-884947 GCA_013398175.1 Climacteris rufus | reverse complement strand
GGTCCGTGTGTCCGTCCCCGCAGCGAGGAGGCGAAGAGCACGACCTGGCTGCACCCGCTCACCGGCGAGGCCGTGATCACCGGGCACCGCCGCAGCGCAGGTAGGACCCTGCCCGGAGCCCTGCCCCGAGTCCCCGGCCCTTGCCCGGCTCGGCCGCCCCCGCCCGCCCCTGCCCCGCGCGGAGCCGCCGCAGCCCCCCGGGACAACTCCTGCTCCCGCTTTCCGCGCACTTCGCGCAGTTGTTTCCCCCGGGCTGAGCAGCGCTGCCGTCGCCGTGCGGTCCGGCATGTCCAGCCTGCTCGCCAGTTCCTCAAAGCGCCTTCCCCTGCCCCCGAGTTGTGCCTGTGTAATGTATCTGTCTTTGCTTTCCCTCCGTTGCCTCATATCACCCCTGCGGGACTGTATAGTTACCATTAGAGACCGCCTCGTTCCTCGCGTGCTCCGTGCTGGCTACCCCGGTGATCCACCTGCACAGCATCCTTCCTCAGTTTAGCATGAAACCACTCATCGTATTTCTATTTCCAGCAGTACCTAGATTTAACCACGATAGGTGTACTCGAAATGTAGAGGCTGATTTCACTAGTCACCTAGAAACCCTTTCCCTCCCTGTGCTTCCATCTAGGCTGAGAGCCTGTGTGGTTTCTAAGTGATGGAGAGAGGTGGAATAGGCAAGAGGAAAGGGGGCTTGAAACATTAGAAATAACTTGGAGGGAGGACGGTGGAATCAGCCTTTGCTTCTGCTGCTTGTTCCACTCTGGAGAAGTAGCAGCAGGAGGTGCTGGAGGAGGAGGATTTGCAGCAGACGCTCTGGAGACCCGGAGCCAAACTCTTGACTGCTGGAATTGCACACAGGCTGCATATGCCACTGGGAGGTGGTGGAGTGTAGTAATACGTGCAGTTGTTTTTATGTGTATAATCACTTGGATAATCACGGGGAAATCTGCAAGTGAATTGGTCTGTACCAGATTATTTGCTTTTTATGTTTGGTTAATACTAATGCATTAAGGAATCAGAAATAGCCTTTTAGAAAACTGTGGGCAGCCTTTTTTTTTTTTTGAGTTGGGAATAGTTTAAAACCCACAGATTTCTGGCTATTAGAACTCTGCAGTTTGATTTGCAGTGGAGGTCTGTTGTTTGTAAGAAGTCATTTAATGCTGGGAAATAGAACTACTGATTGCTATCAGGCTCCTCTTGCTCCAGCTTTCAGTGCTCAGATTGAGAAAGTGGCCCTCATCTACAGCAATATGCATGGGGGCAGATGTGTGTGAAGTGCTCTCCTTGTTCAACACCAGCATTAGCTGAGTATTAATTCTTTTTTTAAACTATTCCCACTGTCTGTGTTGACTGATGATGATTTCCCAGTAATTTTCCAAGTGCCTCATCTGTTTCTGCCTTTAAGTGCCTTTTAAAGGAAATGCAGTTTGCTTTTGAGTGTCTGGAGTATTGTGTGTAACAGAGCAGAGTTATCATCAGGTAAATTAAACTTGTTTCTGAACACAGCAGTGAGACATGACCTTGGATATACTGACCATGGTTTATCAATCAGATAGCCGAAGTGTCTCCAAACCAAATCTGTTCCTGTAGTTTTCTTCAGTCATGTGTATGGTAATGAATCTCTCCATGCATAGATATAATCAAGCACATTAATTCTGGGGTTTATCTCTTCTTTTGCTCTGACCATTGTTTTGGAACCTAGTCAAAATACGTTCAAAATATGTCCTCTCTTAAGAAACAATTTTTGAGTGAATAGCACTTCTTTTGGAGATGTATATTATTGTAAAGCTCTCTGTTAAATCGTACTGGGAGGCATGTACTAGGCAGTGAGGAAAGCTTTGTCCTCCATTATGAATTGAAGTGCTTTTTATTCCTTCAGAAACTGAGCACTGGAAGGGTATTTTTTTGCAAAGTTCTTACAACAGCCATAAATACTTCTCCTGGAGAGACTTCCTGTTTGCTGTACTTTGCCCTGTGCCGTTATTGAGAGACACCTTGATTTTTGTTCTAGACAAGATGGGAGTGAGGAAAAAAGCCAGCCAGAGCAAATAAGTAATGAGGAGGAAAAAAACCGACCCCATAACCCAGACTGATTTTTTTTGTCTTTAGGAAATGCATTCTTGCTTTTATAGTTCAATGAGGGAGTGCTATGTATCAATCATTATTTTTATTAACAGGAGTGGACTTTTAAGGTTACTGGTGCATCTAGAGGTGCATGAGGTGCCAGACATCTTCAGAGCTTCCATTACATCAAACTGTTACTTGAGAAATATTGACCATTAGTGGTGTGGGGGTTTTTATATCTGGACTCCTGACTCTTAGGAGTGGTAATAGGAAGGAGGGGACATAGCCACATCCTCCACTAGATTTGCATGGAAAATTATTTTAATGTAGAATGGAATAGAGTTGTAAACACTGCAGGAACGCTTGTTAGTCACAACAGTGGTGGAATTATGCTAATGCAACACTAATGCTCTGTGGTGTAGTTGATACCATGCCTGTTAAGATGCTTGTGACTTGGATGTAACTCAGTTAGATGGATTTTTGTTTAGATCTCTGTCTGCCAGGTAATTTGATGCTGCTGAAGTTCAAGGGAGGGAGATCTGGTGATGACCCTGAGTTCCAGTTGCTGGTCTAAGGAAGGAATTTGAAATAATGGTACCCTGAAACCATCATTGTTATTATCTGAGAATGAGAAACCCAAATCAGATTTTCAGGCTTGTAGCTTCTCTTGGTTTACACAATTCAAACTAAGCCTTGTGAGTCAGTTCTAAAATACTATTTCCTGGGACTAAAGGCTTCAACCTGTGGAATCAGACACACAGTTTTTTAACCACCTTAGTGTTAGGGAGTGGACCAGTAGGGCTAGTGTCATTTCAAAAAGTAATTGGAATGTTTTCCTACTTGTTTTCCAGACTTACCCACAGGATGGGAGGAAGCATATACTTTTGAAGGTGCAAGATACTATGTAAAGTAAGTTGAATGTTTGTCACAATACTGTAATTTTCAATTAGTTTGTCTAAATGTCACTGTAATTTTGAATGCATTCCAAACTGAACTTAAATATTATGCTGTAAATCTAAAAGGAGCATTTAAATTTGTCATGTGGTATGTAGTCCTTTGTCCTGAATTCTGCACAGCTAAAATAACTTCTTGATTTTTTGTGTTAATACTTTTAATTAAAGCTGTCTAAGGATGCAGATTCAAGTGCAAATTCTACTGTGAATGTAATCATCTAGCAACAAATGTCTTTGCAAGCCAGGAATACCTTGAATTTGTCTGTTGGTTTGACATTTGTGTGTGTACCCTGTTATGCCATAAATGCTTTCACAAAGGCAAGATCTTACTTCATCACTGGGAGAAGAGTTTGGGTTTCAGCCCTGTTCTCTAATTACACTGTTTAAAGCCAAGCTGATGGTTTAATTTGGCCATTTTCTTTGCAGACCTTCTGCTTCTAGCATTGATTTCCATTATTTTTTTTGTTCAGGGTTTAGTATGTTTTGAGGAACGTGTTCACTGTGGTAGACTTGCTGTGTGTATTGCCTTATTGAAAGAGAGGCATGGAAATAGAGCTCTTATATAGAAGACCAGAGGGTGTATTGATCTGTACAAACTTCTTAGAAGCTTTTCCTCTCCAGAGAGAGGCACCTATGTTTATTTGTCTGGTTAATATGTTTATTTTTCTAGTATTTAAAAATTCACAGGCATTTCTCAATTCATTCAGGATTTTTTACTAACTGCACAGTGTGTTTGGTTTGCTGTCTTTAAATGAATAGTGTCATCAGTGACATAACTGTTATGAGTAAAGGTTACACACAGAGTTTATAGGGTGCAGGTAGATTTTTTTTTTTGTGTCTTAGTGTTGAGCAGAAGGTCACTGTTCTGTGTAAGATGCATTGCAAACAGTGTGAGATGGACATTATGTATGTGTTTTGTGGTTTCTTTTAGTGTTTGATTCAGTCCTAAACAAAATGTACAAACAGATACTGAAGCATAATGTTCCAAAAATCTGACCAGAATAGTGGTCTCTGTGCTCTCTAGGAGGGCAGACTACTTGTTAATAGGCAACCTGTTTGTTTTGCTATTCTATTCTGCCTTCTTGCAATTTACATTACACAAGTGTTGTGTGGCAGCTGACAAGAAATAGACCAGACTGAGGACAGGGGAGATCCATTAAGGATCTTACCCCTGGAGTTCTGTACAGATTATTAAATGAAGACAAGTGAAAATTAAAGAAAGCTATGTTTGTGTGTATGTATGCAATATAAAAAGAAATTGCTGTAGACTTTGAGATGGAACTTTCTCTTGTATAATAAGCCTATGAACAGTGTGTTGGCCAGCTATAGTAACTGGAAAATAAGGACTTGAGTTTTCTTGGAATAAAGAAGTGTGTGAACAGCTATTGTAGAGCAACTGATGCACTTAAGGACAGACTTACGGAGTGGTAGGTTGTTTGTGTAGTCTTGTCCTTCCAAGATCTCGTGTTCAAGGTGTTACCATAACTGGGATTGGAGCTGATTGTTTTGCTGATAGTCAACACTAAATAGCTCAGTTTGTGTTTGAAAGTTGTGCTGTGTCTTGGAAAACATCTTGCACAAACATTTCTCTGTGATTTGATATATGTAGGAGGATAGCAGGGATGGTGCTGTCAGGCCTGCTGAAAGGTTCACGTGGTCTGACCAGTTTGGCATCCTTAGTTAAATACTTGTTTGTTGTGTAGCATCTCAGTCTGAATTTGAATTTCTGCCCAATGATAGCTTCTCCTTTTAAAGCTGTCTCACATTCAGCCCTACTGGTGCTAGAGAGGATGTGAGAGCTAACATAGACAGGGTGACAATGTTATAATCACTGTCTTGTGATCCTAGCCACTGTAACTGTGGGTGATGTGTTGATTATAATAATTCTGGTTGTCTGAATTTAAACTACCATGGGGCTTCTGCAAGAGGGGCAAACAGTGTGGGTTGTGACCTTCTGCTTATGCAAGCATCCCCAAGTGGATTAACTATAACCTGCTCATTTGTGTGCACCGATTTGCTAAATATTAATGTTTGTTATGCTGATTGCACACAATGAAACTATGTTAAAAGTAAAAATACTGAAAGCTCGTTTGTGGTTTGGTCTGAAAGGAATATATTGTTTTATGCTCTGAATGAGTTACAAAGTTACAGGCAAATGAATGTTTATGTCACTCTATTGATGCTTCAGCCACGTGAAACCTGGCTGTTGGATTCCTGCAATGTGTCCAGTCAGAGAGTTAGACAAGAAGTGTAGTCAAGTTTCCTGATCACATAAATAATTTGACCTAACTTCTGAGGCACAGCTTCAAATATGTGGGTTGAATAGAAGTATTTAACAACCTTGCTTTATGGTAAGATCTTATGCTAGACTGTGTTTGAAAATAAAAACCTTTTGAAAATTATTCTCCTGGTTCTTTAATAATAGGTCTTCAGTGTTCCAAGTGGGTGTGTTGCTGAATCTATTACTGTGCTTTTTTTGGCTTTGATGTAGTAAACACTGTATAATCAAATTGGGATAATGTCGAGGAGATAATCGCCAGCTAAATCTTAACATTCCTTGGACTGGCATTTCAAACAAATGACTCAGTATACAGACTGCATTGAAATGTGATTATTTTAAAGGACACTGTATTTTTCTTGGGATGTGTGCACTCGTTTTCAGAATAAGTAAATATAAAATGGTGACTCTTTTACACATGTCTTTTTTCTCCCATGACATTGAATTTGTTCTAGTTTTAAGGCAGAAAGATACACCGAAATGGGGACAGATAAGGATTTGTTTCCGTTGCATACTGTGGTTTTCTTTTAGCATAGGTTTGTCTTAGGTGATACTAGCTAGGATTTGGACCTTTTTTTGCAGGTTTGGTTGGGGAGTTTTTGAGTAGTAGAATACTTGCTAATGACGGAATCCTTTCCCCACATCCTCCTCGCCTGTTCTACACGCGTTGACAAAAGGTGTGGCTTGCTGTTTGGAGTTAAAAAATGTGCAATGCCACAATACATTGTATATGTTCTCAGGAGATGTGGTTACATTGTTGGGGTGCTTTGTCTGTTTCGGGGTGAGAAAGTCCGGCTTTGTTTACTTTAGACTGGCGCACAGACAGCCCTTCATTGTCACCTGATAGGAACCCTACCAGGAAACTTTGCTGAACTAATGCTAGGCCTGGTATTTATACAATAACTAAGCTTCTACCCAGAATATAGGGCCTTATGACTGTAAAATTGATACATTCCAATATAACCTTTAATAATTAGCTCATTATCAGTTAACTATTGAATCTTCCGTGCTATGAAGTAAAACAAGATCTGGTAAAACTCCTGAGCTTGAAAATTATGGCACAGCAAATTTGAGATTTTTCTTTTGTCCTGCTTAGAACCCTTCCCTGGACTGGTTACTTATGCTGAGTGGACTGTGCACTTACTGAGCTCTGAAAAGTTCAGGGCTTTATCCCCAAAACACATCTAAGATGGATAGTAGTATGGGAAGCTTAAGTTACTTATGTTATTTGTAAGTACATAAGGAAAAGGACCCATGGACAATCCCATTATGATACTTCTCAATAGAGAATATATACCTAGTCAGGGGCTTCAGACTCCTCACCTATTAAGATCAATGAGAATTTCCAACTTGATCTTTTTAGGACTTTGTGATGACTTCATTAGGCACCAAAGCACTGGTTTTAAGTACCATAAAATTACACAAATATGTCTTTCTGTGTGTGTGTGTATTTATTCATATGCACGTGTTTAAGAGACCCTTATCACTGGTTACTTTTCTTACATTTTTGTTTTTCATTGCAGTAGTTCTGAACATATGTTAGGATTTTTGTTTGGTTGTTGTTTTCCTTTTCAAACCAGGGTTACATTATTTAGGCTACTAATTTGTCAAATAAAGTTGTTATAAAAATCAATGCAGAGATATGATTTATGGAATTTTGCATCAGTCCACCCTGTTTGGCTTCTACAGAAGTACTATTAGATAAGCTGTTTGGATGTTAGGATTTGGTATTTCTTGACTTTGCTGTAGGACTGACACTTTTTGGGCAATACAAAAGCTGACTGAAAAACTTATTAAAAGCTTAAAGAATGAAATGGTTGAAGTTTACCTTTTTCTGTGTTTATCAGAACAATTTTTGCCTGCTGCTTGCTGAACCAAGGCATTGGCAAACGCTGGCCAAAGCCGAGGTGAGTTCAGTGTTGCATCAAATGGAGGTTTTGTGTGCTTTTATAGAGACTTTTTGTCAATGCGGGCTTGTTTATTGTAGACATGTAGCTTGAAAATTGGGAAGGCAAGAAAAAAATTATTAAGTGATTAAAAGGGATAAGATCTCTTTCAGCTTTGAGTTTCTATTGTTTGCTAAAACAAACCTGTGCTCATTGAGAATTCGGCTTTCATATGAACCTGTCTCTTATGTGCATTCTAAAGATCCTTTCCCATTCAGCTGAGACTTTCTCCAGAAAAACCAAAGAACAACCAGTTGTGTTTGCAGAAAAGCCCTTTCCTGAAAAGAAAAATGGAATTTGAAAAAAATATGGACAGATCAAACTGTTTTCCTCCAAGACTTAAGAGTCACAGTATTCCTCCTGGAAATTCAGTTCTTTTTTTGTTACCTCTGTCGTTTATTTCCTTTATTTTACTAAAAAGGAATATTTTTTTTTTTTTTTTTTTTTTTTTACATGGTGAGACCTGTAGGTCAAAGAATGGTATATGGCAAGATGGGTGAACTGGGACATAACATAACTATGAGCTATCCTGTGCCTTTTATAGTGACCAAAGATAAGGAGAACGTTTTGGGAATGCCTACAAATTTATTATGTTTTAACATTTGCTTCTTTATTCCACTGAAGCATTTCAAGAACCAAAAATAGTGCAAAGCTGAGGCTGGGTGTGGAGGTGGCAGGATTCTAGACACAGGAAGAAATGGGTGTGGGTCAGAGGAGAGGTGGGACTGCATCCAAAAAGCAGCTTCTTATGGGTTGGATGTGGAAGGACAAGGTTGTAGGTAGTGGTGTAGTGAAGGAGAAGGCTAAAGGGGTGGGAGTAGTTGCAGTAGGGGAAGGAGGGGAGAGACAACCAGGCAGAAAGGAGAAGTGGCAGTGGGAAGTCAGTAAAAAGGAGTAGGAGTCAGAGCTGATTTCCTAGGAGCAAACTTAATGGAATTTATCCCAGAGGGAAGGGTGGCAAAAGTTCACCCTGCAAAAACAAGTTGTCTGACTCGTGTGCAGGTCTGGCAGGGCCCATTATCCCTGGCTTAGGACCCTGTTTCAAAGTTAGTCTGGGAGGTGGAATATCAAATGTGTTAGGAATTACTGTGCTTCTAAAGGCTCTTTTTGACTGTGACATCTATGGTTGATATTTTGAGCTGTCTCTTTCCTGAAGTGTGTTTCTAAATTGGGCAATACCTTAAATGCTTCAGTTTCACTCAGAGAGACTTGAAAGCATGAGGGAACTTAACTGCTTGTTTGGTTTTTTTTTTAAACCACTACCAAGTTTTTAAACACTCATAAGAATTAATGGATAATTATTTAAAACTACAGAAACACCTATACACAGGTAGCTATATGAAATGTTGAAGTCCATGAGAAAGATACTGAAGATACTTGAATCTTTTGATATTTGTTAACAAATTAGTAAATTAGTGTCTAGCTTTAGATGTTGTTTTTGAAATGGTAATAATTCTTCCCTAGCTTTGGTCTTTTTTGGTGATTGAGTGATAATAGCAGATAAAGTGAATATACTATGCATTTATTACAGTGAAGTGAATTCTTACATGGTCTTTCATTTTTGGCTGCTACTGTGTGTGAAGGATGGCAGAAAGCAAAGGAAATGCTCTTCAATCAAAACTTTTATGTAGGTGGTTGCTGCAAAATTTATTAAATACAATAGTACATTTTTTCCCCCAACCCCTCCCCCCATTGCACAAAAAGATAACTGATGTGCCTTCTTACAAATGATTTTGGGGCCCATCCCAGTATCTCACCTTCCTGTTGTGTCAGGGCATTGCACAGATCCTTTTCCCCATCTTGGTTCCCATGTCCTGCAGCACCTGGAACTGAGCGACACTTCCAAAAACAGCTCAGCTTGGGCCATGTACTTTCTGAATTTTGCCAGCAGAGAAACCTGCTTGCTGTAGTTCTATTTGGTAGAACTTTTACAGGCCCACATTTTACCTGGTGCCTATTATGTTCTACTTTTGCTTTAAAGGAGTTGCACCCACGTTTTTGGTTTTTTTTATCCCTGTGGTCTGAGAGTGTTTTGTAGTGCTGGATCAAACCTGGTGTCTGTTGTGGTGTTGTGCCAAGCCTGTTTTTCCTGCACATGTTTATGTTATCCTGGCTCTTATTCTAATGAATTACACTTCCATTAAACCTGAGATACACTCGGGCTGGCAGCTCAGAGCACTCTTCAGTTCGCTGCTGTGTGTGTGAGAGGGGCAGAGAGCTCTTGGGAAGCTTCAGGCAAATCCTTGCTGGAAGCAAAGCTCCACAGCCCTCACTGCTGGGATTTCCGCCAACCTGGTGCCTGGATGTGTCTCTTTTGCTGTGTTTCAGTAAGTAAATACCTAAGTTTAAACTCTTTCCCCTTCTCTCTCTCCCCCTTCCCTTCCCTTCTTCCTTTGAAATGTGTGAGATAGCCATTTCTTTCAGTTACTTTCCGCTTGCTCTTGCATTTGGTTAAAGGGAAGGTGTTCTCTGCCAGTGATGTTGAGGAGGGAAGAAGCTGCATCGGTGGCCACTACCAGAAGTGGAAATTTGGGGATGGGAACTTGATAGCGTAGGCACTCCAGTAAAACTCTTTGGTAAAGCTTCCTACTTCCCAGTACTGGGTAGGTCTGCTTAAATAGTTGGTTGTGAAGTTGCATCTTTCTGCTCCAGACCTATGAAACCTGAGTTGAATGCTCGTTTGAGATTTGTGAAGTGGGGGGGAAAAAAGGCTTTTAAGCAGTATTTTGAATGCCTGTGTGGCCTCTGATTGTCTTGGAGCTTTATATAAACAATTAAAGAGACACTTGCATATTTGGGAGGCTCCACCAACTTAGTTCTTCATGGCTCTCTCTACTGTGATTTAGTAAGAACAATTATTTGTAAGGAAAGGTATATTGCCAAGCAATCTGACCTTTAAAATTGGCTCCCTGCTTTTTCTGCTTCCAGAATCTGTTATAAATCATGTTTAATAGAAACAAGTACTTTAAAAACGAATTTTGTGCTTTATTAGCTGGAAACATTTCAGAGTGTCAGACCAGGTAGGAGATGTCCTAGTTAAGCAAGGCTGTTTGAAAGCAAAATACCTGGTGAAAGGTTTGATTTCAAGTGCCATCTTTGCCATCTTTCCATTCCAGTATTTCCTAGAAGCCTCTATAATCTTTACTACTCACTGAATAAGTAGGACTACTGTTACTGCATAAATCCTACAAAAATACAGATTTGGATTTTGTTCTGAGCTGTACTAGTAGCAAAATTCTGTCATTCTGTATTTTTTTTTTGTTCTCTGATTTTGTATTAAATCCTACAGATTATGCAGCTGCTGACCAAAGTCTGTAACACTTAGCATTTCTGAGACTATACTTTGGGATGAGTAAACACAGGTGATGTGTCATTTTTAAAGTCTTTCAATGAACTTGGTTATAAAAAGGGCAGAAATTTCACTTTGAAATAAAATTTTGTGAGTACCAAGAATAAACACGTGGTGCTCTGAAATGCCTATGGTGAAGAAGGAAACCTTTTAATCTGATTGAATGCCTGAAAGGGTAGCTTGGTTTCTTGATGGGTAGGACTGTTGAGTAGGATTCTTTTTACTTGATTTTTCATGTTGTTCACACCATTTTGTAGGGTTACTTTGTATTTTTTATGTGCAAGGAAAATCCTCTAGATGAATATAAAACTCTTTGGTTGAAATCTTTTGTAAGGTTTGATACAGAAGATTGGAAAAGAAAGTTCCAAACAAAAATGTGTTTGAGCAATCAGTGTCAGAAGATCAAGTGTTCATTTTAATGATGAATTTTAATCAGAAGAGTGATGCAAGCTAAACATCATTAGATGTTCATATCATCTGTTCTGATCTTAAATCCCTCTTATGGTACAAACTCATATCTTCTCTGCTTGATGTGGGTATCTGTTGCTTACCTGGTCTAAAACATTGACATGTTTTCAGTTGTTAAAGCACACAAATGTTACTGGTGTGTTTTTTTTGTTGGGTTTTTTTTTGTAATTAGTAACATTTCAGCTTTTACTGATTGATCCATCTTTGTTGTATCAACAGAGTTAAAAGAATTTGACTTATGAACAAACACACCTTTATTTGGTTCAACTGAAACCTAAAAATATCCCTAACACAGTGAATTTTGCAGGAGTAGGTCACTAAAGCTACCCTAGATGAGACAGGAGGTAGCTACTAAAATTGTCCTACAAAAAATTTGAAGAGTTTGGGAACCTAAATACTTAACATTCATCAGTGAGAGCCTTGGGCCACCTGTTTGTAGTTTGTGGTTAGTAAAAAATAGTGATTTAGGATTTTTTACACAATCTCTTTACACAACCCTAGGGACTGCAGCAGGCTGATGAACCTTGAGACTGCAATAGAATATTCTGATCTCTGCCATAGAATTTTGTCTCCTACCTCTGTCCCTCCTTTTGCTCAGCTTCAGATAAAAATGAACCAACAATCCTGCAGTCAACAAGGCCTCTTAATAAACCTTGCCTTGAAGTGGTGTGGGGAAGCAGAGTGTGAATTGTGCTAACACTGCTGCAAAAGGTGTTTTATTTCCTTTTGTACTCAGCCTTGTATTTCTTTATCTGCAACTCCTGTCTGTCTGACAATTCAATTACTAAATGAAAGGGTTTTCTTCTGTAAACTGAATTTAAAAATTTCCCAGGTTAAAACTTTCTCTGTAGTGATTGCCAGAGGGTTTAAGAAAAGTTTTTTGTTCTTAAGAGCAGATAAACACACAACAAAACCATTAAATTTGCCTAATTTTCTAGCTGAATATATTGACAGTACATAATAAGCAGCATGAAAGGTGACATTTTAGAATTATTTAGATGAGTGATGCCTAGTAAGGTGGCTTCTGTTTAAATATAAATTTAATGAAAGAATATCCTCTTGGCCTTCCTGTTCCCAGTAGTGTTTATATCTTATCTATATGTATATACGGGACACGTTGTTCTTTGTGCCTCTTTCACAGACCCCCCACTCCAAGTTTCTTACCTGGAACATTTGCATTTTGCTTCACTTTCAAAACATAGTAAGATCTCTAGACATCAGGAAAAATCCAAACCTTTTCCTGAAGTGCTCTTTATTCTTGTACTCTAAGCTAAACACTTTGCAATGTTCTTCAGAATTGAGCTCACTCTGTGGTTTTCATCCAGCTTCAGGTGAGAGTGCCAAACCTGTCTAACAAGAAATTCGGGATTTCTCCTGCCTCTGATTGCTCATTTTGTGGTTTAAAAAAACAAAAAAAGTGCTATCAAATTCACCAATTCAAATGCCAGTGTTTTATCCTGTTCTTTATAATCTTTTGTTTGGGTGCCTACTGCCTCACAACATTTTTGAGCTCAGATATGTGAGTTATTTGAAAATCTTTCTATGTTGTTGCTGAAAAAGGAGTAGAGGTGAGACATATGTAGAAAATAGTTTTTTGATTAAAGCAGTGATGTCCTATTAGTCTCTAAGTGGGGTTTGCTGTGTTTCACAGCCCTCCAGGATTTAAGCAAAGATTGCATCAGGCTGAGATGCTGGAATTATGAGCACCCTGCTTTTAAATAAGAGGGGCAGGAAGTCTTTTGCAGTTGTTACTCAGTGATTGAGTTGTTTTTTCTTTTTGACTTTTAGTGATGCTGTTTGTAAGTCGTTAGTGCAGACAGAGACTTCTCAAACTTTTAATGAGGATTGAAGGTACCATCATTTTTCGACAGGTATTGCAATCATTAACTTAGACAAGAGCTCTTGCTTTTATGACTTTGCTTAAAAAACTGCCTTGTGCAACTGGAAATGGGTTTTAAAAGACATTTAGGTAACTTAAGACTTTTATTTGTTTTTTCAAGGAGGTGAAGAAATGAATCTGGCATTGGTTCAGGACGTGTGTGTCTCATACAGTTTCACCAGGCCTGGTATATAGGAGATTATGTTACTGGCAGAGTGAATTTGTAAAGAACAAACAAAGTTTTTCACTTGTTTGAAGATGGGTTAAGCACCTGTAAGAAAAATTGGAGTAGAATTTACTGACTGGCTCTTGTATTCCTCTCTAATTTCTTTGCAGCAGTAGGGACCTAAATTGTAATGAATGGAGGTGAATAGGTTTTGGATTTGATTTAACAGCTGGGTTCACCCAGTGTCTCTATTAATACTGTAGTGGGAATGGTCCAAAGCAGAGCTTATGGAAGATTTTATGGTTTGGTGTTTTTTTCTGTCCAAATTTGACATAGATCTGTCAAGCACAACAAAAAAATCAAATGCAATGCAGACAAAGCTGCGGTTGGCAGCTGTTAATTTGTTTTGATCAGAGACAAATATTTCAAGTCCTCTGATCAGTTTATTTTCCTTGAGCTGAAGTAATTTGGTTTTTTAGTAGTCTAAAAGCCTGTCTGCATTGGTGGTTTGGAAAAAAAATTAGGGATTTATTTATATCAGAAAAACAACTGTTTGCAGCTCTTTGTTTCTTCAGTTCTTCTCTTCATCTGCTGTTTGACCTTCTCTTTCTCTTCCTTTTTATTTATTTCTGTATATGTGTCCTTATTGTTCACCCTACTGTTTTCACTTTTACTCTGCTTGCTTCTAGCACTGGTAGCTCAAGTAGTGTTAGACATGATCTTACCCAGTTGGACTGCATGCCAGATTTTCCTAAGGGGAATGTAAATACTGCGAGGTCAGTTCAGTATCAAATGCCTGCAGCCTGAAATGAACCCAGCAGGATTTTCTGCTATTCAGTCAAAATTAAGACCTGCTCAGGATATAATGCTAAATATTGAAAAATCAATATATGTTATATATTCAGCTTTACAGGGTTTCAATTTTTTTTTTTTTTAGCTTTAATTAAGCTTACTTTTTTCCCCTAAAATAAAAGAGTGTGCACTTGGGACAAGTCACTATAAGTGTGGTAATTAACAGATATGTTTAAAAACCTCTCTCTGTATACTGATGGGTTAGATGACTTATTTCTAAAAATGAGGAAGAGGTATATGTGTGTGCCTGCTCACCTGCAACATATTTAATATGGTGACACTTAAACATTCAACTAAGGTGCTTTGGATAGCAAATAAAATCTTCAGCCCATCTACTCCTCCTCTTTCACTGCTCCCTGTCTCCCTGGAAAAGAATGGACTGAGGTAAACTCCCCTGGCAGAGCAAAGACAAATTGCTCTTTATGGCTTTCTCCTGTGCTTCAAGCAAACCTGCTGGTCAATCTTCTGAGGGAGAATTGCTGGCTGTGTTTCCCTTAGAGCAGTGATGCTCTTTAATTTGCCATGTGATAATTTGAATTGCCTGCATCTGTGCAGTGCTAGGGACCAGTACTTCTTGTTTTACAGGGAGTGGAAGTATAGATTAACAATTGAACTTGAGGGGCTTTGCTTTGTAGTGCTTCTGTCAGTAGATTGACATACTTCAGGTTTATTTGCCTTTCAGACTTTCAGGCTGCTATTAGTTTTGGGAAAAATCCATCTAATTGATGAAATTAGAAGTAAATAACCCCTGCATAGTAATAGACAAGTCAAGGGTTGAGTTTTTCTTTGCTGTTTTCTGTTGGCCACACCATGACAAGACAATTCTCCATTTCTCTCCAGGTCTCTAAGATGTCATGGTAATGTCACTGTGAAATGACAACAGAGAAATATGACTTGTGGTTGGGGAGTTTTTGCTTTTTATTTTTGATCAAAGCTGTTTTATTCTTGTGAGGAGATAAATAGTTTTGTGGCCATTAGATAAATCCCAGCTGGTTTACAGTGTTTTTGTTTTGTTTCTGGTAAAGTTTCACGAACATAGCTGTGGTTTTGTCTGGGAGGTTTCATGATACTCAGATGAAGGCATATTTGATTATTGAATGCTACACTTTGATTTTCTCAATGGATAAAAGTGGGTATTGAAAATAACTCTTAGAGGTATTGATGAAAAACTACAGTGCTGAACTGAGAATAAAACAGATTTTAAAATGGAAAGCATTAGTAGCTGTCATGTAAGCAAAGTAATGTTAAGTTCAAATGAATACATTATGAAACAGCTCATTCTGAAGCAAAGATAAATGTAGTATGGAGTGTAAAACCATTTTTCAAGGATGGCACTAAAGTACATTTTGTGAACAGCTTTATTTATACTTAGTTTTGCGCCCTTGGACTAGAAGTCATTACTGGAAAACATTTACTTGTGATATTAACATCACACACCTTTTCTCTCTAAAAATGAAAAGCATAAACACCTGTGTGCTGGTAGGCCAATGCTAAAAGTATTCAAGTAAAAATTCAGGCAACTGGCTGTGAAGGAGTAGGAACAGCTCATCTATCAGTTCTGTGCCTTTTTTAAAAATAAAATGAAAACCTGTTTGTTACTAAATCAAAAAAATGTGTGTGTATTTGTTGTTATCATTGTTTATGAAGTGATGTAATAGTAATTTCTAAAGTCCATTTGAAAATGATGGGAATTTCATCAGTAGGATTACAAGAAGTCTGGCATGTGACTAGCTGTAATTTGTGTGGCTTGTTTGGGGGTTTTTGTTGTTGTTTTTTACAACACTTTGCAGCACTGCTGCTGAATTTCTAAAGTCGGGCACTAAGGATGTTGTAAACACCAGTAAGTGCATAACTTCCCCATATGGATTGCCTCTGTTTTGGCTTCTGGAGCTGCCTGAGTGAGCTGAGTGTCTGCTCAGCTCATCATTGCATCACTGATTGTCTTGGTCTAATTCTGTAACCCCACCATTTCTTTTGGGAAAGATCCAATAGTGTTGGCTGAGATGTCTACAAGGAAATGTAGGGTTTGGTTTATTTTGGTTTTTTTTTTTTTTTCAATCAAGTAGAACATTGGTCTTTTTTAGAAGCTTCTTTTGAAGTATTTAATGATTCCTCCTCAAGAGATGTGATGATTGATGAAACATAGTATCCCTGTGCATCATTAAAACTTGAAAAAAAGAGTACTGATACTTGTTTTTCCTTCCAGTAGGAAAGGGTGGTTGCATCTGCTGTCTTTTGTACAGCTCCATTCCCAGTAAGACACGTTTTTTCCCCATTCCTGAATGAAAAATAACTGGTGAAGGGCTCTAAGAACTATCATAGTTTCCTCCACGTGTCCACTGAACACTTTTTGGGATGACATTGGAGTGTCACCTCTGTTGTGTTGTCTCTGCAAACCACTGTCAACTCTTCACCTGTATTTAAGCAGTGTGCCCCTTTTACTGTAGATTAAGCTCTTCCTAGTCAGTGAAAATGGATTCTTGGAATTCTGAGATTAATTTCCAGTGCAGTAATGAGAAGGTGACTGCAACAGCACCTGTACTCCAGGTGCACTTACATTTTGCCATTTTAAATAATTGAATCCAAAATTAGAGGAGTTTGTTAACATCCCTAAAACTGTGTGGACCTTACTGGCAAATTCTCTTCCTTCAAATGAAGTTTTTTTAATAATAACTCTAAACTTTCTTTTTTAAATGGGGGAGATTAAACTGAACACAGATAATTGTTTCAAATCCTGAGCGCACTGTAGACAGCAAAATCTTATATCTGAGCAACTGCTGGAGTATCATCATGTAAAAATTAAAGTTACAGGAAATTATGTTGCTCTGGAAAGAATAATTTGCCTTATTCCCACAGGCACTAATTATCAGGGCTCTAAACTGAAACTTGTGCTTTTCTTGTGCAAAGGTTCCTTGTAAGGAAAACGTAATCAGGAGCCACAAAAATCTCTGGTTGTATTTTTAGAGATAAATTGTGCTATTTCACTGGTTGCTTTCCAAGTTATATATTGGAATGGCAAAAACAAAAAAGGTTGCTTGACTAAATTCCACATAATGGTACATTCTCAGCACTCAAATAAAAGAGGTGAGAATGGAGAAAAATGTAATTTCACAATACATTTCCATAATTTAACAACTTGGGTTTCAGCTATGTGTTTAAATACTTGATTTCTTTTTTTCAATTTGTGTACAAAACACTGCTCATGTTTGTTCATTTTTTTCAAAGTATGTCAGCTTTTCATGCTTTTTAGACCATATTTTTTACTGCACAAAGAATCATGGAAGTGTTTGTTCTAGAGTTCTCTGGTGACATTACTTTGAGCGATTTCTGATTGGTTTTGTCATCATTCTTTGGACCACCAAAAACATACAAGACCATTGCTAGTTTATAAGCTATACTTAGATATTTAATAAATAATAATATATTTACTTGCTCTAGGCGTAATAAAGAAGAATATATAAATATTGTGTGTGGAACAATCTTTGAAGCTGTGATTTCATTTTCAGTAATTAGCTGTGCTCCTCTTCCAGTGTTCCTACTTTATGCTATTATGACTCACCTGGTGGTGTAGTAATGGCCAGGGCAATAATTTGGGAAAAAATGACTCATGTAAAGCTGAGGAGGTACAAGTCCAAAAAAAAAGATTATGGTATAGAATAACAGCTGATGTGCATCCGTAACTGTAGTGATAGAAATATTTTGTGATTTACAAAATAAATAGGGAGCTGTGTGGGAAGAGGCAGAATCCTTCTGAATGGACACATGTCTTCAGAATAAAACTTTTAATGGAAGAAAGAGAAATACCTACAAGAAAGATTGTTTCTCCAAATGCTTGGGAATAGGATTGATGTACAGGCCTGGCAGCTGAGGGGAGAATGAATAGCCTGCATGAAGTTAGGACAGGAATTTACATTCAGGAGCTGTTTCCTTTAAGCTGAGGAGAACAGCAATGTTTTCAAGATATGACCTGTCTCGGCAACAGATGAACTGAATAGTGTGAATTCATCAAAAGTTTATGCATCTTTGTAACCTGTTTTGAGGCAGCTGAAATTTTTCATGTTAAATATTTTACATTGCTCAGCTCTCCCTTTAAAAGATTTTTTTTTAATATATCTAACCAAAATTAACCATCTGCTTGTAGGAGATCTTTTTGCCACAAAAACAGATTCAAGGTTTTCTTTGTGGTGGAAGAATATGAAATTAGAGGCCAATTAAAATAGTTTCTTGGTTACCCTGTATAGGTAGTCAGCATTAAAAAGAATTATTATGAGATCTGTAATGGCATTCTATAGAGAATTTATTTTGGTAAATGTTTTTTCCTCTATATATACTTCTTAATTATAACTACTTAATTGATTTTCCTTTTTTTTTTTTTTTTAAATTTTGCCTGGGGAGAGGGACTTCTTGAAATTAAAATAAAAACCAAAAAAAATAAAAATAAATTAAAAACAAACAAAAAAATCTGTGTAGTGTTAATACTGGTTCAAGGTTTTTCTTTTTCTATCTGACATGTAGTGTTCATTCTTTAGGTAGTGAATTGAAAATTGCAATCCCTTTCTTTGCAGATGCTGCCACTGGTTTCTCTAAAAAAATAATTACAAGAAAAAAAGAAATTTAAAAGTATAATAATCTGTTTTCTTATTTAAAATAACCAGGAAGAAAATTGCCCTCTCACTTTAAATGTGTCAAAGTGACTACTGAATTCAGCAGTAACACACAGTACAGAGGAGAGAATAAGCTCCATGTTCTTTAGACTTTGAAAGATTTTCAAATATGTCCCAACTGGTGTGAATTGTAGTACAGTTTTTGTGAAGTGGGCACTAAAATTAAGCTTTAAGTTAAATAACAGCTAGCTATTTTTATTTTTTGTATATGTGTGTTCCCTGATGTGATTTGAATCTCTGCACAGGCAATCTGCAGACAATAGATGCTATTTTATCACTTCAGTTTATGGAGAGTCACCAGGTCCTAAATTTTAGTGATGACTTTCCAAAGCTGGATAAGTTGGTTGTTTTTTGGGTTTTTTTTTTCCTCTGTCTCCTTTTGAGCCAGTATCTTAATTGAATCTTTTATTTCCCTTTTGCTAAAATAAACTTTGGGCAAATGTTGCTTCTTTAATGGATATTCTTGTAGTTTTAGCAAGGAAACTTTGCATGTATTAAAAAAAAAACTTTACATGCAACAATACCAGTTTCTCTCTGTACTGATGTTTCTAGTGCTTAGAGTATCCTAAGATGTTCAGGAAAGTGTGGTTTTTGTTTGGTTGTTTTTTTTTAATAATTTAATTTGGAAAATAAAAAGGAGAGAATTCTTTTTGATTATTAGGTGTGCTGGTTTGGTTTTTTTGTCACGATACCATGCTTTTCAGTGACCTTTTCATGCAAGGATTTCTGACTCTTTTTAACAAGGTTTCCTTTTTCCTACTTGAAAGGCAGCACTACTTGCTCATATTAAATTGATATCTTCATGATGTTAAGCTTATCAATTGAGGGAATTGCATGCCCTCAGGATAGGAAAAAAATTAATCTATTGATATTTGGATTATATTTTATCACTTTCATTTAGGAAAAAAGAAGTGGAAGCTGTGGCCTTCATCCACAGTGCAGAGAAAACAAGGTTCTTAAAATCAGACTGCAGCTGGAAAAGTCATGTGGCTGTAAAGGCCTGACATCTGAAATAATATTGTTCCAGTTCAGCATGTCTAGAAATATGAGCATGGTTTTATGCTAAAGTAGTACTAGTTTAACAGGAAAATTATACAATAGAACAAAAGATGCAGAGGAGTTTGACAAGGGTGATCAAAGATGGAAGAGCTTCCTTTGAGGAATGCCTGAAATACCTCACTGAGGGCTGATGTGGAGAGAGCAAGTCTTAAAATTATAAAGGGTGGAAAGGAGAGTAGGGAAGGCATTTGCTGGATATGCCAATAAAAGAACTAACAGGAAGAATTAGGAATGAAGAAGAGCTGGCCCTTGTGGCTAATGCTCAAAAGGTCTGGAAGAAACATCCATGTCATTCAGTAAAGTGGCTGAAAACGTGGGAAGTAGAGCTCAGGGTGGTGTGGGCTGGAAGTCTGCAGTCGTGGAAGAAGGAAATGTGCTCACTCCTTTCATGTAGCATCCCACTTGTGAATCCTGTAATTGCCAAAGCAAGGTATCCCTGCATCCCTCCTGTCCTGCTGGGCTGTCCAAGGTGTTTGATGCTACTCACAGCTGGGAACACTGTGCTGTGTGCATCTAACAGAGCTCAGCAGCTCTGCAGAGCAACACTAATCACCAGCTTATAAATATTAATCTACTAGGAGTAAATGAGAGGAATGTTGTTTTAATTATAGTGCTGCAGGTTCTTAGGAATGGCCTTGCAGAGTATCTCTGACTGGTATCTTATCACTGAAGCTTTGATGGATGCTGTGTGTGCATGAAGCATGGCTGCATGGCAAGACTTAATAGTTTGCTTACAGTAATGTTTTGGTTTGAACTTGCTTTGAAAATAAACTATGTAAACATGAAAAAGTTACCGATCTTCCTACTTAAGCTTTACTACACACAGATTTAATGAGAGAAATAAAAAAGTTATGAAATCATTAGATACTGTCTGCTGGCTGAGTATTGATTCAGACTGGTGTAATTGACATCTTGCACGAAGAGGTTTGTGAGAGTGAGCTGGTACCTGGCAAAGAGATTTTAAAGCTGAATTGTTTTTCAGATTATAAATGGATTTGAAGTATTAAACTTGTACCTGCTTTCAGAAATCCTATGAGATTATTTTAGAGATAGTAGGAGATTAATTTAGATGATGCAAGCTTGGGGAGGGCAGAGTGAGATGCTTTCAACAGTCTAAATGACAAAATGCTTACTTACTTGAAAAAAATCTTCTTTTTCTCCCTTTCTTCTCAAAAGATACCGCTATTTTATCTTAGCACACAGGCATGTGATGTTTTTCTTCAACTCTAAATCAGTTCTTGGATTATTAGGAAATAACTACCTTTTCTATATTACTTTTCTCAGTAAATAAATTCTTTGCAAAATATAACAAGTGGGATGCAAAAGTAATAGAGCTTTAATTGTAATTTATACATTTTTCTCTAAAGTTAGAGATTTGGTGTTTTTTTTTTTAACTAGTGAAACTAGGAATTTATTTGCGCAATGAATCTGGAAGATTTCTTATATACAGATCTCAACGTTGGTCAACTCTGAACATTAATTTCTGTTTTCCTACGCAATAATGATGTCAGAATTTAGAGTTGCAAAGTAGCAGGCATATTCATTAAATCTAAAAGACAACTACTTGCCTTACTATTGCTAGTACTAGATCACCGCGGGTTGTACATGCACAACTCCAAACGGGTTTGGGGGACAAGAACTCTCTGTTAGAAGAGTCTGTGAAAGATTTAGTGTTTTGTGCTCAGTATTACCTCGTGTTCTTAAAGAAAAGAGGAAAAACTGGTGGTGTTGTTCCTTTTCAGATATCTGAAAGAGTGGAAATACGGACTACCTGCGTGAAAAAAGAAGATGTTTTTTGCTGTTAAACTGCATTTGTGGGGATAGATTTGTAAAGTATCTCAAAGGATAAGAATCAATTCCTAAATTTGCTGGATGCCCCTCTGGAATATCTTTAAAATATGAAGAAAATGCTATAAAGAGAATTTAGCTGGTGAAAGCTGCTTAGTGTACCACCAGCTGGATTCCTGCTCTAGGATTTATGTGCTTTTAATGATTTCTCTTTTGGGTTGGGAGGAACAAGATTAGGAATAAGTCCATAATAATACTGGAAACCTGGGTTCTCATGTTAGCTGGTAAACAAGAGAGAACTAAGTAACAAGAATACTGGAAACTAACACTTTTTAAATCAAATTTGTTCATTTAAGTTGCTCATCACCAGGAATTAAGTTGTAAAGTGTTCTACCAACATGGCCTAAATTTAATCCTACCAGGTTTTCACAAAGGTTTTAGAGGCATTTGGTGACTTTTTTTGCACGGCTTATCCATTTCTGAAGATAGAATAGGAAAATAACAAAAGTGAAGAATAGCTGAATGAGTTTCCAAATGCTGATAAAGATCTTGCCATGCTTTCCCAATTTTCAGGCTCTTTAATTTGGACTGGTTTGTGACTACTCCTTTATCCAAAGAGAAGTCAGTTTAAATCCCAAAAAACAATATAAGAATTGTTTGGCAGAGAAGTCAGCAACCAGTGTCTTGGCGCTGTCTTCAGCTTTTTAAGCCAGGTTGCTGACAGCAAAAGCACGAACAGAACTTTGAAAAAAACAATCCCCAGCCTTCCAGAAGCAAGTCTAAATGAAAAATGGAGTCCACTCTAGAGAGACTACATCTTTCTGTGCAGTTAATTTAAAATTCTTCTGTATAAAATAATGACACTTGAAAACTTTTACCTAAAATAAGTTCTATTTTCTTTACAGGGTTATTAGCTCTTTTAATTACTTGCACCTAATCTTTAATCCATGTGATGGCATGTCCACATCAAAAATGAGAAATTATTGGGGTGCAGCTTTCTAATTTTCATTCTCTACAAAAAGCTGTTGGCACCTAATTCTTACTGAACTCTTTGTGATAGCTGAAGAAATTGGAATACAGGAAACAATACGAGGCATTTGACATCACTTGAAGTTATGTCAAAGGCTGCATTTGTCAAAGCAGCATTTGCTCTCTGCCACTGTTTGATGTGTAATTTTTGAGCAGGCCTGAAGCAAGGGTGAGTTGAGGCTGCTTTAAGTGCTGGCACTATAAAGTGTGTAATCAGAATAGGGGAAAGATGACAATGGATCCTCTTCAGGCACTGCCGTACAATTATGCATTGAATCATTATAGAAAGTCGTGGGTTGGAAGGAACCTTGGAGATGCTCTGTGGCAGGGACACCTTCCACTAGCCCAGGTTGCTCAGAGCCCCATCCAGCCTGGCCTTGGACACTTCCAGGGATGGGACATCCACAACTTCTCTGGGCAACCTGTGCCAGGGCCTCACCACCCTCACAGGGAAGAATTTCCTCCTAATAGCCAGTCTAAACCTACTCTGTGCCAGATTGAAGCCACTGCCCCTTGTCCTGTCACTCCAGGCCCTTGTAAAAAGTCCCTCCCCATCTTTCTTGTAGGCTCCCTTCAGGTACTGGAATGCCACAATTAGGTCATCCTGAAGCCTTTTTTCCAGACTTCCCACTTGCAGTCAAAGAATTACATAGTATGGATGTGGGTTTACCATGTTCTGAGTAATGGCTCACTCCAAGGAAAAAGGTGTTCAGGGTTTTTTTTTTATTCATTTATATTTTTATTGTCCCTTTGGAACTTTTTTCCCTGGATTGGTTCATTTTACCTTAGATTGGCTTGAAACTATAAAAGTTATAAGCCCCACGGGTTCCTTTTCCTGTGGTCAAATGACTTTTGCAATCACGCAGTCATAGGGCAAGTCTTATCAAACTGCAAATGTGTCTAGTGTAGGAACAGCTTTCAGTGAGAGATATGAGCTGACCTGAACCTGTATCACATTCCAGGAGAGCTCCTGCAAATGCCAGCTCCTCAGACAGCATCAGGTATTCAGAGAAGAGACTTTTAAGTTGGCACAGGCTCCATCTGCCTTAAGAGGGTTTGTTAATGCTGAAATGTTTCTCACTAAATATCACTTTGCCTGGTACTGCTATATGGGGAAAAACCTGACATGTAGATTTGCTTATAGTTTTTATACAGTGTTTTTATGTGCATACTTAATGCCAGCTCAGTATTTCCCTGCAATTCACTCATGTTTCTATTTATACTTTGTTTTCCTTGATTAACTAAAACAGTAAGTAGGTGCTATTTCTAGTATAGAAGGCACATTGAAATAAAGATGTGAAAATATTCTTTGAAGTCTGCTTTTGATGGCTGCCTCCAAAATCAGCAGAAACTTTAGAATCCAGCAATGTTGTTAATACTCTTTATTGAATTGAATGACTTGCCTGCCTGTTCATAGAAGTCTGAAAAGAATGCTTTTGGGTATAGCTGAAATGGAAGATGAGTCAAGTTAAAAAGTAACTTTACTTAGAGGAATTAAGAAGAATTGTAGAATTAACTATTCTGGTTTAGCAGTATGTGTTGTATTCTTTAATAACTAGAACTAGCTGAGATGAGTGTAAAACCTGTGGATTACACTTGTACCTACAAGTCTAAGCTTCCATAAACTTCTGAGAGTGACACTGGGACGGGGGGGAAGTCTACTTCCCCTGGGTGTTTTCTCTTGGCTGTCATGTCTGCACATGTGTTTCTATACATAGGAAACAAGGTTTGCTATTTGTATAGTTTTCTGCCAGTTCCTATGTCAAAAATTCAGGTCCTCTCCTGAACTACTACATCACCAGAAGAGACTAAACTATGAAAGTTAACATAAGAAAATGAATGCCAAGCTGACTGAGCAGGTAAAGATTTTTTTTCAATCCATGAGGGAAGCACCAAATGTAAAATAACGGCAAAAAGGAATGTTTACCTTGGCCACAAGTTCCTAGAGGAATTTGAGTCTTTAGATAGTCTTTGACTTATTACTATAATTAATTAAAGCAAAACCCCCAAACAACAAAAGAAGTTGACTTCAGAAGTGGTTCAGCAAGTAATTTATCACATTGATAGAATAAAGAAAAAGACTGTTAATTTAGCTGGCTTGTTTGGGAGCACTGTTTTTTCTCCATGGATCATTTGATGTGTCTGTTGGTTTTAAAGGCAGAAAACATACTCTGTATTTGATCCACCTGTTATTACAGCATAGCATTAAATATATGGACCTTCTATATGCCTAGAAATAGAGGACGTATTTCTGACTGTAGACCAGGAGTTTTGTCAGTTTTGGCAAGATGACTTAAGGAAGTGGTTCTGCTTTGAAAAATACTGTCAGAAACAGTTTTCAGTGCAGAAACTCTGTTACTGGGAATTGACAGCTGCTGCTGCTGTTGCTGCTGACTCTCCCAGTGCTATTTGACGCAGCAATATAATTTTGTCAGCAGTGGTAGGGGCTTTTGCCAGTTCTTGATGATAAGGAAGTGTAATTATCTTTGAGAGGAGCATAATCTGTGACCTACTTCATCTCCGCTCTTGACCAGGGAGGCCGTGGGGTCTCTGTCTTTGAAGATTGTTGAAACCTGACTGCACAAGGTTCTAATTAACCTGAACTAGATTTGAAGCTGGCCCTGCTTGGAGCACAGGGTCAGAATAAATGAGCTCCAGAGGCACCTCCCAACCTAAATCATTGGCTGACGTTTTGTGAGTGAAACAGTGGCTCTTCCATAAGATGATAATGTTGTAGTAACTTTTTCCCCAAGCACATCAGCTTTTGGCTGAGATGTGGAAGGATGAATACTAAACAAAAATGTAACTGCAAACACAGATGTCTCTTCTGAGAAGTGCTTGATATCAGGTTGAGTGGAGGGGGTTTTTGCTGCTTTTGTGATTACCAATACAGTTGTAGGTTACAGAGAGTCATAAATGTCTCTGAAATTGAATTGTTCAGTAATGGAGCAAACTGGGCACCTTTGTGAATCCCAGTGCCAGTGAGAGGTGATTTTCGGTTTAGTCCTCCTGAGCTAAAAAAATCAAGACACAGCTTGAAAATAGACTTTGAAATCTTGGCTGTGTGTATCTTGGAGGGAACTGAAGCTCAGACTGAGGTGGTTGACTCAAAGTTAGTTCAGAGCAGACTGAAGGGATGCAACCTGCATTGGGATAAATACTGGGAGCAAGCAGCATCCCCAGGCTTCTCACAGAAGCTGTGGTTTGACTTTGTTTGCAGTGTTGGAGTTTGGTGTGATGTTAAAAGAATGCTTAAGACCCCTTCATGCTGAGAGATCAATATTTGAAATATAGAATAAAAGTTAATGGAAGTGGATTAAGGCACCAGCTTGTCCTGAACGTGGTGAACTGTGGAGGAGAAATTTATGGTACTTTTACTTTGTGTAGTATTTTTAGTGGGTTTTATTATGTTTATAGATTTTTTTTTTTTTGTAGCAGGGATTATTTCAACTTCCTATTAGTTTGTATGTTTTATTTGGAAGCGTTAAGTGCTACAGTAACTGTTAATGGAAATCTTCTCTATACAACACTGAATTTGGAATTTAGAACTTTTCAATTTATAAAAATATTGTTGAAAAAAGTCTTAGCAATCAAATTTTCTCTCTGTTTAGGACCTAGATCTGTCTAGGACAAGGCATTTTTCCTGGTCTTGTGCTTTACTGACATCTCAGGAATAAGTAGAACAGTAGAGGGAGCTTCACAGTGTTTGTATCTTTAAATCATCTAAAAACAACAGCAACCAAACAAAACAATCCAACACTTGTGTACCTTCTTGAGAGAGCTTTGTGGTGCACTTGAAAATAAAAACTCTGTAGTGAAGCTGCAGAGCAGTGCATTAAGTTGCCTCATTTCTGGTTTGGTCCTGTAAACTGTTGGTACAAGAGAGGAAAATCTCTTGCTTTTTAAACGTCTTCAATGCCATGGATAATGATGATGTAGTGTTTCTCAGTTTGGTTCATACTGTTCTTTTTTTCCTTGTGGATAGACAGCAAAAGAATTCAATTGTTAAAGTTCATTCTTTTATGTGAACTTTTTAAAACTTATAATGTGTTTTCATACTTTTATATGTGCTTCTCCATGAAGCATTTGATCCTAAATAATTTAAAATTAAATTGGAGGAAATTGGAGTATGACAGCTTTACTGGATGTTATCACACAAAATAAGGTTTATTTTGTGTGTTTTGTTTGATTTTTGTTATTGTTTTGTTGTTGATTTTTGTTTTGTTTTGAATTCAGTAATAGCTGAATATTTGCTTACAATTTTTTGTAGGCAAAATGCTTGCATAGCTGTTTGTGGTTTGCTATGTATGTGAAATGAGTTGCATTAAACAATAAGAAGAATAGTGCTCCAAATATGTGTTAACAGTGCAGATGTAAGCTACAATTATATATTTATTATTTGAGCTGACTGTTTGTGGAAACAGTGCATTCAAACAAAGTGTATGTTATGAAATCTGAGATACAGATCTAAAGGTTTTTAGGTACTAAACATCTCTCTCCATAACATTAATGTATAATGTATATTAATTGATATGATACAGAGGTACTTTCACTTTTTGTTTTTGTTCTTTTGAAAAAACCTGGAAGTTAGGCTGGAAACCAGTACAATCTTTTTTTTTTTTTTTTTACATTTCCTCTAGTATCTCGTATATAATATATATAATGTATATAGTGCAGTTGTGAATATTACCTGTAAATATGGTAGAAAGAGTCAGAATTTCCTTAGATTTGGGGATCCTGTTGTTTGTTACTACTTGCACTATTGAGGGGATTTTTGGTGGTTTGAGTCTGTTACAGTGCACATTACAAGTAAACCTAGTTTAGTTCATACTTCAAATATAATTAAGAAATTTAACAGTTCCCTCTGTTCTGTAGGAATCCAAAATGGGAAGAGAGGAACATGGACTTTTGTAAAAAATGTGTATGCTGATGGACTCATCTTTATTTTTTTGTTTGTTCTAGAGGATCTTTTATGGAAGTTTGATAACAAATGCACTTACTTTGGAGAGTTTAGGTTTTTTTCATTATAACTGTGTTTTGCAACTACAGGCCTTTTCATGCCAATAGATCCATTTCCTAGTTTTATTTCATAGGTATGTTTTTCTTGAAGGAATAAACTGGGGGGAGAAGCTTTAGGACTGTAACTATGGTCCCAGTGATGTACACACAGACCTATAACTCGGTTCAGGTCACTTTTTTTGGGTTGACTGGGGTTTATGCTCTCTCTGGAAGCATCAATTAGTGCAACTTTCCTGTAGAAAATGCAGATCACTTCAGAGAAAAACAACTTTGCCTCTTGATGTGGGAGAAAAGCAACAAATGTAGGTACAGCCACCCTCTGACACCTTGGTTGTCTCATTCTCTCTCTGTCTTGTGCATGTTTCCTCTTGCCACTGTATATAAAAGCTTAATTTGTCTTGTAGCTGTTGTCACCTGGACAAGGTCATCTGTGTCAGCTTGAGAGCACTGTGAGACTGTTGCTGAAGGATTGTTGACTTTGGTGTTGTTGCCCTCTGTCTTGATTGTCAGTCCATCTGTCTTGATTGCCAAGCTAAGAGATGATCAGTGTTCAGATGTGACCATGAAGAGATGAATTGCTACACGTTTAGAATGGCATTTGACTACAGTGAGTAATTTCAAGCATGCCTGGTGTGGGTTAGAGCTCAAACATGAGTAATCCCTACAAAGTTGTGTGTAAACATGTAGAAGCATTTATTCTGTATGGGAAAATTATTATGGAGACCTTCAAGAATTAATTTCTGTGTGATATGCTAGGGAAGCTGCTACTTAATCAAGAAATCTTTCCTGAATGAATTTTATGGAGCATGAAAAGGTTTTCAGATTTTTTGTTTTTCATCTTTGGCATACTTCTGTACTAGTTCCAGACCAAAGCTGCATTGCTGCATAGCTGTGTTGTGTGCTAGTATTTCCAGTTTTATCACTGCTAGAGATTTCCACTGTTCTTTTAGATCTTTAACTCGTCCTAAACTTCTTGACATTCCCTATTAAAGCAGAGAGAAGGCTGCCTAGCCAGAAGTCTCCCAAAGTGTGGTGTTTTCTAACATTCAGAAAATAGAGCAAGTATGAACTTTGGGCGCCTCCCTGAGAGCATCTGTGTTGGTGAGATCATCTCTGCAGTTAATTTTAGTTCATGAGTCTGGAAAAGATTTGGAAGCAGAGATGAAGTGGTACAATTAGGAATAGACTGGAGGAAATTCTAACTTTTAGGGTGCATGGAGTGAAGTTAGACATTTTTGTGCAGGCAACCCCATCTGCCCACACCATCATGGCAGTAGCTGCTCTGAATAGCACAGGGGAAAGTTTAAAAAGACACTGGGAAGATTCTTTTTGAATGCCATGGTTTCATCTGGATCAGGCAGACAGCTAGTAAGAGTAACAAAGATACTACAAGCAGCTCATTTATGGAGCAGACTATTGAGAACACCTTACCTGTTGAGTCTGCAACTTCTCCACTTGGTCAAACCTGTTTCTCTCTGAAACGGAATGAATGTGAGTCATGGCTGCAGTTGTGTCACCTTATATGAAAAGCTTTGATCTTTTATCTAACTCATGCTAATTTCTTTGACAGTGGATTTTGAAGTAAAATCAGTGTACATTTGTTGTGGGGTTTGGGGGTGGGTGTTTCTTGTGGTGGGTTATTTTTGAGTATTCAAATAGTGGTCTTCTATTAGTAATGTTGTTATTTAGGAAGAAAACTGCGGGAGTTTAGCAGCAGAGGGCAAGGAACCATAAATGCTATACTTAGAGGCTGTAAATGATGCAGGGCTATTGAGGCTTTATGGGCTCAGAACCTTCTAGAAATAGAGGCTGTAAAATGAGGTTTCACACACCTGTACCTGGCAGGAAGGCTGTCCCGGTTCTAAAGAAACAATCCAGGTCTGATTGTATTGGTTTGGGTCTGCTTACCTAGAAACTAATCTTAACTCTGCAGCTTAATTGCCTAAGAGGGTAGTAATTACCAGGATAGGAGTTCAGAAATCTGAGCAAGGTTAATTTGAGAAGTTAAGACAGTTTTTTGGCTCGTAGAAGCAGAAGACAAACAGAACTTATTGAAATGACTCAAATATTAAACGGTAGCCCTCAGCTTTTCTCTCATCAGGCCAACAGAAGTCAAAATGGAGTGGAGTAAACACTGGTATTTTAAACTAATAATATGCTGCAAAGCATAAAGCAAGACTTGTTTCTTTTAATCTGTGGGAGAAGGAGTCCTGTTATTATGTGTGTTATGGCAATGTGTGAAAGTGCCTATTTTTTTGAGCTTCAGAGAGCTATCCTGTAATGTTTTCCTCTCTTTTTATTTTATGGCATTAGGATGTTTACTCACTTTTCCACATTAAGGAAAAAATCCACCAAATGTTTTTCTTAGACACCTCTCAAACATGAGCAATGCTGTGTCCAGCACTTCAGAATCTTTCTCATCCATCATGAAATAGCAAGTTTTTGTGAAACTTCTTCCATAGGTGCTTAGCATCCTTTTTGATGAGTATTTTATCAAACACAAAACCCTGATCTTTGTGACAAGACAAACAGTCAGTTGCTTTTGTGTGATTCTATTTACCAGAATGACACTGAACAATGGAGGACATTTATCAGCAAAGTGAATTTATTGCTGTCAGACCCACAATATTGCAGCTATTAGAAGTTACCCAATGAGACTGGAGAACGTGGAGTTTAGTGAGATTTGTGTGAAGATTATTTATGTATTGCATAACATTGCACATGTGGTTGTAGCCTTGCTGGGTGGTGATGCAGGTGATGAACTTACAGTTTACAACAATTTACAACCAGTTTAGGACCTCGTCTTTCAAGTGTAGTTAAACAGGTAATAGCAATAAAATGCTGGCTTAGCATGTTCCTGTTGCTTTGATTTAAGCACAGTGTCTCTTAAGCTTTTCACTGTTTTGTTCCACTTCTCACTTAAAACACATGAGTAATGCTGGGGTGGAGGAGCCTTGGCAATTAATTATCTTACCTCAATCTGTAAATGAACAAGGGCTAGCACAGAAGGAAAAAGTAAACATCCTTTTTGTACACCACTGCTTAATTGGAGTGTGTTCTTCCATGCTAAACTATGAACTTTATGGTTGGTGTGGTCAACAGGAAAAACTTGTTTTAGGCCCCAGGGCGAGTACCTGATGACTGCTGTGAAGCTCTGGAGGGGTTTCTTTTTTCTTTTTTTTTTTTCCCCCCCTCCCTTTTTAAATCATTAAACTTTAATGCTGGTGTTGACTTTTTTTGCTTTGTTGAGAAAAGGCGCATTATGGCAGTGTGAAAGAAGGAATAAGTGGAAACTGTAGGGCCTGATAAACACAGCTTTCTGTAGCTTGGATTTATAACTTTTCAGACCAAAATATTTAAATAAATGTGGGTTAGAGAGATTAAAGTTTAATCTTTTTGGAAGAAGATTCAACAGTAAGATATAACAAAAGCCCCTCAAGGCAGGAAGTAGTTTCATGAATGTGGGTGTGTTGCTTTTTAACATGGAAAATGGTGTATCACATTGGTACCTACCAAAAAATAAGGATAAATTGAATTTATGACATGACAAATCATAAATTAAAATAAATGAAAACAGCAACAACAAAATTTTTAAAAAAGGAAAGAACAAGTGCAAAGGAATGTTTGAGTCAATATAGTGCTTATAAAACTTGTTTGGCCTTAAGGATTTTAAGACTTTGAATTCAGTGTCTGGTCAAGCGGGTTGGGTCAAGCATTTTTCAAGCAGGAATATGACTCACGGAAGATGCACGCTTTGCATTGACTTGCACTTTGTTAGCTGGATCTTGTGTTAGCAACAATTGATGATGAATGCTTCATTTTCCAGCACATACAGCAAAGGATAGTTTGCATGTGTCAGTCTGCTTTAGCTCTCTGAATGTCTGGATGTACATGTGCTAGAGCATTCTTAGAAAAATGAAAAGCCCCTCAAAAACAAACCAAGCAAACACAAATGCCAAACACAAACAACAACCCCTTCCCCCAACCAACCTATAAAATTCCAGTCTTTGTTTTATTTAGGAAGTTATTTGTTGGGGGATGTGGGGAGGGGAGAGAGACAAAGATAAAAATTTGGGAATCAAGAGTTCAAAAATTGTGTGCAGCAAAATATGATATGTATTAAACCGTGTACAGTTTTTCACCATTTTTAATGTTTTGGCTGGTGTAAGACAGCCCTTTTTGTGTACAGCCCACTGTCCCCATTGGCTTGTTGAAGGTATTTTGTCTGAAGTGGTGAGACTTCACCAGCAGCAGGGAAATGAACATCAGAACTTCTGAAATAACGAAGCTAAATAGCTGTTAAAAGTGGTAGGTAGTTCAGAACTATTTTAAGTCAGTCTTCTGGGTGAGAAGGTGCTTGAAGGGGCAGATGCAACCTGAAACACTCCGAGGTTTTCTGAAGGAAGCCTTTCATCTGAATATGGCAGAAAGTGGACTATGCTAAATGTTACATAAATAAGTGTAAAGAACCAGTGTAGGCGAATAATGATTGGAAACTTGCAAGATAAAAAAGCTGAGTTGACCCTTTAATGAGTTTACTTTCAGATAGACCTTCAGCACTTGATGGTGGTTCAAGAGGTTTCCTTGCTTAGATTTTAAATTTAAGATGTTAAATTTATTCTTCACTTTTACCAAAGGTATTTTTGTGTCATCCTCCTAGGAAAAACAACACGAGAAGCACCTGTTATTTATAGCACATCATAAAGAAACTCCATGGCTTACAGCTCACATTAGCAATGTATTTTAATGTCTTAGGTCTGGAATTGGCAGAGTGCATCCTTGATCTGTCAGATTATCAATTTCTAGGTGTTCTGGGGGGGAAGGGGGTGTATGGAAGTGTATTTGGAAGTCTTCTCATAACCTCAAGTAACCTGATGGAACGAATGTTCCCATTTTCGAAAAGTAGACAGGCATCAATTGTGTACACAATATGTGAGAGGATTTTGCTCATTTGTATTTTATCTTTAGTAGAGATCACTGGCATCTTAATTAATTAGCTACAGATCCTTATCAGCTCTAAATTCGAGTAGCTCTTCCATGTGAAAATCCTGAAGTGTCTCGCTTTTTCTTCTGAGAAGTGTTAGGAATATCATTTTGCTTCTGCAAGAATTTCTAGTGCTAAAAATATAAAATCCTGGTAATTTTAAGCCTGGTAGCTGCAATATGCATGCATGTTATGGATGTGATTAACAGCTACCTTCTTATCTTCCTATCTGTATTAAAGAGAATCTCTTGGAAGTCTTCTGTCAGTCAAAAAGTAATTTATAAATGAAGCCAGAATACTGAAGTCTGCTTCTGAGTTTTACTGCACCTTGGGGCAAGAGGAAGAGCCCTTTTAATTTAAATCCACATCAAAGAGTTCTTTCACAAATTGTCCGGAGTCAGGATGGTCACAGCGTGACATTCACTCCTGCGACAATGAATAATCTGTTATCGTGGTTTCTTACGGAATTATAGAAAAAGCTAATACTTAGCAGGCCTGTGGATTTTTAGCGGCTTTTAAAACGAGAAAAATAATAATAAAAAAGAACCTTCTTTTTTTTTTTTTTTTTTTTT
>VZRZ01002225.1:826699-848918 GCA_013398175.1 Climacteris rufus | reverse complement strand
GCTTCTTCCCCCCCCCCCCCCCCTAGTTTCCATATAAAAAGACTGGCAAGAATGTTAGTACTTATGGTAATGAGCAATTTGAGGGTCACCTCCACCCCCCGTTATTTCAATATTTATTCTTGCCAGTTACACACTTTTTGTTAACTTTTTTCTTGTTTTGTTTGTTGACTAACAGAGAATCACACTTGGAAATGTCATTGTTTGAAGGATTGGACTGTCAGTGTGTTTGGGTGTTAAGCAACTCTGGTTTGTTATAAATGGAAATTCAAAAGAAGTGCTAAACTTAAAATGCATAGCAACTTGTAGTTGCCATGGTGCTTCAACTTGAAGTAATTTTCTTTGATATTAAAATGCTTTTGGGGTATCATCTTTGCTTTTAAGTAGTCACTATTTAAGAAGGAAACAGCTCTGGGGAGAAGTAAGGAGAAACTATTTTGGAATATCTAATGTGACAGCCAACGAAGAAGTGTCAAGAAAATTCCTCGGTATTCTAGAATCTATAAGGGGGCCTGGTTGTTTTGGCCATGGAGGCTTTTATGACACAACTTCCAAACACTAAAGACTGCTAGGTCAGTGCAGCTAGCTTCCCCACCCAGCCCTGTGCAAAGAGTCAGTCCTACAAGAAACAAATAGGAAGTTGAGTTTGTCAAATGTTGAGTCAGTGGATGGGATCAGTCCTGTCCCTTTGTGTCAGTCAGTTGATGTGTGTTCGTGCTTCTCCTCCCTTTCATCCACAATGTTCATGTGCCTGTAATTCTTCCTTCTGCAATAACCAAAAAGGTTCTTTGACTGGACGTGCCACTTTGGAAAGATTTTAAACTTCTCCCAGAGCTCTGCTCTCTCTCCTCAGTAATTTAAGTGTCAGAGCTGTAAAGTGTTAGACTTGGGTCCCCCATGTGGACCTGAGCTGCACTACGGCTCACTCCCTTCCCAGCCCAATTACTCTACTTAATCTTTCTCTTTCCTGCCTTTATTGTCTCTCTTTGTTTCAAATGAGCACCTTCCATGTGCTGTTTCTGAATGAGACCTTTGATTTTTTAGCAAAATAAAAATAATAAAGAATTGTATCAGTTAGTAATCATTTTATCTTGTTCTGGGAAATAAGGAAGGCTTGCAAAAGGCTCCAAAGTGGTGCATGACTTTGATACATAAGTAGTAATAATCCCAAAATGGCAGTGTAGAGACTGGCTGTAAATGAATTTGTATTGAATTTCTTTTTAAGAGTTCTGATACTGTGGATTTCTCTCTGACATTTTAGCTTCATTGCATATAAAAATCGGCAAAAAGTGGCTCAGTAAGTAACTTCAGGAAGTTGTTGGGTTTTGTCTCTTCCCATAAAATACTTTCTATTTTAAAGGCATAACATTTATTTTGTAAACACTAGAGTTAAAATCTGCCCCTTTGCTATAGTCACACAAAGATTGCAGCTGGTGGAATCATTCTGTACAGTGAACAGGCCAATTAATACAAGTTGCATAATATAAACTTCAGATTGCAGCACTGCCTTCTTTAAAGAGCTTGCATCATGTTTATTCAAATGATCAATGCTGTGTGAACCACACTTTTCAGTTAACTCCAAATGACCATGTTCAGAGTTAATTTGTACCTCCATATTTTGACTACTGCTGTGGAGCTCTGAAACACAAGATATCTGCAGAAAAAAATATAAAAAATTGCAGCTTGTAGGTTAAAAGTCTTAATCCTGTGTTTAATTAGGGTTCACTCTGATTCTTGGGGGACCATCAGTAGAGAAGTGAAATTACTTGTATTTCTAGGAGTTAAAAACAATTGCCTCGGGTGTTTTTTGGGTTATTTTGGTTTTTGCTTGGGGTTTTTTGTTTGTTTGTTTTTTTGCTTGGAAGCAATAAGCATCTTTTCTTTTTCTACTTAGTCACTGCAAGCATAACAATCTACTACTAAATGTAACATATAGATGTTTTGAATGCCATTATTTCAGGCTTCAGGCTGAGGCATAACAGGACAGTGATCTTCACACAAAACAATGACCTCTTCAAAGCAGCAACTGTTCAAACCTACCTCATGGGCAAAGCTGAAATTCAGTTGCAGCTTTATCCCTGCTTCCCAGTACAGCAGGGCAATGGGTGATTATTTACTCTTGTTAGAAAGATCTGTGCATTCCAGCAAAGTTTTGCACAATTTCCTCCAAAAAACTGCAGGACAACCTCTCACGTGGCTGGAGTGCCGAAGGCTGCGCTCTGCTCTCTTGGGGAATGTCTTTGAGGAGGTGAAAACATGGCAATAAAAGTTTGCCTATTTGACATGGCCATGTCGGGTTATTTAGCTGGGAAATGGTTTGGGGAACAATCAGAAAAGCAGTAGTGAAAACTGCCTTCTACAGAATGCCTTTTTGACCCTGTCACATCACTGCAGCGGGTTGTGATGAGAACCAGAGTGTTTATGTTCTGCTTCCCAGTCCAATGCTCTACCAGCTCAGGAGCTCTGTCCTCATTTCAGAGTCGGGAATAAATCACATCACTTCAGACAGTAGGTCAGTTTCTGAAATGTGCCTTCAGATTAGTCTTTCTGTCTGTCAGCAGTCAGCACAACTTAGGTTGCTTTTTCCTCAATTAAGGTGACGTAACGCAGCAGCACGCAGGACGTAGCTGAGCAGTGTGATAAGCCTGAGGTGGTTTGCCTGCCAGCGAATCCTGCTGGAACCTCCACATCAACAACACTCAAGTTGTTATTGTAAATGGGACAATGATTCGAGTTAGAATTCCTAAGGGATTTAGCTTCAGGCACCTCAAAAAATTGTTTCAAAAGGGATGCCTGTGTTGACACTTACACTGTGGTGTAGTGATTCCTGGGCTGACTTTTAAAAGACTGAGCTTAAACACCAGAAGTGGTTAAACGGGAGTGAAAGATAGAACTTGACGTGTTTTTGAAGCTTTCTTCACAATGCCTCAGCTCTGCTTTCACTTCAAAACTCCTTCTGCAATTCCTCGCTGGTAATTCCTATGTTTTTATAGTTTCAAGTGTGTTACCTCAAGCAGTCTCTATTGTGCCAGGTTTTAGAAAGGGTGTACATGGCTCTTCCATGCTGCTGCTGTTCTGGTGAAGCTCGTAGTCTTAAGCACTTTTTGCAGTTCCTTCATTACCAATCTGCAATTGTGTGTTCCAGCTCAATTCTAAATGCTTCCGTCATTTTTAACAAGGCTGCTTGTGTTTTGTGAAGTAGAACTGTAAATTAAATCATCTCATTCATGTAGATTCTCTAGTTGAATGCCAGATGCTTCCAGAAGTTGCTGTTACTCCAGGAGACTCCTTACAATGAGAATTTTTTGGTTTGTCTCTGGTTCCTCCTCACCAGCAGGCATCAGTGATGAGAAACAACTACCAGAGTGATACCATCCTAGGCAGTAGATTTTATTTAAAGAAATGTCAGGTAGGATGTTGAAGTCCCTTGAGTTCACTGTAGCAGCTGTCTGGAAACTGTGGATCTCACTGTCCCAACAGGTGAGTGTGTAATACCCTCATGACTGGGTGGTCTTCACTAAACTGATCTGCAGTATTAAGTGCAGCATGTAGTTGTGTTGCTGCTTTAAAAATAGTCAGGACTGTTCAGTTCAGGAGGTGAGGGATCTCTTCACATCAGCATCACAATCACCATCAGCTCCAGGCTTCTGTTTTAGCTGCTCTTTGGATCCCTGTGGCCGTCTTGTGTAACTTTATATAAACAAAAACCTATTTCCACATTCCCTAAGTGTGTTCAAACTGGCTTTTGAAATAAAAATGATGCCTTGAGGAAGTTGCTACTGGTGCCTTTAGGCTATCAGCTCAGATTCATTCCATATGAAGTAAGACCTTGTACCTGACTTAGGGTTGATTTTTGTTTGCTTGGTTGTGTGCTTTTGAGGTCCCACGAAAAAAAATATTCCTTAATGTCAGGAAAGGAGAGGGGGATGGTGTTTATTGAGGAATTTTGTTTCTAAAGTCAGTAGTAATGGTCATCTCTTAAGTAGTGTATGAGGAATAATAGTCTTCATCTTTGTGAAGTAAGAGGCAGTTTTGGATGTACTGCAAGAAAGATGTTACCTTTAAAATGCAGTATTTAGTTCTAATCTGTATTTCCTTTGCAAGAAACCTATCGAAATAATTTGCATTCTTAATTTTTAATATTAGGGCAGTATCAAGAGGACTGAATCTGCTCTAAGGGCAAGTGAAGCAAGAAGAGGCAAATTAATGCAAGAGTTTGTTTGACACCAAAAAGGGATGTCCTAACTTGGAGAAGTTAAGACAGTTGTAGAGATGTGAAATGAAAAGTGAGAATTCAGAATTCATATTTGAGACTGTTCCAAGCTATTATAATTTTTTGCAATGCTTATGTGTTGGTAAAATTGGATTAGTATTGTTGTTGCTCTTTTGCAAAAATGTTTTACCTACAAATTAATATTGAAAAAGCTTGATTAGTTTAGTGCTCATTACAATTGGTTAGTTTGGGATTATCAGTAGTTATGGGGGGGAAATTATTTGGTATTAAAATATTTAATCAATGGAAGTTATTATTAAAAAATATGCAGGATGACTAAAGAAATAAATATTATTAGATGCTAAATCCAATTATGTTTTTGATGTCCCAGTTATGAAGGAATACATCTATATAGAAGTTGAAAGCACATTAGGTATGGACCATTCCCAATCCATCATATTCCCTAGCTTCATGGTAGATTGTTTGGAGTTTTCCAAAGCATGTTTCTTCATTCTCACAAAACAGCAAGGAAGGAACCTCAAAAAATGCTCTATTTGCCTCATTCAAAGAAAAATTAGAGCAGTGGCATAAGTGATGCAGATCAAGAAAACATTTTGAATATTCATGCAATGATGGTTACTTTGGAAGGAAACTCTGAAGCAGATTTCAGGGGCTTGTAGGACACAGTAAGCATTTCTCTGTAAAAGGGAAGTTTATTCCCAAGTTGTAAGGACTTTACTGACATGTTTGCCTTGTTTAAAAGACAGTGTTGGTATTACTCTAAGATCAACAAGAGATTTTTCTGTAATATACTCTCCAGTAAACCTTCTTTGTTGGATCACTGTCAATCCCATATGTAATTATTTGACTTTCAAAAGCATCTTTATTTCCCTGTTAGCAGTGCAGCAGTTTTATCATAAGAATTTGTTAATTCTTATGTCCTTTCTGGAGGACAATCTTGTTCTTGTATTCTCTCTTGCCAGGATTTGGTCATCCTGGATAGAACTTGCAGCTGAATCTTAGAGGTTGCTCTGCAATTGATTTGTTTTATTGTGAGACTGCTGCACGGGTGCATCCTCAGCCATAGAGATGAACTAAAAACACCCCTAATATCGAAATATTGGAGATATGAACTGTGCCTATTGAGGATGAGCACTGCTGGTGACTTCATCCATGCTGGGATTTGTGGATTGAAAGCCAGTTGTCCCCATTTCTGTTTATCAGAGTGGAAACTTGATTAGGGTGAATTAGACCCTTGTTAAAGGCACTAGTGGATTTCAGAATATGCAAATTTCTGCTTTCTTCATCAGTCACATCAAATGTATGTATAAAATAGTGAAACAGTTGTAATTTCATGGGTGTAGTGTATTTTAAGCAAGAATAATCAGGTGAAATCACATCCAGTGCGTGAAGGCTTTCTGAGCTACCAGAGACAGTGCAAGGCAGTTGGAGAGTCAGGGAAACACAACCTCTAAGAAGACAGTATGTATCCTACAGAAGAGAAAGCTGGAAGGGAATGGAATGCCAGAAATACATTAACAGCTGCAGCAAAGTGAGAGTAATTGGTTTTCTGTGTCTGGTCGTTAGGACAAGTACTAATGGTCCTGAGCAGGAGCTGGGAAAAACAGTCTGAAAGGAAAAATGTCCTTGATAATTTCATAAACCTTGATGGGACAGACTTCAATGACAGTCTGTGTTTGTAAGTGGTCATGATGCTAATACACATTCAAGTTGTTGTTCTGTTTATTGCACGTGGGATGAAAGCATGAAAATACCTAGCTATAGCCTAGATTTATTGGCTAGGAATATGCTGTACATGACCATTTTTATTTTTACTCTCAAATTAGTATGCCACTTTAGGCATCTGTTAAACTTTGGCATTGATTGTAGAGCTGTTTTTTGGTTGGTTTTGGGGGGTTTTGTTGTTTTGGGGTTTTTGTTGGTTTTTTTTTAAGGTTGCACTCTACATTTTGAAAGACTTTACAAATGCATATTACTTTCAGGATAGATTTGTTTGTTTGCTTTCCGTAAGTAATTCATCTGTTGCATTCTGTTGCATATTGTCTGCAGTTTGGGTCTGTTTTTCCCCTCTATGAATGTAAATCTCTTTGAAGTACGAGATTTATTCTATGCTTGTATGTAAGATAAGGTACAAGTCCTTGACTGAGTTTCCCTGTATCGTGTGTAGCATACAAATCAAAATACTACTTGATTTCTGGGCCAACAAAGGGATCTTTTAAGCCAAAACTTAAGGCAGCTGGTATCCTGTGTATGTTTGTAATGATATCAGGGTATCAAAGCAGCTGTGTTATGTGGTATCTGCTCAGTGGTTATTAAAGACCTGGAACTAGTGTAATGTAAGTTACTGTCTGGCATCTTTAGGAATCTGCTTTGCTTTGCCTGCTGCACCAAGTGTTTTCAGCATTCTTTGGAGAGCCAAATTTTTTATTTTCCTTGGTTCATCTGGTTACCAAGTTTTTATATGTAAATGCTCCTTCTGCAGGGAAATTAATTTTTGTCTTTTGGGAGTTTAATGCTGTTTTTCTTATAAATACATAAGCAGCAGTGGCTGACTGTCTTTCAGTGCTTTTGTACCCAAAAGTTGCTTTCAGTGACAAAATTCTTGAGGGAAGACACAGTTGGTTGATCTGAGGTTACAATGTTAACCTTACTGTGATGTAATGTAGGGATAGGAGGGTTGTTTTTGAAATTTGGTGTGATGTCCGAAGTGCCATTAGTAATTAAATTTGTGATAGAGTGTGAAAATATTCTGGTTGGGAATAATAGCTTTTTTGTATTTGTTAATAAAGTAGTTAACTGGGAGTGCAGGTTCTAAGCTTTGACATTAATATTGATTTAACATATTACTTTGTAATAAGTGGAGGGGAGGAAAGCCCCACAAGCATCAGTTTGTTCTCATAAAGGATTATATACTAGTTTCAAAACAATTCTAGTGCATTCCCTATGTGCATATTCAGGGTAGGACTTGGTTGTAATCTTAAGTGTTCTATTTTACTATTACACTGATACCCGTGTTCCTATGGAAAAAAACATTAAGGCTGCCTTTGGGACATTTTGTCCAAGTGGTGTTATTTTAGAACACAGTTTTATTCGTCTGCTAAATGGAGGGTTGTTTTTTGCTTTTTGTTTTAATCAATGGTCATTGAGAGTAGAACCTCAAAATGGTTGTACTAGGCAGACCAAAGAGACCTGTGTATGATGAATGCTAAGACTTTTAGGAAAGAATATAACAAAAATAGGGGTATCTCTGAAGAGTGTGGGTGTAGCTAAAAACTGCACCAAAGCATGTTGTGGTATTTTAGCACTTTATTCTGCATATGTGTGTGGGTTTTTTGCTCTCCAGAATACTTTGTGATGAGGAGATGCAGAATTTGTTCCATTTGTTCCTTTTGTTGAACAAAGCTTGCCTTTTTTTTTTTTTTTCCTGTATCTCCATGCCCCATGGATTTCAATGGTGGCATGGTTGGCTACTGTTTCAGTCTTTTTAACATTTGCCTTTTTGACTGCCACTGAGCTGATGCTTTTTGAAACCACTGTGTAGATCTCCGGACCTTTTCTGAGAGGCAGCACCTAATCCAAGTCTGCTCTTTGTGCTGCTTTTTCCTCTAAGAATCTTTCAATTAATGCACCCCATTTCAGTTGCTATCTTGTATCTCAGGCACAGGCTATTATGGGTTTTCTCAGCAGCCCTCTTCAATCTAATTTTGCCTGTCCTGAATAATTTTTTATCAATTGCAAGTTATTCCTATGCTCTTCACTTGCTTTTTCAGATAGCTTGTGAATATCTTGAGTATAATGGGTCTTGAATTCTGCATCTCCCTACCTGCCCATAGACAACTCAGGTTTTGTTTCACTTCTGTGAGGCTTCTTTAAGAGATCTGAATGGAGGACAAAAAAAAAAAAAATCACATTTTTACAGATAACCATATGGCTCTGATTAATATGATTTCCATTGCAATAAATGTGCAAGGTTAGGCTTTCCCCTAGAGAGGTGATGTTAATTTTTTCACACTATATACAGTAAAATACCTGTTAATTGTGTTCTTAATTACAATACTTATAACCACCCAGTACAAAAGCTGAACTTGAAAAAAACTGGAGCACTTATTAGCAGACAGGATCACTATTTGGCATCTGCATTCTTCTGATACAAATTCAGTTTATATGCAAGGTACATCATTATGTCATACTACCAATTTTTTTCCTTATTTCCTTAGAATAATTAAACACTACTTTAACCAGGTGGTTTTATTGCAGTTCCCTTCCCAGCTCAGTGAAATAAAGCTTCTGTACTGACATTGCTTAGAGACACTTTATAACTCTCTTGCCTGTGAAGAAACACTTTGGCACTTCTAAGGGGAACGTGGTTTCTCCAATGAGAAAAACGAGGCTATTTTGCTGTGGTTTTGCCTGTCTTGGGTGCTCTTTCTGCATCTACAGATCAAACCTCTGCTTAAGATTCTGAGAGAATTTTGTCTGTTTGGAAAAAAACCCTCTGTTCAATTTTTTTTTTGTGCCATATGCCAGAGGCAATTTTTCTTGGCCTCCTGAATTGCAGCTTTGCATTTTTGCTTTTCATACTTGGACCAGGTTCCACTTTTTGAAAGGTCTTTTTTTCTTGTGGATTTTATTTAGTGGCTTTTATGTTTTAGAGATTACAACTGGTTAAGAGTTGGCTGCTGTGTTTAGCCAGCAGCTCCTCTGCCTTCCCTCCCCAGCTCCTTGCTTTCTTACTGCCAGCTGAAATAGAAAATTCTTGACTTTCTGGTAGATGGCAGCATTTACTGCCTGTTCTCCTGCCCATCCCACTGCTCGCTGGAGGAGCTGGATTCACTTAATACGTGGACAAAAGTGTTAAAGCCAAGGGGAAAAGAGAGGGATATTTTCTCTCAGACTTCGAGCAAGACCTGCCAAGGGCACAGCACCTCTTTGGAAGCCTTAACATGGGTTATGCTGAGCACCTTGGCTCAGGAGTGGTTTTTCTTTTTCAGATCCTGGCTGTGTGGAAGCTCTTGGAGGAGACTAAGTAGCTCAGCCTCTGAGCATGAGTTGATGCTTCTCTGTTGCACAAGTCTAAATACTGCATGTAGTATGCACATACTGTAAATACAGTGTATATCAATAGAAGAGAATTGGAATATTTGGAGTTTTCATCCTTCCTGTGAAAAAAAGAATGCCTGGCTTCATTGGGTAGTTGTACTTTAAACCAGTGTGTGTATATATGTCTAAAGGGGAGGGAAGTGGCAAAATATTTTTAAGTGTTGCTTTTTATGTCCTTGGAATGACTGAATGTTAGGGGAAGGAATGGAAATAGTTCATTGCGTTATGGAAGTGTTGACTTTTGTGTCCAAACCAATTCAAGGAACATATTGAATAGGCGGTTAAAATCTGTTTATTGTGTTCTTCCTGTTAACAAAAACATTTGGATATTTTTTGCCAATCATATCAGACACTTTATAGTCATCAGTATATAGATGGAAAGTCTCCTAAGGAATGTGTAATTCACTGACTGGTAAAAACATTAGACTTTATGGAAGGATTTTATAATACCTGTACTGCAAATGTTAACTAATGTGTCACTTTTCTAATGAAATCTTTAACTCACTGCACTTTTTAGGCTGTAAACCTATTGAAACTGACCAAATCCTTATGTGTCTTGAAGGCAAAGGTCACTGGTGGTTTAGGAGTATATCAGTGTCACTAAATCAACTCATTGGTTCAGAAGAAGAAAGAGTGACTTTTGTAAAGATTTCGAATGTAGAGTAATTGTGTTATTGCTAGGAATAAAAATTTGTGACTCTGTTTAATCCATTCTTACCCTCTCTTTCCCTCTTCCTCCTTTCTGTCCCAACCCTGAGTAGACAGCCCAGACGAAAGAAAGAAGTATTTTTCTCCAGGAGACCTTCTGTTTTTATTTTCCACACTCTGAAGGCAAATTCTGTTGTTCTTTGTATAGAAATTTATGTTAAGGATTTATGGGGATAAACCACAGCAGTCCTTTTTCAGCATCTTTGAAACTTTAGATGAAGTCACGGACAAACAAATCTGAGAATGTTTAGGGGCTTTTCTGCATAAATTTACCTTGTGTCCATTCTACAACTTAAAATGCATGTGCTTAGGGTAAGACTTGTCTCTGTGGCAACCTTCCTGCTCATGCTGTTCAACTCAGGAAGAACATTTGAGGTTCATTTTAATAAATGCAAACTGTCTTACATTATGAGCTTCATTTTTTCGGGACAAACTAAATATTTGGATAGGATTTCGTTTTTATTTGGTGGGGAGTGGTTTTGGGTTTTTTTTAAGTTGCATTTGTATATGAACTTACACTGCAGATCAAGTTACTTCTTTTACCTACTGTGAATAAGTTATGTATGTTCCACATTAAAATATTAATGGAGGATATATTTGACTCCTTGGCACAGGAATAAGATTTTCCAGGTGAAGTGACTTGAGGTTGCAAAAGCCATGCCAAGTGCTGCAATGCCAAAGAGGACTAGTTTATACTTACAATTATTCTCAGATGTTCTTCATGCAATTAATTATTACATTGTAATTACCATAATGAATAAACCCTGGTTTTCCAACTCTTTAGGTTATGCATATCTGAATTGTTTAAATATGGGTTGTTCTGGGATGCTAGGAAGAATTCTGGGTAAGGAAGTTGACACCTGAGTAGAATTTCTTACTGTTTTCAACAGTGAAGAGGATTTTTAGAGTGGACCTGTTGCCACACTAACCTGTGTTCATCCATGAAGAGGCACAAATATTCTGCACACAGGTTGAAAGCAGAAAGTTGGTGTGAGAGGACACCAGTGTAGAAGTCAGTTTATTTTCCTAAAGTTGCTTCCAAACTTTAACGCTTGGGTGAAACATTTGAGGGTTAATGTTACTTTTGAAAAGCTTTGGAGAATATGCATGTTACAGGCAAACATAAATGCTGACACTTCATATTTGAGTATCTCTTACCAAGACTTAAAAAAGCAGAAATGCTAGATCTTGTCTTTAAAATAAAAATGTAGGTTTTAAAATTCATATCCAGAAAGAATAAATTTGATAATCATCAAAGGTAACTTTTGTCTTCACACTCAGCAGGAAGTTCAAATGCCTGTCAGTCAACTTGCACAAGTAATTTCTCAAGCACACAAAAATCTCAAATAGTTTGTCTAAAGAGATGAAAAAGAAAAGGAAAGAAAGTAATATGCCATAATATAACATTAAGGAATCAAAATACCCTTGTATGTAAGAAAAAGAAGCCAGCCTGACATCCTTTAGTACCTCATGTTTGAGATGTGAAGTGGTGGTGTAATTTCGATTGATCATACAATAATGGCACTGAAATATCTGTGTGTGTGCGCTTCAGATACTTGTATTTCTAACAAGTTTTTGATGGCATTTTTTTTTTTGTCTGTATGTGCTCTTTGGGTGATCCTTATTTACACTGGTTGGCAGTGGAGTATTAGATTATGGCTTATGGAGATTGATTTTGTCATCTCCCATTATAAAGCCTAAAGGAAATAGCAATTCTAAATCTGGGGGTGGGTACGTGAAGGATTTCTCTGAATATTAGCCTAAAACAAGCTATTAGGAAATAAAAATCAAACCAAACCAACCAAAAAACCAAACCAACAAAAGACCCCCACAAATAAACCTTTCAACTCCTCTCTTTAACAGACATTGTTTAGTAATACACTCAGTCATACTCACTATAACAAAAACTTGCTTTCAAGAATTGATAGTATTTTGTCTTAAATAAATTTATTAGGAACAGGAGGATTTTTTTAAACTGCTTATAGAACATTTTGATGTTTCAATCTGCTAGGAACCCTGGGGGTGTCCTGTCTAGGCCAACTTAATCTTAAAAAACCAATACAAGTCTGAACACACCTTGAATTTTGCATTAGAGAGAGAGGGATCAGGGGTTTGGTGTATCAACACATTAATTGAAACTTACTTTTGGAAAAGCACTTTTTTCTTTGTCTGTCAAACTTCCAGTTTTAAACAAGTGACTGAATTTCAGATCTTGGGCTCTTTTGAGTGGGGAGTGTTTGGGTGTGGGGAGTTTGAAAAGGGGTTTTGTCTTGTTTGTTTGCTTTTAACATGTGAGCGAATTATTCAAAATAGGAGAAAAATTACAATGAAAATTCAGGCACTGCTGTGCAATCCTATATATCCCAGCACTTCCTGCTGGGCTGTGGTGTGACCTCCTGGGAGCTGGAAGCTGCAGATGTGTCTCAGGAGCTGCCCTGCTGTGGGTGGACAAATTAAAAACCCATTAATAGTCGATTAATAATCCGCAATTAATAGTTGGGAGTTATTTCATGCTGCTGTCTCATCAGCCCTGAGAAATACAAGATTTGCCACATGTAAACACCTGTAAGACACCCTTTGCTAAGGAAATACAGAAAAGTCTTATTTTTTTCTAGTGGCAGGATGTTGCCTACCTATTTCAGCTCTGCTGGCATCACTCTGCAACTGAGAGCACAACAATTCATTCTGATAATACTGTAATATCTCAATATTATAGTCTTAGCAGCTAAGGATTTACCAAGAAAGACTATTAATCCATAATTAATGTCGTTTCATAATTATTCCACAATAGTACGTGTTTATATGCAGAGTAAACTAGATTATTGTTTCAAGAGTTTTCAAATACCGTTTAATTTGTCTGAAGTGCAGCATAGGCTAGGGCATGGAGATCTGTAGCCCTACATAAATTGCTTAAAAGCACTTAATACAACAGAGTTTTTTTTAGATGGAGTAATTCATGTGATGAAAATGTTAAACTTTTGTTTGTCTGTAGATGGTTTCCTGAGTGTTTGGTAGCTGCACATGACACAGGCATGGTCTGAGAGGGTTTATTCTGTGCATGGGTGAGTTCCGTGTGTCAAACAAACATGGTGAGTTTGGTCCACAAAATCACTTACGGTAAAACTGCACATTGCAGCTGTAAACTTCTCTGCATCATGCACTGTAGTAGACAGAACTGCTGCTGGGCAGAGAAACTTGTAGACAAGTTGGGATAATAAACACATTTGCAGGTTTTGTCCATTTGTGGTATTTGCTTACTCAAACTGTGCCTGGACTTGCACAATATTGCACCAAGATTCTGTATTACTGCAAGTAATTCAATCTTTTTATATAATTTTCTTCATTTTCAGTTAAGACCAAAACCAGTCTGTCATCTTCTCTTATTTTATTTGAAGTTATACAATTGTTTGGGGGTTTTTTTGGGGTTTCAAACAGTTTGCTTTGAAATCTTGGGTCACAGATGGTTTAAAAGATGCAGAATCAGCAGCAGTCTCGAAACACAATCAAATTTGTATTTGTTCTTCTCATCTCGTCAGTGTAGAATTAAAGTAATCGTATTCCCTTGTAATAATCAGTGAAGAATAAAGCATTTGATCTTTCTTTTATTTTTCTGGTTTTCAAGTAGGATGTTAAAACAATTTTTTTTTTAATTTCCACTTTCAATATTTCTTTTTGACTGTTTGTATTTTGGTGTATGTGTGTGTACATTTCTAAGTAATACCTTAGCCTTAAAAAAAAAAAACATCAGAGGCTGCTTGAAAGAAAAGTAAAGCTGTGAATGAATTGCCCCTGGCTTTCATTGAAGCCACACATATTGGCTGTCTTGCTCATTAACTTTTCTTCTTTTCTTTCTGCAGTAATTGGGCTTTTGTAGTTTGATTTCAGCGTGTAATATACCATACACTTTACCTCTGAAATGTCCTGTGATTTTTTTTTTTAAGAGCTTTGGATGATAATTAAACTTATAGGAAGTCAAATCTTGAATGTTTACCTTTCAGCTCTTAAAGATACTGCAAATACACACGATTGCATGTCAGTGTGAGTACATCTGAATTTTAAAGATAGGTGTTCTAAGAAAATATAGTCAGCTTACAAAGTATTCTTGGTGTATGTTATCCTAAACAAGTTTTGACTAGAGGATTCAAAACTGAAGAGATTTCTATTAGTCATATGAATCCAGTGTAATTGTTGATGTTCTTGTGGTTTTGTTTTTAGTTTATTTCCTGTGAGTCATGTTTAAATGGTACCCTGAGAATAAATTGTGTACTTTTTGAAGGACATGAAATATCAGAGTGATAATGAAACTTTATCCCTGGGCTGTTGTCCTGAAAACAAAAGTAAATTTAAAAAGCATTTGAAGTGTTGCTCCCTCTAGTTTTTATTGATGTATGTAGGGTTTTTCATATTGAGGAATATAAAGCTCATTAGAGCAGTTAAATCTACTGTAAGAAAAGGGAAAGCTGGAATATGATGATTTTCATCTGTGCTGGTTTTATTTTAACTGTCACTGTGATTAGATTTGCTTTCAGCAGCTTTAGGTGGTTGGTATCATCTGACAGTGAAAATTCTTGTTGATGGTAGCTCTGAGTTGGTGGCAGCTTGGATGAAAGGAAATCCTGTGTTATCAGTGCTAATCCAGCCCTGTGCTGGATCTGGTCATTCAGCTGACAACAAAATTAAACAGCTACAGTCTAGCTGGTGAATTTTGTTGTCCAAGTGTAATAAATAGTATCCCTGTTTCAGGCATCTGTCTGTGAAAACCCCCTAACAAGGACTCATATCAAGTATCTGATTGAAATTTATAATTACAGACCTGTGTTGTGTGGGGAAGTTCAACTGCAAATTAGCTGTGGATCATTCAGAGTTTAATTATTCTGTTCACTGGTTTAATAATCTTTCAACGTCTGTGGCTTGAGAATTACTCTACTCTCCCTTCCACAATCCATGCTGCATCAATTTGCAGGGAAATGGGGAACAGTTGGTAAGCTCTGGCCTGCTGGAGGGAGATTTTTGTATTCGGCATGCTGGTGCAATGTGAAGTGAAAGTCAACCCTGTGCCACAAGTGGGTGGATCATTCCTTACCTTGTTGAAAAGGTGAATAAGCCGGGGAAATAGAAAAAGATGTTTGACGGTATTTATAAGTTTGAAAACCTCCCCTACATTTCTGATAAATTGGTGCTATAATATAGTTCTTGCTGGGCTTCACTTTAGCTGAGAAAAGCAGCCAAATGTGGGAGAAATTATCTCAGTAGTTTGATATGTGCTGTCTTCAAGGATTCTTGAGAAGTGTATTTGCTGGTTTTCACTACATTTAGCAGAAATTGAGATAGCCAGAGGTGAGGATTTGTTTTGGGGATTTTTAAGAGAACCTACACAAGAAGGTGGTGGTTCAGTGACTTCTGGAGGCAGAGCTCATATCTTTGTATTTAACTGCACCTGACTGGTTTCTGTGTTGATCCCTGACCACACCAAATCTCCACAAGTTGTTTTAAAAGCCAAACACAGCTCTGTGTTGTGTCATATGTGTATGAGGATTAATCTGCACACAAAACTTCCTGTGAATTCTCTGTGAGATCACCAGTCAGTGTACAGGTATAGTAGAAATGGTCATCTCAAAGCCCACTGTTGAATATTGTGGAAGCTTAGAATGGTTTGGGGTGGAAGGGGCCTTAAACATCATTTTGTTCCAACCACCCCTGCCATGGACAGATACACCTTCCACTACAGCATGGTGCTCAGAGCCCCATCCAACCTGGCCTTGGACACTTCCAGGGATGGGGCAGCCACAGCTTCTCTGGGCAACCTGTGCCAGAGCCTCACCACCCTCACTGTAAGAAATTTTTCTCTCCTAATATTTAACGTAAACCTACACTCTTGCAGTTGGAAGCCATTCCCCCTTACCCTGTCACTACATGTTCGTGTGTAAAATACAGAGGTTTATTTCATTCGTATCATGTTACATGCCACTATTAAATATCACTTCGTATTTCACTGCTGCTGTTCCTAATCCTGTATAATTCTTCTGTGATCCTTCCAGTGGGTTCTTGTTGGCATCCTTGGTCCTGAGAACACTGGTAAAGTTTAGCTTCTGTATTCACTCCCTCTTTGAAATCAGGATGAAGGGTTTCTGTGAGCTCAGGTCCTTGCAGGTTTATTAATTTGTGTCCTTTCATTCTTGTGAACCTGTTACCATCTATGTGACAGCCTTCCCTCTTACCCTCTTTTTTTCAGCAGCTTTGGTGAGTGACCTTATTGGATGCTGTTAGGAAAACCAGGTTCTCTGTGAGCTGAGAGGCCTATTTGATATTGTTTTTTAGTATTTTCTTGTTGTTGTTATTAGTTTGTTTTCCTTTATAGCTCTCTGAGCTATAGCACTAATTTTCAAAAGCTGTTGTAAATTTTTCATTTATTTTAAAATTTCTTTTTCCTTGGTTGAAAAGCTTTCTGATTCTGAAGTTTAAAAGATGAGCTGTGTTAGGCTTGAGATACAGGTCTGTTTCTCCCCTTTTTACCCTCTACACATTTGCAAGTGATTCCTCAGAGCCTGCCATGTATTTAGTTTTTGACTTGATAGTGAGTTTTCATTGAAGTTTGTACTCTTTTTCCCATTTGAGCACTTTGAGAATTTTTCTTTCAGTGAAATTCTCTTACCTTGCTATTTAGTGATGATGATCTGTATTTTACGTTAATTAATTTTGAGTGGTAGTCACACTTCCCTTGCAATATATTACATTTTCTGTAATGCAGAAGAGTTTTTTCTCTACTCTTGCACTGCTTCTGTCAACTTTTTGCACTTTGAGAGACTTTGGAGATGACGCAGAGATCTTGTGCTTGTTCAGATTGGTTCAGCCAGTGCTTGTGTCTGTAATTCTGCACTGAGTACACAGTCAGCAAGTTGTCAGAATAGCATGTTTTTCTAAGTAGTTAATTTTAAATTCATTATATTTGTTTTATAAACTGATAACTCTACAAAAGGATATTTTTACTACAATCCCTGCCATTAATAGAAAGAAGCAGCTTAATAAGCACATATGTAACTGCAATTCAGAATGAATTTAAGGATGTTGCAAAGAGCTTTGGCTGACTGGAAAGTTACTTTGAGAGGAGAACTGAGATATTTTCCAGATGGGATCTCAGCAGTTTTAACTCTGGCTTTATCAGTTAATAAAAGGGATTTGTGCTTTGTGACAGTTACTGAATAAGGATTTGAATATGTCTGTAGGTCCTGCAACACAAAAAAGCTGCTGAGCTTCAATGTTTCTTACACAGAAACTTGTATTTGATAGGTTGTTTCACTTCTGTGTTGCATCAAAAACTGAAAAATATTTTATGCTGGTTTTGTTGATGTCAGATAGTGTTGAATGATGTGTTATCAGCTGACCAGGTCTTTGACAATGTTGCCTTAAAAATTTTTCTTTGGCTTGTACAATTTTTGCAGTATAAAAATTTGTAGGAAAATCACTTGGGTTGGACGTTTTCAGATTGGATTCCTGAGATTGTCAGTCTTGGAGCAGAAATAAACGTATTCATATATGGAATAATTTGCTATCTAGCCAGATTTCTTTTAATGGCAATTCTGGGAATAAACCTAAAATAGGTTGAATTTTAAAAACAGTAAAAAATTTACTTTACCAAGTACAGTTCCTTTTCCAGGCTGTTGTTCTCTTGCCCATATTGGACATGTTTGTGAAGCTAATTACTATTTTTAAAAGACGCGTTTATTAAGAGAATAGTGGGTGAAGGGGAGTGCCCCCTCCTCTGAGGGTGGGTGGAGGGTTGGCTGTACTTGTGGAGCCAGAGCTTGTCTTTGGGATACACACATCTGTGGCTTGTATTTATTGAAAGGTGCTTGGTTCAGACCTGGTCTTAGTCTCCAACACCCTATAATATAAATATATGTATTTAAACTTGGGAAACAACACTGACAATCCGGGCAGCAGTGGCAGTTTTATATGTTCTGGCACATTGTCTGATAAAATTTTCCAGATGAATCATTATGGTCATGTATTAAAGACCAACACATAGCCTGCTTTTATAAGCTGTGAACAGCAGACATAAACCTTATTATTTCCATTTTACTTATTCAAGAGCACAAGCACAAACTATTGTATCTTGAGCACAAACCTATATTTAGAAAGGAAATGACAACAGAAATGGGAATACTCAAACATTTGTCTGTTCTGTCTAAGTGTGGCATTTGAAGAGTGAAAGACTTCAGAGTCAGACCTATCAGGAGATTGCAATAACTTAATAAGGAGTAAAATACAGGTAACTTACCAGCTGATGTACTAAATGTAAATTTACTTTGTGGGTCTTTGGTTCTTTTTGCCCCATAAGAAAGATTCAATATATCTTTCAGTTGCTCTCAGTATTGAATACATTAGGTCATGTGTTAACAAGGAAAATGTAAGAGAAGAAAGTTAAAGAAGGCAAAAAATAACATGGGATGGAAAGAAAACCTGTAAACTAAGACAATATTTTCAAGTGAGGTGCAAGAATAATTAAAAAATAAAAAAAATCAGAGAATCTTCTGCTTGCTATAGAAGAGTAAAACATTACACACCAGAAACATTGAAAACATGTAACACAGTCAAAACTATGAATAGAAACAAGAACGTAAATTATATAGTTATATGAGAAAAATTACTCATCTTGTGAGCTTTGCATATGTAGTTTTTCCCTTGTGGTTGTCTAGGCCCAGATATATCCTTTATCTTCTTTTCATTTGAAAAATGTTCTTTCTCTTGAATAGGTCAGCTGATAGATAAGATGTAATAACATAATGGCAGACAGATTTTAAATTGCTACAGATTTCTGGAGAATGTAGCTTTGTGTAGAAGAGGGAGATTTATTTATGTGTGATGGAGTATTTGAGAGAGACACCTTGAGGTATTACTTCTAGTAAGCAGATCCAGGGATGCTGCTTGTGACATCATGCCAAAGCTGAGAGGAGAGCTGAAAGAGCTCCTGTATAAAAGACATCATTGTGGAATTCTTTTTAGGATGCCAGAAAGTCTTGTGAAACTCTGCTGTATATCATTTACTGAAGAATTTATCATGTTTAGTGAAGAACATCAATTACAGAAGTGAAGGCTTTTAATAAAATCCATATAAAACCTAGTAATAAGCCTGAAAGTGCTTAATATTTCATTCTGAAAGGGTGGTGAGTCTGATATTGAGACTTAAAATGACATACACTGCTGAACACCCATCTTCTTAAAATGAACTGCTCTGCTGTCTGAACAGGAGATCAGGGCTGTTCTTGTGTGAACTGTTCTGACGAAGCTGTTGGTAAGAAAGATGTTTAAAGCATTTACCACCTGTATTTCTTGTTAGATATATTAAAAGAAAAAAAAAAAACACCTCCACCAACACAGTCATTAGACATTTTCTATCTTATCTTCTAATTGTGTGTGCTGTGTTTACTGAAATGAATTATTTTCCTGTAACACTCTGAAGCTTCATTGAATTCAGTCTTTATAACACAGTGGTCTGGCATGGTTTTAGTATTTTGTGTGGCAACAAGACTTTGATTTGGATATCAGTGCAGAAACTCTAGAAAATGCTTCAGCTTCCAGGGCCACTTGATTTTAATACCAGCTTTGTCACACGGAAGAGTATTATTTTCTAGAAGTCCTTGTACAGGGCATATTTCCCTACTTATATAATGATTCATTTATTTATTTTTTTTTTCTTTCAAGACGTTTATTAGATGGCAAATTGGCAAACTTATACTCACTTACTCTAAAACTTCCTTATCAAGTAGACAGATCTTGGAACTCAAATTTATGTCATTGTAAAAGGACCCTTTCAAGTTCAGCAGGAGATTCCTTTGCAAGTAGTGTTGTGCATTCGTTGTGGAATCAAAGTGTTTTGGCTTTATGTGTTATTCATGACCCCCCTGTATTTCATTATTGTGGCTACAGTTTGGAGGTCATTAAAACAATGAAATACAGATTCATCAACAGAAGGAAAACAAGTGTCCTAAAATTTCCTTACACTTCTCTAAAGTTGGGCAATTGTCCAAGAAGTGCAAAGGGGTTTTTTTTAACATGAAAATTCGTCTTTTGGGGGAGAATATACCCACAAAAATTTAACTTCAGAGCAGACCTTTTGAACTTGTAAATTGTTTTCTAGCTCAAAGAAAATACTCATAATTTGTACTGAGCTTGTTGGTATTTTGGAAAGCAAATGGGAATGAACTTGAAACAAGAGAAGAATGTTGAATTCAATGTTAGTGGGTTTTATTAGCGGCTTCTTTTTGCCCTCCATCTTTTATATTTGGAAACCACGAGCTGCTGATTAGGTAGCAATGGATTTGTTCAAGTAACCTTTCTTCAATGGCATTTATTTATTTACTTTGTTTTTAGAATGAAGCTAGAGCAAACCTGCCTGGATGAAAACATTTCTCTCTCAGGAGACAACTCTTACATTAATGATATCTTGTATTTTAAAAATATGTTGTAATTTACCAGTCTGAATCTGTTTGGAAGTTCAGAGAGTGATAGACCAAATGATGAAAAGTTAGGTGATTAAAGAAGATAAGCTGAGATAAAAATGTGAAATATGGTTTAGTACTTGTTTCTTTAAAGCATTCACTAACTGGCAAAGAAATAGTGAAATTCTTGTCAAGAAGATGACTTTTCATCACGTAGACTGCAGAATTCATCTGAATTTTGCGGCATGGACAGATTTGTAGCAAGAGTTGAGAGTTGTTTTTTGTATGTGCTGGTGTAAAAAACCAACTACCAAGGTATTATGTGATTAAAAATCAAGTGAAAGTTAGTGTTATGTGATTATGAGTTAACTACTTTTTTTAGGGATGTAACATTCTCTCTGGACTATGGAATGGGATGTTTCCATTTGTTCATGAAATCAGTGCCGTAACTCTGTTGTGCGCCTTGACTTCTGGGTTTATGCTTGGAAGGAATTCCTGAAGTGAAAGTGCTTTCTATCATTTTGTGTGAGTTCAGAGGCACAGGGCAAGGATTAATGTTAAAATAATCACCTTAGTGAAGAGGATTTTTAAAGCATAGGAGTGCAGTGTGTAGGTCTTGGACTTCAGAACTCTGTGACTGAAGCTGCAGATTCTCATGGTAATTATGAGCATTTTTGCACAGATAGGAAAACCCCATTTTTAAGTTACTTGTAGACATCAGTGAAGCTTAAGAATAATGTCCTGTTTCTCTACCAACCACTGTATTAACCAGTATCCACCCTAATGAAAGTAGGGGATTTGGTAGCAATTTGTAGAGGACAGTAGAGTTTATTCCAAGTTGTTTTCTTATGCCCAGGTGTGATATAGACCAGGAGAGGTGGGCTGTGCTGCTTTTTTATATAGCATCTTTTAAAATATAGCATTTATAAAGCAGCATGCCTGGCTCTGCTTTCGGCTTGAGTGGTAAGCAGGAAGCATTTTAAAAAACCAGAAGTGCCTGAGGTGCAGCTTTTGTCTTCTCATAAGAGGGGAAAGACTTGGTGTATTCATTTGTAAAAATGAATATACAAAAAATATGGAAAGAGGCCTGTGAGACAGAGAAAACCAAAACAGAGTAGACTTCTGTACTACTTGTGTCTGTCTGTGGGTGTATTAAAAGATGTTAATCTCCTGAGGGGAAAAGGTTTGAATATCTGCTTCTTTGACACGGGATTTTTGCATGTGAATAACCTGACTTTTGATATCTAAACAAATTGTTTCATTAAGAAGCTAAATGGTTTATTTATGTATAAAGAGACTTTAAGTGGAGATAAATGGCTCTGGAACATAAATCACTTGCTAGACAGTTCTCAAGCCTTCCTTCTCACGTCCTCTGCCCTAAAAAAAAAATAGATAAATTATTTTAAAAAATAAAACAAAAAAACCACAACTGCTCAGAAATCACCAGGTAGGATAATTCTCAAATCAATGTGGAGAATATTCAGCAGATCTGTTGTCTTTGTATGATTTATGAATTGTGCTGCTGAGTGTTGAAATCATACTCTCCCCTGAAAAGGTTTTCAATCTATTACAGTGGCATCATGTAATTACAGTGAAGTACATGATGATAGTGTTTAAGCCTCAGGATGCCCTGCAGGGAAGTGGTGCAAATAATTACATGTGCATCAGCCCAGATTTAAAAAAAAAAAAAAAAAAAAAAAAAAAAAAAAAAAAAAAATAAAATGCTGTTTGGGGGCGGTTT
>VZRZ01002225.1:757922-822433 GCA_013398175.1 Climacteris rufus | reverse complement strand
AAAAAAAAAAAAAAGAAAGTACAGGAATGTTTCTCATAATGGTACATAAGTTTTAATTTTTTCAATGTGTTTTCATTATGACATCACTTTCTCTATGTTTATGTATTTTAAAATGTTTGCAGGATGTTCAGTCTTCTGCACATTTCAGTGCTGTGGTGGGGAGAAAACAGGTTGGCATTTAAACATCTCAATGGCTATAAGAAAACTGGAATTGCATTGTGCTTTCTTTAAACTAATATGAATTTAATGGAAGTATGTGTTATACAGTGATTTTTTTTTTTTTTTCTCAGTCAAAAATTGATGCTGTTCCAAAGTACTACCATGGAGGGGAAAAGGAAAAAGAAATTATAATTATTATGTACTTCAGGCCATTTGAAAGGACTTTTGTGTAATTCATACCTTGTCCAGAAACCTCAAGCACCAAAAGATTTCCATTCTACATTTCCTAATTTATATAGAAATTACTACTTTAATCAGAATTTCAATATTTTCAGTCTTTAAAGTTTATTCCCAAATTTGTCTTTCTGTCTTTTTATTTCAGACGGTCCTTTTTCTTCTTTTGCTATAATATTTTTTCCAGGGAATTATATAGGTATCACAGCATAACCATATTGGTAGATAATCTGTCATTTACATGAAAGTTAGCATGTGGGAAACTAGATAAAGACTTTAATCAATGAAAACATGGTGTTTGATGACAAAACTGAATAACATCTTTAGTGGAAGGATCTTCAAGGTTTTCATGGAGCAGTATCTGCCCTGGAGTCATTTTGCAGAGGTTCCTTTAAGTGTGAGCCATTATTAACTTTAAAACAAACAAAAATTGCATTATTTTAAATTCGTAGTTCTTTTTGGCAAGATGTATTCAGCATATGAAGAAGGTTTTTGAGGAGAAAAAATGCAAAAAGGTTTTCAGAGCTGTCATTAAAAAGCAGGAGATCAATACAATTTTACTCAATAGAAATTTGTCTGATATAAGACATTGTGTCTTACCTACGAAATCCAAGTTAGATTTCTTCTTTCTTTTTTCACTGCTCTGAGAAATAGGATGAAATATTTTTTTCTTTCCTCCCGGAGAAAATAGCTCGAGCCATCAAGGTTGTCATAGCAGAGAAGGAAAGGCATGACTTAAACAACGCCAGTTTTGGTAATGCCATCTGTTCCAGCCCACTCTGCCCAGTGCATTTGTTCTCTCTACAAGCAGAGACAAGACAAATATCCTTAGTAGCCCTCACACTGAGGCTGTCAAAATAAGTTCTTTAGTGCTGCCTCTGAAAGAATCTCCAAGTGCAGCAGGGTTCTGACCATGATGTGCTTTCTGCAGGGGCAGCTGAATTTAATTTCTAACTGCTTAAATGATCAGAATAGTTGGAGAAAATTCCCCACAATCTTCCATTACAGCATTGGTATCTCACAGTTGTATTTAGTTGCTTTAATGATGGCGAGTATTTCATATCATGACAGTACAAATTGGGAATGGAAGTAGAGGTTTACTGAGCCAAGATCAGAGAGAAAGTCTGGTGATGCAGAAAGTGAAGCCAAAGGGCACATCCCTGATGCAATTAGCTTAATGATGTGATCCCTGAATGACTGTCAGTCAAATACCTCAGGCACTGAAATGCATGTTAGTGCAAAGCTGCACCTGGCCCCATGGGAAGGAAAGCCAAATGGCCCCAGAGAAACTTTTTGCTCATGAGGCTGGACAGGTTTGAGGGTCTTAGCTATCAGCTTTGCATGATCCCATTTAGAAAGTCCAGGGGACTCACAGTCCAGTCTGTTCTGGTGTCCTATCATGGCATTGCCCTGGAGCTAAGTGAGTTGATGGTCCTTAAATCATCAGCTCAGGGCCCTGAGCACCAAGGTATTCTTGTGTCCTGTAAAGATTCTCATTCACAGGATAGATTCAGATTGATAATTTCAGCCATTGGATGCAGTCTTTTATTTCATTAGCTTGTGTGTGTTGAAACCAAGTAATAACTGTTTCGATTTTGTTTAAACAGGACTACTAGATATATAAATCAGTGTGGGACTTCAACAAAATTAGATTTAATTTCTTCGTTTTGTGTTATGGTGACATGTCTAGTAGAGCCGCAATGTGTCATTTTCTTGACAACTGTGTTGAAGTGATATTGAGAGATTCTGACTGCAGTCTTCTTTCCATTGTCATGTAAAAATTTCTGAAAAGTTCTTCTTCACCTATATAAAGCTGGAACAAAGTCAGGAATTATGTGGAAGAGTAATAACACAACAGTCAAGGGAACAGAAGCCAAAAAATGTCAGTCATTGCAGTATGAGTGCATGGGGTGTGTCCATACCTGTGTAAGTCTGACCAGCCACAACCATATTGTAGTTTCTCTAACACTTCTAGACTTTCTGGTCCAGAAAGCATTTTAGCTTTCCAGACTGAATTTTTTTTTGTCTCTTGTTACCTTCATAGTTTTATTTAAGAGATTAAATGAAATGGTAAGCTGTTCAATTGAAAGACAAGAAGAAAAATATTCTTAATGCTTTTAAAATGTTTCCAGCTGGTTGCCTGCAAAGTTCTTAGATCCCTGTGGCATTGAAAAGTTTACAGTTTGGAACACTGGACCCTTTTTCACTGGAAAGCATTTCATTGTCCGCAAATAATGTACAATTTGTCTACTTTTAATTTGTGGAATCTCATACACACACCAGTATCATTCTGACTGATAAAAATGTAGGCACTGGTGAATATAGTTCCACTTCTCCACAGCTTTCTCATACTGAGTGAACAAAGAAGAATTCTTCTTTGTTGAAGAATTACAGTAACAATAATCATTATACAGGAACAAAAATCATTAAGACCCTGCTGCTCTTTATCTGGAAAATAAATTAGTTGAAGATGATAGTTTCCTTTGCTGATTCTGTTGGCATCACAATCCTTGTTTTAGAGTCAGAAATTATAATTTACAGGTTTAAAGTTATTGAAAAATAACTCTAGCATGTCATCTGTGTTTCTAAATACCCAAATATGTAGAAAAAAGAAGGTTATAATTTCTAACTAGATGTTTTTTCAGAGTGTATCAAATCCCTTATGACACTAGAGATGGTGACCAATAATTCTGTTTCGGTGAAAACATTAAATTCGTATTTTCTGACAGGCAGTATCCAATAGATATGGATAATCAGAATTAAGTCTGCAAAGAGCTGAACTGTTTGTAATGTGAATCTTCTGTATTTATTAGGGAAAATATGTCTTCTCAATCTTGAGTAGTGAAGATTTGATATGCTGATTATTTTCGAGATATCAAAGCAACTGACCTAACTCCAGTGGAATATACTTACAGAAACCATGTTAGTGAAGCTAAAGCAACTGCTGTGCACTGGTGTGAATGCTTGCAAAATCATTAAAAGGGAGCGGGAGAAAAATTCTGAAGAAGCGACTTCTCACGCTGTCATTTTAATCCTCAAGGAAAGCCTGCAAAATACATCTGAAAGACAAGCATGGAAATGAAATTCAGAAATCTGTGTAGGTCTTAAAACTCATTAACTCAGTGGTTTTAAACCATGTAATTCTCATGACCGCTTCAGCCAATCCCACTGGTTTAGCACCTTCCTCTTTAGGGAGAGGAGAAAAAAAAGAATAATAATATAAAATGAAATGAACAAATCTTGCTCCCCTCTACTTTACTCTAAAACTCTTTTTCTTCTCGGTGGTGTGATGAACACACCTAATTTCAACTCAGCATGGTGGTTTTCAGCTGTCCTGAATGCATGAGCAGTGCTGCCTTTACTTCAGCTTCAAGTAATGCCTCTTCCTTCATGAGCTTGTCACTCATTTCCAGCCTTGTCCATGGATGTAATGAAAGACCCTTGTGTAAACCTTGCCTTGCTGGCTTCTGTGCAGCTTGTAGTAATGCTAAAATCAACACGTAACATGATTGCTCCATGTGGATAGCACTTATTTCACTAACAGTGAGAGTTCGTTGTTTTGTTCCTCAGCATAAATGAGGGACATGAAGGCTGGCTGGAACCACTTTGTCACAGTCCAAGGTCTTTGACTTAATAGCACTTCGGAAACTTGAAGTATGCAAAAATAATGCAGGCTGTTATTTCTCTGCTTGAGAAGTAAAGGGGGGGGAGGGGGTGTAGGAATCCTTACAAATAAGAGGAAAAACTCCAGCACAGAAGCTCTTTAGGTGCAGTTTAAACCATATTTATTGCAATATCATTTGGGGCTACTCTAACTTATTAGATAGCTTTGAGTTTGGGTCAACATTGCACGTTCAAATATATTCAAAAGCAGCACAGCATATAGGTGATTTTCAGTACCTATGCTGGAAAGTTTCTGGGTTGCATAAAACATAAGGTAAATTTAAGAACTAAGTTAACTTTACTAAGTTGTACTTGTGTGCCATGGATTCAGTTTGGACCAGTGAGATTTAGGAATTGCTTTTCTTAAATGCGGTGTTTAAAGTCTTGTGTTAATGTTTTGAACCTTCAAATGTGGGTTCAGTATCTCATTCAGTGCATGAAATAAAAAAGCCCTGGGGCTCTTTTCTTATCATTCCATACTGAAGGTAGATGGTAAGTAATCACATATTAGGTGCCAATAACATAAGCCAAAAAATATTTGAAATAACCTAATTTTGTTGTCAGTCTTTGAATATAGAAGACTGCTGCTTACATAAATGTTTACTGTGTCAAATACACCCTCAAAGCACTCTAAATGTCAGAATTATTTTTTAAATACTCATTCCTTCAGGAAATAGTATTCTTATTATGCTTACTTTTTAAAAAACTTTTTGAAGCTTAAGAGAGGAAAAACATGAGAAGGCTGATAAGAGTAGGCAAGTGATGTCTGTGTGGCAGCAGCTTTCTGTGACTTTTTTTTAAACAGAAGATTGCTACTACTACTTGTATAAAATTGCTTTTATTTTTAAAGGTGGCCTTTTTTCTTTTATCATAACCTGAGAAAATGGCTGTCAGCTTTAGGATTATAGATTTTTTTTTTAATGTTTCTATTATCAACTACTTTATCAATTCCTGAAACCTTTTTTTGCACAAACCAAGATAAAGGTTGATTTAGACCACTTTTTATTTTTTGCAGGACAAAAAACCTTTACATACTGGAAATTCTGGGTTTGAAGAATGTCCAAGAACAGTGCTGTATGTGCAAGTGATGCTGCTTCAGTGGCCTTCTTATAGATTATATTTGGGTTTTTGCCACTGGGGGGAGCAGAAGACTGTCACAGGCTTCAGGGAATGGAATAAGTGTCTGTCTTCCATCCCAGAAGATTCAGGCCTTAGTGCTGAGCTGTGGGAGACTGTGGGTCCTTCGTGTCTGGCACATGCTTGAAAATCTGTTTTACAGTGAATAAACTGCCTAGATAATTAGGTTTTGTGACTGCTCTTTTCTGAAGAGTTGCACTCTAAATTAAACATGAAGTGTATTTTAGAAAAGCAAGGGAAGAAACTAAGGGGGCTTAGAAAAAGGAGGGAGATACAGGCAGATACTGACAGGACAAGGGAGAATTACTTCAAACTGAAAGAGAGCAGGTTTAGATTGGATATTAGGAAGAAATTCTTCCCTGTGAGGGTGCTGAGGCCCTGGCACAGGTTGCCCAGAGAAGCTGTGACTGTCTCATGCTGGAAGTGTTCGAGGCCAGGTTGGATGTGGATTGGAGCAACCTGGGATAGTGGAAGGTGTCCCTTTCCATTGCTGGTGGGTTGGAACTGCATGAGCTTTAACATCCCTTCCAATCCAAACCATTCTGTGATTCCATAATTGTTATTAGTATGAAGAGTACATTCTGGCTGGTGTTGGTTTAAATAGTGTGCTAAAATTCCCCTGAAACATTTTGTTGCAGCTGTGCCTCATGGCAACTCCCTCAGCATGAGAGTGCAGTGTGACTGCATCACTTGCATTGGGATGCAATTGGCTTTAACAGAAGGTCCTGTAGCTGAGAAATGTATATAGTTTTTTTAAGTTAATGTATGTTTTAACCAGACATTTGCTTTAATCCTAGTCTTTCAGCAGTAAATCTAAAAATACTCTAAAAGCATTGGAAAGGATGAAACATTAGCTTTGTTTCTTTATATTTTAAATGCATAGAATCAAAGGCTGTGTAGAAACTATAAACATGTTATTCTAGAGAGACTAGCAAGTTTAAATGCTGACTGCTTAGTCCCAAGCTTGTTTAAGGTTCTCTGTCAGTGTCTTTGTATGTTTTTCCCACTGTAATTGGGAAAAGTGTCCCACGGGCTGGTGAGGCTTTCCCTTCTCTGCTAAGGTTGCTGGACTGGTAATGTTCATGCTGCATGCAGTTTCTATCACGTGTCTTTAACTTGTTTGATGTTTGGGACAGAACAAGACATTCCAGTTGCAAGCCAAGGCTGGGCTTTCCCTTTGGGGAAAGCTTGTTCTGTCTGTTCCGTCAACAGCAAGCAGTCAAAATTCCTACTTCAAAATTCATTAACATTTTTACTTGTGGTGTATAGAGCTTAAACTAAGCAGAGCAAGCTTAAAGAAATGTTTGGGTAACACTTCAGTGCTTTCAGTCACAGATTTACAGCAGGTTTTTGGATGCAGCAGAAATTTGAGATGGTGGCTCCCAGTAGATCCTGGAGCACACCAACAACCTGGGTTAGTTGGCAGCCAGGACCAGTGATATGTTTCCTATGGGGTCATTTGTTCCACCTCTTCTTTTTTGTTTTGACAGATACAAGCTGCCTTAAAGCTCTTACCCCTACCCCTTGTTGGTTTTTGTTTTTTTTTTTAATATGACATTCACTTATAAATTGTTTTCTGACTGATGTTTGAAACAGCCATGGATTCTTATTCTAGGAACAAAAACAGTTGAGGGTGCTGAGTGAACTGACAGATATCACCATGAGAGTGATTTTTATCTACATGGATAACCCTGATGACTGGAAAAAGGCAAACATTACCATGCTAAAAAAAAAAAAAATTAAGAAAGACAATCGTGAACTAAACATCAGGTAGCTTCACCTCTTTCCTTGAGAATGTGAAAGAGCAAAATCTCATAGAAACTGTTTCTTGGCACGTGGAGGACTGGAAGGCATTTGGAAACAGCATGGATGTATCATGGAAAAATCTTGCCTGACCAACCTGGCTACCTCCTCTAATGACTGCCTCTGCAAGCAAGGGGAAAAACACTGGAAACCACTTACCTTTAGCAAGGCTTTTGATGTATTTTCATGTAGTATCTTTGTATCTAAGTGTGGGATATGGACTGGATGAATGGTGAAAAATTGATTGCACCACAAGGCTTAAGGATTAGCAATGAATAGTTTGAAGTTTTAAGTCAGTGGCTGTTTACAAGGAATCTTTCCTGGAGTTGATATTGGAATGAAACTATTTTAGCACTGATCAGCAAGTCAAGCAGAGTGCACCCTCAGCAAGTTCCTGGATAACAGCACCCAGGAGGAGGGATGGGTGGTCATCTTCAGGAACCTCAGTAAGCTGGGGGTGTGAGCAGAGTGGAGCTGCTGGAGTTCAGCAAAGGCAAATGGGCAGGTGGAGGAGCAGCATCCCAGAAAATGGCCCGAGGGCCCAGTGGGCAGCAAGCTGAGTGCTGTGCTGTAGTGGTGATGAAGGTTAACCATCGAGCTGCCTTAGCTTGAATGGTGACTATTCCCATCAGTTTGTCGCTTTGGAATATCTCTGGAATAATCTGTCTGGTTTTGGTCACATCAGTATGAGAGAGAGGGTGAGACACCTGTGAGTGAGTCCAGCACTGGCAGGTTACAGGGCCAGGACATGTGATGTGCTAGAAGAGCCTAAAGGGGATTCATGTGTTTGGCCTGAAGAGAAGACAAAAGCAGGGATATAACTGCAGTCTTTCATTAATTACATGGACTTTATAGATGAGACAGACCCTCTTTAGAATTGCACAAAGGGCAAGAGGCAATGAATGGTCATAAATTGCAATAAAGTACATTCTGACAGGTTTAAATAATAATAGTAAAAACCCCAAACTGTTGAGCACAGAAAAACTATGGAATCATTATTGAAGAATTTTAAATCTCAACTCTACCAAGGGCCTTTGCAATCTGAAATGGTAATGGATTTATGTCTCAGCATGGGGTTGAACTTGATGACCACCGAGAGTCTTGTTCATCTGACATTTTTCTTTGAGTCTCATTTATGTGTGCAATCTTTTCAATTTAAGGCTTTTATATATTATAGCACTTACACTGGCTGCCCATAAGGCAGCCTGTTGAACTAATCAGAAGCACATTCCCTAAACCAGATGTCGAAAGACCTTAGTAATAATGTGAACATAAACCCCTGAATTCTGTGGAAAATGTAGGTAAGATTGCCATGTGGTCCTTTGTAAATATGCACCCAGAGCAATTTTATTTTCCCTGGCTCCTTTGGCCCAATTACGTTGTTTTGTCTTTCTATTGGGTTGGCTGAAAAATGTCAAAGATTTTCTTCTTACTTGAAAATAGCAAACTATGTTAAGTGAAACAGTCTATAGCTCTCTAGGATAGCATGTTCAACAGTGACCTGTTGTCCTACTCTGATTTAGAATTTCAGGATTAGCCTTAGCTGTCTTGTATTCTTATGAAGTTAAACTGTTTGTTTAAAATGTTGGTGTTTCAGCACTGAGTGCAATCTCAGTTTGCAGAACTTCAGAACTGGTGAGTTTTTTTCCTATGAAACAACTGTTTTCTTTTTTTAATGAAATTGAAAACTGGAAAATAGCAGAAAGTTGGTGTAATTAAACCTTTAGTTTTTTTCTCATTCACAATTAGCCCTTATATTCTGATAAGCTACCATGTCTCAAAATCGGTAGTTCTTCTCTCTTCCTGCTTTGGTCTTTGTCTTCCAACATCATGTCCTAATGCTCTATCAAAGCTTAACACTGAACTCAGGGCTGGAGGCTATCAGTGAAATTTAGATTCCTCTGGAAATAGCACAGCTCTTACAAAGAGAGGCTTTAGAGCCATGGAACTATCAGGAGATTAATTACTTCTATAAAACTTACTGTATACTATCAAAAACAAAGTGGAAAAGATTACTAACTTAATTTGAAACAGTGGATCAGTTATGTAAATTAAATGTGCAAGCAAGAAAAGGAGGCATGACCTCTAATATTGACCACTTAACACATGATTGATGGTAGAACTCTTCAATTTTCCAGCTCATTTCAGCATTGTTAATATTTGGCTTAAGTCTCCTATTCCATACTTTTTTGGAAACAGCATTTCACAAGTTTTGCACTCCAGATTTTTGCTATTCTAAGTGTGACAGGTGAAACGGTTTCAAAATAGGTCACTTGCCTTAAGGGTTAGCACTGGTGGATTTTGAAGCCAGCCTCTTTCTGACACAGAAAAGTTTGATGATCTCACCCATTACCAAGACCAGCCTCTGAACAGGCTTGGATTCTGGCAGCAGTGTTCTGTGCACCAGTTGAGTCCTGGCTTTGCACTTGGCTGCTTCTCCTTAACCACTTTCTTCCCAGCTCCCATGGCAGCTTGTTCTGTGCATTTATGTGTCGTTCATTCTGCCTCCCAGCTCCTGTTGTTGGTGTTCTTCCCACTGAAGACTGAGCAGGAGTATTACTCGGGTTTTGATCCCGCTTTTACCCCTTTTCTGACTGCATGCCACTTTTGGGGTATTTTCCCAGCCCTTTTTCTTTCCTATCATAAGAATGTTTTTGTTTAATTTATGTTGCCATTTCTTTACTTCATGTTCCCTCTACTTTGTTACTTTATGCATTCCTTAGACTTTCTCATCTGACACATGTGGGATAATTTTTTATAAAGCAGTGATTTGTCTTGTGAATTTGCATCCTTTTTCTGCAAGATTAGTGTCTTTATAGGTCAGGGACAAATTGACTAAGAAATTTTCAAAAATCCAGACCTTCTGTGTGCTGGAAGGCTTGCAGTGCCCTCAGTGTAGTTGACTGAAGGCGGTACTTTCTCACACAGTGCCCCCGTTGATTACTAACCAGCTCTAAATTAGCATGGTGTTGGCTCAGGACTGTTGGAAATCTGTGGGCTGTCATATTTAAAGATGTGTGTGACGTTAATTTGAAAATATTCATGAAGATCATCTTTGATGTTTATGATTTCAATATGAAAGATCTCCATGCTCTAGTCTAAAATTTGGGATTTGTAGAAGACCCCAGCCATCCCTGCAACTGCAAGTCTGCTTTTTACTCTTGCAAAAGTGAATTTTGTGTACCACATAATTTTTATTCATGTTCTTCATCTTCTTCTTGCTTTATATTTTTAAAGTGGAGTATTAGTCCTTGGTTTTTCTATTCCTCACAGAAATTTCTTGCAATGCCTGTTGTGATCATTCCCTTCCTTTCTGTGGTGTTCTTCACAGTGTTTATAGCTTCACATCCTGCATTAGTAGTTTGGATGCACCTATTTCAGTATTTAAAGTTCCTGACTTTAGCACACAAAGATTATGTTTTTGCTCACTATTATTTTTTTCTGTTAATCCAGTCTGCTAGCCTTTTGTTTCCCAATGGACTTGGGCAAGTACTTTCTGAGGACTGGGCTTCCAACCACTCCCTGTGACTGATACAAGACATGCAGGATAAAAGACGTGATTGTGGGGCAGATATTGGGGCAGAAAAAGATCAGGAAAGGGAGAAAGTTGACCTGGCTGAGAGCCACCATGCCAGGTCAAGAACTTCTTAGCTGAATTAGCTGGAGCTTTGTAGTGAGGTGCCCAGTGCTGTGGTGCCAGTCTATGCCCTTCCCCTTCATCTTTATAAATGTTGCTGCCAGAAATAAAAACTTTGCAGGTTGAAGATAATTAGAAGAGTGTATCTAGATAACATCTGGGGCTTTTTTTTTTGTTTTTTCACTTTTTCTGACAGTAATAGTTTTTTCTAACCTCAGGATATGCTGTTAAAAATCTGTACTATTAGCTCCTGTTGCAACTTAATGCTATTGTTAAATGTTTTGTTTTCCATCATCTGGAGGATGAGATTTTACTGGTAGGAGAGAGTCAATAATTTGGAGCTGCAGAAACGTTTCAAGAGTGACATCACTCTGGTATCAGCTTTCTCAGAGTCTAGCAATCCTGACAGCTAAGTTGCTTTTCCTCTGGGTCAGGGTTGTGCTGTACTCATTGGGGAACAGTTTCCAAGAGAAAAGGGTCGTGCCTCACATCCTTACGTGTTTTTTGTTGTTTGTGTGTCAAGCTTGTGGTAAAGAATTAACTTCTCTGGAGACTGGTGAGTAATTCTTGCACATTTTAACAACTGGTTTTCTTTAGACTTAAAGCATTTTCCTCCCTCTTTGGACAAATGCTTTTTTTTAGATTTTTTTTTTAATCCAGCATTCAATAATTCACAATATATGCAAAGCAGAACACATTTACAGCATTCCAGGTCATATTTTAAGTAGAAACCTGATTGTAGGTAGGTGTGTTTATTGATTTATTACTTTGCTGTAACTTTGTCTAACTTGCAAGATTTTTTATTTAGACATGCTTGTCTGCTAAACCACATGTCTAAAAGATTAAATGTAGCAGGAATTTGAGCTTTTTTAATTAGCTGTCAGGGCTGAATGGGAAGTAGTTTCCAAATAGATACTTGTAAGTTACCTGATTTTAACACACAGCTCATATGGCAATGTTACCAGATGACCAGGTTTCAAATGTTATTTGGAGGGTTGTAAATGCTTATGGAGGGCACAAAATGGAAAACCAGATACATTTCCAGTCAGTGTATGTATCTGTGTGTATATCACCTGTCAAGCTGGATGTTTATTTCTGTGTGGATGTCATATATTGAGCTGCAAATCCTGTCAGCATAAAAATTATTTTGCAAAAATCCACCAATCAACCCACAAAACTGTAACTGGTTTGTAGCTTAGGTTTTAAATAACTGAAAAACGCGTCAGTTTCCACTTCATGGTAACTTTTCTCATCACAGGAGAAATATAAAATACATTTCTTCTTTGTTCTCCTTATCAGTTAAAAGTCTGATTGTGAAAGTGCTGCAGTACTGTGACATTTGGAACTCTCGTAATATTCCAATTTTGAAAAGGTTTTTATTTTTTTATAGCTAGAAAATTACAGCACATTTATCTTACACAGAGCTATTTAGCAAGGGAAGCCCAGGGTTTTGCTGTGTCACTTTGTTTTTCGTTTCTTTTGGTCTTCTTTTAAGGATGATAAGTCTTGATGGATGAATACATTCAAAATATCTTATTCATCTGTTTGGAGATTCTGGGGAATAGTGCAACTCATCTCAGTAAAAGTTAGGTATTGATTTTCATCAGGAAACAATCCCAGACTGAATTGGGATGGTCTGAATCAGAGCTGTGGGTGGCTATGTGGATGTAATACATCAGCTTTCAGAAACCTGTGCTTAGGATAATTTCATTAATGCATCAGCTGGCAATTTTTGTGGTACAGTAGTGTGGTGATGATATATTGCAGATGCAGAGTTGATGTAATATTTATGATTTACGTGATTTGGAAGATGACTCTTAGCATTGAAGTTCTTTGTAGCTCTGGCTTTTCATGTAGGTGGTTTGGCTCCCAACCCAGAACTAAAAGCAATGAGCTGTGGGAAATGCTTTTTAAATTCTGTTATTATGAATAGAAGAACTATTTTCTGTGTCATTATAGTTTCCAAATAAATTCGAATGTTGAATTTAGATAAATTTCAATGTTTCATTTTAGTGAGACGTTTATGGTACCTACTTGTCGCTTTTTTTTTCTTAAAGCTTGATAAGTTAAATTTTTATTACAAGTCTTATCACTGGTTTGTTGGGGTTTTTAGTGTGATTAGGGCTTAGCCAAAATAGGTTTTTATAGGCAGTTATGTCAGACTGTCTTCAAAGATGTTTAAAGTGTGTTGTGCTTTTTGAATGTACTGTTAAATGGAAATGAAGAGGGAAACTATGCACACAAATGAGGTGCTGGTAGCATTTTAGGTTTGGAATCATATGGATTGAATGGCACAAATAGCTGTCTTGCTGTTCTGTTCACAGGAATTTAGGATTGTGCTTAAACTTCTAATTTGCTGCTTTTCTTTAGCAAAAAACCCCCATGCATCTATACTTGTAGGTTAATCAGGATAATGTGCTTAAATCCTTTCCAGAAATTCTTTCTTAAAATGTAGGTCCAGAGATGCTTACTGCATATGTTAGCTTGATTATGAATGTTAATATAAAACTTTCTGGGTTTTTTGGTTAACTGAATGGATCCATAGTTTAAGTTATTGTGGTGGTGGCTGGAATTTTCCAGTTGCTTTTTCCAACCTCTGGGAGCTATGTTCTTGCTCATAGTTTTCCCTTCTCTTGCAGAATCAGGGATTTTTTTTTAAAGGAGAAAAGGATACAGTTTAAATATGAGCAAGTTTTTTAAACCTTAAAGTGTATCTTTATTTAAAGGTATGGCTACCTAATATAAGCTAAAAGAGGAATATATTGATATATTTAAAAGCTGTATGTCACCATGACTAAAAGAAGCTTCTGGCTTTTCTTCTAAACCGAGACAGTTGTATCAGTCTGCCTGTTTTACTGGGGAAAGGGGGTTACATATTTTTCTTCTGGTATCGAAACTCCTATTTTATCTAAATAATATGATCTCTAAAGGAACACCAGCTGTGAACATTCAGTGTGATCAGTAGTTTCCCTTATCTAGCCATAGGAACAAATATTTTTGCATTAAACATGTGAAAGCTGCCATTTTGCCAGAATTTTTCAGAAGCTTAAAGCATGGTGTTTCTTTTAGGGGGTGGGGAGAGGAAGGGACAAATTTCTGATTTCACCTGAGCAGTGAAATAGTTTAAAGCAATGATTAAGGAACAAATTCTTTACCTCAAAATACCTTCTGCCTAATGAGGAAAAGCATGAACAACATTCATGGCAAGGCATTACTGCTTGTTCACACTTGCTTTTGGGGAAGCTAATGAATTTATTGCTTGTCCTTCACATTTTATTTATTTGCCTCACACATTGATCTGTTTTCACGTTCCAGAAAGACTTTTTTTTTTTGCAAAACAATGGAAAGGCTTATTTTGGGAAGACGACCATGTTTGCTTTCGTAATATACATAGTATGAAATCAAGCTTTTAGCTTAGCATTAAATCATAAAAATCTTAGCTGTGGGGCAATGCCAGTCATTTCAGGGTTATAACTCTCCAAGTAAAATGCAAAATAAATTTTAGCTGAAGTTGTTCTACCAGTATGTATTTTGGCTTGTGCATTTTGTGTTCCTTTAAAATGTGTAAAGTGGGCTGAATTGTTTAGTTTGGATAGTTTTGCCTTAATTATCTCCAGGAAAAGGGCACAAGGAGGGAGGACATCATGGCAAGTGTTTTCTGCTGACTTGTCATTGGCAGAGCATCTTCAGACTCCCTGCCTGAGGCAGGCAGGGATCAGGAGCATGTTGAGTGTTAGCACAGCATGGTCAACAAACATAGGGAAACTTCAAGCCCAAGGCAACAGTATGGTCAAACTCCCTAAATTCATACTCCATGGAAGAGTTATTCAAGGGACAGTTCTCAACATGCAAAACTTACTTTAGTCCCCATTTTTCACTGGAATGAGAAATTGCTGGTGAATTATTGTGTCTTGCTTTTTCCCCAAGCATCCACTGTTAAAATTCTTCGCTTTAAAAGATTCAAATGGGATAGGAGCAGAATAATATTCACAAGTAGCTTCAAAGGCTCTATCTTCAAGTGACTTTTTTATTGTGATGTCCACCATTAATGAGTAACATTGTTGTCCATACAGCTCTAGCCAATAGCCTCCTTTAGAGACTTCATTGCCACAGTCATCAGAGCAGGATGCACAATAAAAGGAGTTAAAGCTGCTCTGTAATTCCTGTTCTGAGAGCTGCACAGTGTCTGGAGGTTCAGTGGGCACCAGCAATTTGGGTTTAAAGCAAACAAACAAATAAATATTGGTGTTTTCAGACAGGGATGACCAGGGGTGTTGTTTTTTCTCCTCTTTGTACCAATGATGAAGTACTGTGCTACTCTAAACCTGCTGACCATGAATACAAAATTTGCCACGCTTTGTAGCTAGGAAGGGGAGTACAGCCATATAGAGGCTGGATACCCATAAAGCATGTGAAGAAATTTTTCGTGCCAGAAGAAAACCATTCTGAAACAATTTAATGTCAGGAGGTACATAGCATATAGAACTGTATTGAGTAGCTGCATAGCATAGTTATTTTATAGATCTGGCATATCTCTAAAATTGCTGATTCTGCAAACAGTCTGTAAGGTGAGAGGTACTGCTTTCCTGACAAAATGTGTAATCCAGAAAGAAAAAAAAAAAAGTGAGAGAAGGAGTTTTCTTTTCTGCGTTTCATATGAATATTTCCTGCCTTGCAAATCTCTTCCTTATGTTCGTGTTTTCTGCTGGTAAGAGGAGACTTGAGTAGTACTCCATATGGTAAGTAAACAGCAGTTAATTTAACATCTTTGGATGTGATTTTACTAGTCCTTTAAAATTTTTTCCAAAGCCAGATTCAGCATAAGAAAAACTTAAACAAGTTTCTAAAGGAGTCAATAAAAAGTAATGCTCCCACACAATGCAGAGGGTGGTACTGGATTTTCTTTGCCATTTTAAGATCACATGAAATGACTGGCCTTGAGTGTGATGTCTGCCATCCAAGTGTCCCTCTGTCCCTGAACTCTTGCCCTGATGCAAATGAAAAAAACTGATTTGTTACTTTTACATAAGGCATTTTTCAATGAACTGAGTCTTCACAAGGATTGTTTTATCGTTGTCATATAGTTACACCTTTAGAAATGTCTAGCACAGATGAACTGATTAAAAACATCACTTTTGCCAGCCTGAGGCATTGTTTACACCAATGCAATAGTCAGCTGTTGCCAAAAAAGCCAGTTCCATGTCCCCTTGCTGCACCCTGAGCTTGAAAAAACCACCTGTGAAAGACAAACAGCTCCCAGATTCTGGCTCTCATTGAGGTATGAATTTAATGCAAGAAAATGCTGGCAAGGTTGTCAGAGGCATCATGTCTGTTCAAGAGGAGGTGTTGTCCTGTAGTTTTCTCTGCTGCTGCAGTTTAACCTTGGAAGGAACAACCTGGTGTGCCATTTTCTGAAGCAGTGTATGTTGCTGGCTCAGCAATAGTCTTTTATAAAAATGAAGTGTTGTCTCCATTGCACTGTGAGATAAGGATAGAGTTGTGAGAGTCAGGATGTAAAACTAGGGGACTACTGAATTATAATATTTTTTTGCTGGGTATGTTTCCTGTGTAGCTGTCAAATGTGCTGACAGTTCACTTTGTAAATAAACTGTAGTTGTTCCTTTGCATTTATGAAGTAAAAGGATAATGCAGATCAATCTGTGTAGGTGTTGAAACTGAAGATGTGAAAATACAAGGGGAGGCAGCCAAGAAATAATTTTGTCAAATGGAAATTTCTAAACTTCTCGAGCCAATGGTTTGATTATATGAAACCAACAGGCATCAAAGTGATTGACAGTCTGCATCTAAGCAGTGGGTGGTAGCTGTAAACTCTTGATCAGATGGGGTACTAAAATTTCATCTGGTAAATTGAATAATGATATATCCTGATGCCTAAATTCTGTTGTTCATGTGCTACTTATTTTGGCCAGTTCACCTTTTAAAATACCTCACTGAATGCATTAAGCACATTCTAAAAAGCAAATAATTTTCTAAAGGATAACACTTTAAATAATTAATTTGTGGTTAGCCATTATACAGAGGTTTTTTTTCCTTGTTTAAAAGGCCAAATGACTTTAATTAGAGAGAAAGTGTTACTCTTTATCTGCTCTACTTCCTTACCTGATAGCAAGTAATGGTGTTGCTGCCTCTTTAGCAGTCTGTCTATATTGTGGTTTTCATCTATTTTATAAGAAACTTGACATTGAGGTGGGAAAAGTACAACATTATGTAAAGGAAATAGTATTTAGTCTTGTATTTAGGTTAACTTGCTTTTTTTTACTATATTTTAGGTAGACTGGTTCTAAAAATCAATTGATTTCCTCTGAATAACTTCTGTTGTTGATAATCTTTATATGGAAGCATCCTTTTATCTACTTTTCTTTTGTAGCTGGGAACCTCAAGTATTAGACAGCAACATTTGTTTAACACTACCATAATGTTACTAACTTTTTCTTGCTGTGTTCTGAACTAAGAGAAAGGTATTCCAGTAGTAGGGGCTCCACACAGTTCTGATAATGCATATAATAAAAGAAAAAGAGAAAGCAAACTAATATTTTTTTTGAAGGAGCTTTTGTTATTTGGGTTTGTTAGGGTTTTGTTTTTCATTTTTTATAAGAATCTGACTGTGCCTAACCTTGGACATTTTCTTTTAGACCAGTGCATCTAGATCATAGAACCATAGAATCACAGAATGGGTTGGTTTAGAAGGGGCCTTAAAGATCAACTCCTTCCAACACCCTGCCACAAGCAGGGACACCTTCCACCACACCAGGTTGCTCAGAGCCCCATCCAACCTGGCCTTGGACACTTCCAGGGATGGGGCAGCCACAGCTTCTCTGGGCAACCTGTGCCAGGGCCTCACCACCCTCACAGGGAAGAATTTCTTCCCTATACGCAGCCTAAAGCTACTCTCTGAAAGTGTGAAGCCATGCCCCCTTGTCCTGTCTCTTCAGGCCCTTGTCAATAGTCTCTCTCAGCCTTTCTTGTCAGTTCCCCTCAAGTGCTGGAAAGTCACAATTGGGTCAGCACAAAGCCTTCTCTTTTCCAGGCTGAACAAGCCCCATTCTCTCAGCCTTTCCTTACAGAAGAGGAACTGATCAACTCTGAACAACCTGGTGTCAGAGCAGAGTAGGGGGCAGAATCACCTCCCTCAACCTGCTGGCCCTGCTGCTTTGGATGCAGCCTGGGATACTGCTGGATAAATGCTCTCGCTGTTCCGTTTTGTGCCTGGCAACAGAAGGAGGGGCACCAGTTTCCAGGTTCAGCTGTAATTTGGCTCTCCCTGTTTATGTGTCATGTTTCTCAGTCCTTTTCTTGTTGCATAAAACTGTGTGTTTCCTTTGCTCTTTGAACACACACATCAAAGCAACGAATTGATGCTGTAGATTAAATAGCATTAAGCAGCATGGAATTCAGTGCTGCAAAGGGCTGGTTTTGCTAGTTGCTGACAGGTGTTCTTAACACCAACAATTAGTGCAGACTGTCACTTAACTCTGACAATCAGAGTTAAACTCACCAGGGCAGCAATGAGCCAGCAGTGTAGATCAGGCATGGGTCCATCTGGACTGGCAGTCTCTGCCTGATAAGGACTTGTGTAGATGTTCAAGATGAAGTTGTGAGAGCACCACGTCAAAGCATGATACTCTTTGGTATTTTTCTGTGGATAATATACTGGTGTTTTTTTCTGAAAAGCAGTGTTTGTTGCCTAATTTTTATAAATACTTGAAGTTAACGAGATGAATAGTAGGCAACGATGAATTTAAAACCAAGTAAAAGAGGGGAAATACAGCCCCTTTGCAGTTAGATCAGTTCTCAAGGTTTCCCCACAAGCCCTATTGTTGTCTACACCTTGAAATTAAAATATGTTGTATCTCCACCAGGATCTGTAGTCTGAAATATGAGCAAATGAACATTAGGTGTGGATGTATCAAGAAAACAACGTAGGATCTCTTTTAAAGGATGTGAGAGTTCAGAGAAAATCCTGAGAATTTCTGATCTACTTGTGATGTCAAACAACTCCCAAACCAATTTTATTTGTTGCTAGTATTGCAGTCTTTTGGAGACTTCTTAAACAACTTGCTGCTATTCTTCTAGGCAATAAGTGTTGTTTTTTTTCTGAAATGGTCAGCTCCTGAAGCTGAACCCAAATGATCTGAAAGAAAGGAGAGCTGAGCGAGGCTCAGCTGCGCCCTCGGAGCTTGGAGATGACAAGTGACACGTTCAGTGTTCCAGTTCAGTGCCACACTTCATGCCCTGTGTGTCTCTGTGCTTGAACTTTACGTCACAGGCAGTGAATATTTTTAATAGAGTTTGTACTCTTTTGTCTGAGATGAATGCAGGCCCACACATGGTGCAAGCTTCAATTAATTATCCTCTGGGGTCTGGTGCACATATTTGCATATGCTCTATCAGTGGACCACCAAGATCATTCAATTAAATCCTCACAATGGCTTTAAGAAGGCCAGTGATTAAAGCCTTGGTGATGATTGTTCATTTATAAAATAATTATTTTTATAAATTTCAGTCTCTACCCTTATTTATTGCAAAATAGGATCTATGGAGAGAGACAGATGGAAATACAGAATGCGTCTGAAGAGGTACCACAATTAAAATTGAAATACAAGTGGATGCACCAACATTTCAGCTGCTTTCTTCTGTCAAATTGCTAAAAGGAAGATTTCTCATCATTTCCCAGATGACAATGACTTAGCACAAGTTTGCCAGACAATTTTTCTCTCTCAGTAGACATAGAAAGTGTGTAGTTATGACCTAATATATTCTGGTATAAGTGCTTGATAAGCATGATTTTCTTTTAAAACTTAGTTACTGAGTTATTGATAAAATATATTTTTATTTAATAAAAATGGTTGCTTACCAGAGGTATGATTGTGTGACTATGCCAACTCCACATATTTGAAAAGGGATCAAGAAATGGCAGTTGTGTAGCTCTCTGGAGACAATGTACTGCTCTTACACTTCTGTATAACCTTGGCTAAGATAGATAAGGGAATTCCTGTGATTTAGATAATCTTAAAAAAAACCCAAACATAGAAAAACAAAACAAAACACAACCCACCATAAACACACACACACACACAAAAACCCACAAAAAACAGAGTAATGATAAATAATAGCAGATGAGATAAGGAAAAGATAGAAATCTCACCAAAGGTAGAAAATTTTTAAGATAAATAAGGTATTTAGCTACTTTTGTTAATGAAGATTGGATTTTTTATCCCAATGTGCTCAGCTGGATTTGCAAAGCAACACTGTGGTTTTACCAAATGCCTGTTGAATTTGAGGTAGTAATTCACTGAAATGATAGATATTTTTTCTATTTTTGTATATCTATTGAATTTGTAACTCAATAAATTCAGGAGCTTTACGCTTTTGCAGTTCTATAGGAAGAGTTTGTTGAACAATTGTGCTGTAACTTCTGCCATCATTCTGTAAGGGCTGTCACTGCTGCAAGTAGTTTGAGACTAAACTAAACAAGGCTCTGAGTTAATATTATACAAGAGTAAAAGAAAAATACCAAAAAAGTAATACCTTTTAACAAATAAGTAAACCGTCTTGAGTGTAAATAATTGGCAGCTGAGATCGAAGGAGACCAGCAATGGAAGCAAAGTAGAATCTGAGTTTTGATAGAAGAATGCACAAAATTGGGATTATTTCAGTAACAGGTAATTGCACACTGTTACTGAAGACTGGAAAGTAGGAGATGAAGAAGGCATGATGCTGAAAGCACTGAAACCAGTACACAAAAAGGGTGTGAAGTTGGGGAGAGAACTACTTGCACAGTTAATCATTTTGTGGTCCTCTGGTTTGTTAACTGAGGGAGAGGCAGAGGCAAGGCTTTGGAGTGCTAAATATTGAAAAGGAAGGAGTCATGCAATAGATGAACATACATTCATAGTTTGCTGCTCTTTTGTCTGCACCTTAAGCAGAAAAAAAACCAAAAAAACAATCCCAAAACAACACCAACCCCCCAATGTGGTGAAAACTGGGATTAAATAATTGATATGTAATGTGTGGGGCAAAACAAATCATCAGTAAGAGAGGTGTAAATAGGGAAGAACCATAGCAATTTACTAAATGACTAGATTTTTGTGAAGTGGAACTGCTGGCTCTGCTGAAGCACTTGTTCTGTATCAGAGAGTGCTTCAAACTGGTTGAAAAAAACCTGAGGTGAGCAAGTGCTTGTAGGATTTATTGTTCCTGTTAGCAAATGCACAACTGTTACTGCATGAAAGTCTTCGTGCTTTCTCTATGTCCTCTAATTACCAAATCCATTGAGATCCCCTTTGAACTTTAAGTGGAGAAGGGGCTGGGTTGAGTGACAAGACTGTAAAGGTTGTCAGTGCTTGAGAGGTAGAGAAGTGACAGTGGTGCAGGTTCTTCAAACCCAATGGAAATGAAGACTTGGCAGAGCAGCTTTTCTCAGGATGCACTAACTGGAGACATCTTGAGTTCTTGAAACCATGTGAGCTTGCAGAGAAGTCTGACCCAAATCAGATTTCAGCTGGGAATACTTTGGACACCAGGATTGGCTTTTTGCATAGGCCTTATATTAATATATTTTAATATACATGTGTACATGCACACATATAGGTATTAAACAGCTTAAATTGTCTGCATCACTTTCCTTATTTTAGCTTTTTTTTTTTCAAAACATAATTATTGAAAAACGTTCAGATTTGTAAGAGGAACTGTTATTAAAGTCATTTTCTCTTGTAAAAGGTCTCTGAATTTCATACAGTGAAATGGAAGTCAGAATTACCTTTTGAATTTCTACTTCTATTTCTAGGGCTTGCTCAAGAGCACATTTCAGTTAAGCTTCTAATAAATCAGGAAGGCCAAGGTTTGCATAACTGAGCTTAGTGGTATGTGGTGTAGATAATTTTCTGTCTAGTAAGCTTTGAAAATGTGAAAAGTTGGTATGTAGCTATATTTGCTACAAGTTTTTACTGAATTTGATGCTTGTAGTTGATGAAGGTGACTGAATTCTCTCTAATTTACTCAGTGTGATAAATTTCTTCTGGTAGTGTGGTACAAGTGTGATCATGCAGCCAGTGTTCATTGGTCACTTGACTGGAAGGGACCACAGTGGGGTCATTTGGTCCCACCTCCCTGCCCACGCAGGGTCATCCCAGAGCACTGGCACAGGATTGTGTCCAGATGGTTCTGGAATATGCCCAGTGAGGGAAACTCCTGGGCAACTTGTTCCAGGGCTCGGTCACTGCACAGGGAAGAAGTTCTTCTGCATGTTGAGGTGGAACTTCCTGGGCATCAGTTCCTGCCTGTTTTTATTGTGCCATTTCTGAGCCCCACAGAGCAGAGCCTGGTCCCTGCTCTGAGCCCTCTCTGCAGACACTGGCAGACAGGGATAAGGTCCCCTCTAAGCTGTCACTTCCCAAGGCTGAATAGGCCCAGCTCCCTCAGCCTCTCCTCCTAGGAGAGGTGCTCCCATCCTATCCCATCACCATCTCCATAGCCCTCGCTGGACCTGCTCCAGGAGCTCCATATCTCTTTTGTCCTGAGGAGCCCAGAACTGGACACAGCACTACAGGCATGGCCTCACCAGGACTGAGTAGAGGGGGGTGATATTCCTTCCTTTCAGTCCTCAGGCACCTCTCCATGACCTCTCAAAGAAGATCTTGAGTGCTCTGTCTTCAACTGGAAGAGACAGTAACAGTCAGATTGGAGAATCCAGTGGTGCTCTGGTCCACAACCACCTGCTGAACCATGCTACTCCAAATCCTGTCTCTCTTTAGGAAACATATCCACTTCTGAATTATGATGTTCCTCTGGTTCTTGGAAGCTTTCTAGGTAGTTAACCATTGAGGGATCCTTGGATTTCAGCTATCAAGTCTGAGGCTTAGAGACAGTTCTGCCTTCTAACACCCACCTCGCTATTCTCTTAAACTCACCTCAGATATGTGTTAGTCCTTTTTACTACAGAGTAATACTTACAGAATTGGAAGTTTTCTTCATCTGCAGTGCTATTATCAAGGTACTATATTAGACCCTTTGCCAAGGGCTTAAAATGTGTGTAATGTTACATAAATTGATGACACATGGCAGGTACATCTCAATAATTGCCACACTTCTAGCTAAGGATGTGTGGCCTTGGGGCCTTTACCGAGCCTCAGTATTTCACAAATTCCTGAATATGTCACCTACAGAATGACAGACAACTCCCAAAAAGTTCTGGGAGCTCTGAAAACGATAACTTTTTTCTGACAATGAAATGTGTGATTAGAAAGAACAGTCCTGTATTAAAACCTTCTCAATCTGTAATACAGTGTATGCTATTTTAGCAAGTATTTCATCATAGCATTTTGAAAGAGGTTTTTTTAATATTTGCCCTTGCTTACATAAACTTAGTTTTACATTGGAAATATGTCATGAGAGCATGTTAATCATATCTGTTCAAGTGAGAAAAGGCTGTTTTCACATTAATGTTTTCGTTGGAATATAAATGTGGGTTTAGAATGGTCCCATTGAAAGGAAGGTTTATAATCTTGGGGCATTGGAGCTTAATCTTTTGGAAAATAAAAATAATAACTGAAAAGCTGGAGTACAGTCTGTTGTATAGAAGTGTCCAGGTGTTTTTTCACTCCAGCAGCAACAAGGATACAAAAACTACTATAACTGTAACTAAGGAGGGCTTGAAAGGAAAGTCTACAGAACTGACACATTGCCTGAAAAAATAAACTCAGACCAGAAAAAATGGTGACAGCAGTAACTTCGGTTTACGTGTTACATTGTCTGCCAAGAAAGTGAGTAGAATTTTGTCTGCACCTTCCCAAGCATGTACATGCAGAGAAGGTTAGAAACCCTTTGTTCTTAGCAGTGTATGTGATGTGTTCCATGCCTCTCAGCACTTTGGGACTGGCTGTCCCTTTACAGCCCCTTTGGTTTGGACTCCCTGATGCTGACTTACCATACTGGGATGTTTTCCTGTGGAGCCATTGCAGCCCCATTTCCAAACTTGTTGTTTAAAAAGCTTAATTGAAAAAATGCTTGTAATTCTAGGGTATGATAGCACTGGCAAAAAAAGTGCTGGCATTTGCTGTTTACTGTACAGTGTGGCATTACAGATTTAGTAAAATAGAAGAGTCAGTACAGCCACAGACCACATCCTTGCTAAGAGTTGTGTGGGCGCTGCATTTGCTGAAATTTTTTCCAAATTCAGACAACTCTTTGCTAGGTAAGTGTAAGTTACTGCATGTATTTTAATTAGAAATGAAAGATTCTTATGCTAGAAAATAAGCACACAAGGTAAAAATTGCTGATTTTATTTACTTCCCAACCCCCTGCCCAGCTGAGGAATGAAGGGCCTCACAGAAGCAGAATAAAGCTGGCCTAGACTTGTCTTTTGTTTGTTTCCAGTTGAACCTTACCTTTAAATATCAGTGCAAAAATTCAGTATTACTATCGAGGATGGCTTTATTGCTCTGGTAATCTTGGTCTTCTTACCTTATCTGCCAACTTCTAAAGCATTTTGTCATGATAAATGCATAAAACTGCTTCTCATAAGAAATCTCCGAGTATATTTGTGATATGTAGGGGTTGCAGGTTCCCATAATAGAGATTAGATTGCCAGCCTGTAAATCTTATCTAAGACATAGAATAAATGCTAGGAAGCAGATCTTTGGTGTAGCATTCTTTTGAAATGTGTTCTTTACTGTTCCTTTGTCAAAAGGAACAGTGTTTCTAAATTAAAGATGCAGAGGTCTCTTAAAAGTTGTGTTCTGGTTTGTGATTTTGTTTGTATTCAGCCTTTGCTTTGATGGCTACATTGAGAATAAGCAAATGAGAAGGCCTTTAGCATTGAGGAACACATAAATAAAGGCTACAAAGAAAGGGCAGGAGAGAAGCTTTGAAGTGGTGTTTAGTTTTAATTTTAGTGGGAGAAAACCAGATGTGTCTTTGGGAGTTCTGGCTCAGCTTTTTTTTTTTTTTTTAGAGGACAGGGAGCTCAACCAAATCATACAACATAGAGACCCCAAACCAACTGTTTCCACCCTGGTACTTTGATCTTTCTGAGTGAACTGCTCTGATCCAGATGGTGTGGATCCTGATGGTCTAACCCTTCATTTTTAACTGTGTGCATCGTCCTGTACAACTGGATTGCATATATCTCTTTTTTCCATTCCACCTGCAATTATGTGAGTTAATTTCCTATCCAGTATACTCATGAAGACAATAGGGTTTTCAGAACAGCAAAACTGATCAGAATTTCCATTTGACTGACTTTTGTAATGTGTGATAGAACAAAATATTGGTACACAGCATTTTGGGTCAGCAGTCCTGTAAACATGAGATAGAATAATAGTAAAAAACCTGCTTGTGTAGGACTTGTGTTGGCAAATGCTGCACCTGGAATGATGTGCTCAGTTGCTGCTTTCAAATAGAATAATATCTCTGAATGATATATTTGAGGACTTTTTTTTTTCAGTAGTCCTTGGATCACATTAAGCCAACAAAAAGATTGCTGTTGACTGTACATTTACTGAGTAGATTAAAATTACACAACAAGGTTTTTTTGAACATGTCTAGAAAATAAGTAAAATAATCCTGCCTTCTAAAGAGATTAAGAGTCTCAAAGGATGGAAAGGAGAAAGAGAGTAGATAAGGCAAATAACATGAGTCAAATTCAAGGTTACTGTCAACTTCTAACCTGAACAAGATAAATCCTTTTGCTCTGAGGGCTTGTCCATGTGCCAGAACTAAGCTGTGTTATAAATGATGCCAAAGCTTGAAGTTTTCAGAGGAAAGAATTGGGAAGGACAAGTTTGAAAATTATGGAGGAAAGAGGACAAATTGGTGCTATTAAGTTGGTATCAGTTGTCTTGCACTGAAACAGCTATAAATGGAACTTGCCCCTGTGTAAAGCTATTTTGGTGTGGTTAGGGTTGTATGTTGTGGGGTTTTTCTTATTTATTTATTTTTTGTTTGGTTTAGTTTGGTTTTGATTCTTTATAGCAGGTATCTAACCACTACTGGAATCAAGAACAGAATATTATCTTGATACATGCAAGAACTGTGCTTTATTTTGCATTGAAATGCTTATCTCATGTCACCTTAGTCAGCTGTGTCGCCTTCTGAAGCCCAACAAATCCCCATAGCAAATATTAATGAGGAAGAGTTTGTGCCACATACTACAAAGTCTGGAGAATATACTCGTGAATAGTGATGAAGTACACAGGGAATTTTTTCCTGTCTTTGTCTCTAGTGTTTAGCATGCCATTAATACAGATCCTAAAGTTGTAAGGATCAGCTGTGGCCTTCAGTATAAGTGCAGAACATTGTTTGTATAGTTATCCTGTCCTCTCAAAACATGTGGGTAGAAAACATTGAAGAGAGAAGGAAGAGAAGTGCTGTTCCCATATACCTCTTGGAGGCTGGATGTCTGAATAAGTAAAACATAACACACAGGCTTCTGGCTGCCTGTGTCAAAGTTAATCACTCTCTTTCCACGTAATAACAGCACACACACATAAATACGCAGAGTTGAAACTCTGAATTGCACACTGGACTTGCTATAAAATTGAAATTAGAGTTCTCAGTAAAAGAACTAATTTTTTTGCTCTATTTCCCCTGAGATTTATTGTTGCTATATATTATTGTAGTATAATATATGAAATTCTGTGTGTGTCTGTATATCCAGAAATTTATGGATAACAGAACAACTGTCAAAACTGGATGTTGAAGATTGTGTATATCAAATTCTAGCTGGGTTTTAATAGAGCTCTCTGTACTCTGCAAGATGGAGTTTAAAACAAATGCCTTAACCTACTGTTATGTGGGAGGGTTATGACAATAATTATCAAGCTTCTCTACACCTTGCACAAGTATTTTGAGGAGTCTTGTCAAAATACCAGCTAAATTACTGCCAAAAATGCAATCATTAGATGAGTAATGAAAAAGTTTCCAAATGGAGGTGTTTAAAATCTATTCATCCAGTTAGACATGTTTACAGTCGTCACTCTTAGTTGCACAAGCTGAATTTCCAATGCTCACTCAGGAGGTTTCGCTTGCGTCTAAGCTGAAGGGAAAGAAAAGCCTGGGTTTTTTTGGCCTTGCCTTTTTAGAAGGAAGTGACTATACAGGTCTAGAAGGAAAGTACTGTATATCCCACATGAGCATGTTTCATGTCTGTGATGTATTTTCTGCGTTTTTAAGTGATGTCAACTACCCCCTATGCATTTCAACATCTGAGTGAGTAGTAAGGAAAACTGTGTTTTGTTCAAGAACTTTTTGGTGGTTTTGGAATGCTAACTTGATATATGACTCAAACCCGAAACAAAATATTCTTGAACAGGTTTGTGTCAGTGCTTCCTCTGCTCTCCTCTCTCTCTTTTCCACCTCCTCCCTGCTTTTCCTCCAGGTTTTGTGTGACTTCCCCATTACAGTCTTTGAGTATGGTCCCTTTTTGTATCATCAGAGAGATGCACTCGCACAGAACATGGGATGTGCCTCCTCTCTGGTGGTCCTGAGTACTGATGGTCCCTGAGCAGAAGTCCTGATCCACTTATTTCTACATTTATGGATGTTAACTGATGGCTACCTGTTAAGGTTTAATGCAAACAAGACAGCAACATTTTGGCAAAGTTTTTTGGCCAGCTCATCTCAATAGGTTTGTTGTTTGTTGGTTCTTTTGTTTTTTTTCATTTTGGTGTGAGAGTTTCTGAAATACCAGAAGGAGCAAAAAGAAAATTTTTGCAAGGGAAGAAAAAGAGGAATCACAAAATAAGAAATCAAAGAACCCTGGATGCTTTCCCAGGAATGTTTTGAATTTGAATTTCTTTAATCTGGGCCACATTCACTTGAGAGGCATCATATGACCATGGCAATTAGGAATGGCACAGACCATCCTCGGAGCGGCTCTTTTCTGTCTCCTCGTTGTAGATGCATTTCTGCAACAGCAGCTTCTTTAGGAGCTAAACTTAGAAATCTGCTGAATTTAGTACAAAGATAAAGTGCTGGCATTTGCTAGCTCATTAGTTAAGCTCTGTAACACAGTCTCTCCATTTGAGCGTTAGTAGGTTTTTAAAATCCCAGTAAAGGAAGTGCAAAGAACTGGGCTGTCTTTCTAATCTTGTGCTCTAGGCTTATGAAGAATTATCTGTTCATTCACCATGAAAGTAGTGTGGATTTTTATTAGGCTTTTGTTTGGAGGCAGCTTTTAATCAATAATGCTCAATAATTGGAAAATGTTATGATCCAAAGAATTATTTTTTTTTAAAGTGAGGAATATTAAAATATTCTTTTTAAATTGAGGTTGTTTTTAAGAAGCAGGAAGGGTGGAAAGCCTGACATTAGTGAAATGAGCTGTGCTGTATAATTTTGAAAGTTCAGATGGTTAAATGAATAGGCAATAAAAGAAGTTAAGGATAAAGTGCCTCTGGAGATCATCTAGTCCAACGCCTCTGCTAAAGCATGCTCACCTAGAGCAGAGTGCACAGCCTGGTGTCCAAGCAGGTTTGAATCTCTCCAGAGGGCAGCCTCTTCCAGTGCTCAGTCACCCTCACAGCAAAAAAGTTTTTTCTCATGTTCAGGTGGAACTCCCTGTGTTCCCGTTTGTGCCTGTTGCCCCTTGTCCTATTGCTGGGCACCACTGAAGAGAGTCTGGCATCATCCTCTTGTCACTCACCCTTCAGCTATGTGGATGCACTGATAAGATCCCCTTTCAATCATCTTTTCTCCAGGCTGAACAGGCCCAGCTTCCTCAGCCTTTCCTCATAAGAGAGACGTTCGGTCTTGTCATCACCTCTGTAGCCCGTGCTGAACCCTCTCCAGTAGTTCCTTGTTTGTCTTGGACTGAGGAGCTCAGACCTGGACTTTCCTTTCTCTCCCTTCCCTTCAGAGGCTGGAGGACTCGGGGGACTCAAGGCCAGACACTTTTCTTGAGGAGCAGCAGCAGCTGATAATTGTTGAATTTGAGCAATTTCTTCCAAATTGTGGGAGCTACTGTGATCTCTCAGCATCTGCAGTTGAGTGGAACAGACTACTGCAAAGGGAGCATTTTTGTGCTGCTCAGTAGTTATATTCGCAGTATTTATCTGTAATACTGGAGATTTTAAGCTAATATCTTCGTATTCTAAGGAAGAAGACAATTCCTTTTACAGTAGTGTTATTTTATCCTTACAGAGTAGTTATATAGGTCTCATGTTTAATTTGTCCCTATCCAGCTGAAATCCTGTTCATGAATACATACAGTCATAGCTGAAGTGAATTATCTATGTTCATAGATGAACTAATAACACTTTTACCACTGTAGTTTTCAGACCATTTTTTCAAAATTATTACCAACTTTGTGACAATGTTTTCCATCTTTTTCCAGAGTATTAGTGAAGATTCTTTAATACTAATTCTCATCCTTTTTCTTAGTGTGTATATACATGCATTTGTGAGTGTGTACACATGTTACTATATACCATAATGAAATATTCATAATTGTTTTCACTGTGCTGATATATTTCATGTACTGGATTTACATACTGGAAAATCAAAACATTACTGCCTAATCCTTTTCTTTCTCTCTCTTTCGCAGTCATAATGAACGAAAAGTAACCTGCAAACATCCAGTAACAGGACAGCCATCGCAGGACAACTGTATTTTTGTTGTGAATGAACAGTAAGTGCCATCTGTTTCACTCTGTAAAACACGTTTTAAAACCTGTTAATATTGAAGTAAGATTCAGTGATTACTAGTGCAATATTTATTTTTTCCAAGTCAGATCAGATGTATATGGTTTTACTTGTTTACGTTCCTTGAAAGTAATGATAAATATTTTATACTAATTTTTGAGTTATAAACTACAACCCAAATTAGTTATATGATAAAAATGCACCGCATTTGTGCACTGTGTGAATTTCCACTTGTCACTTTACTTTGTAATTTTAGCAGATGACCCATATATTATATAGCAATCAAATAAACTTTCAAAAAGGGATAAATTTTGTAATCACTTAGGGACAATCACAAGCTGTTAATCTATGATGTTTTGCCTGATAGTTTTTCCTCCATTAGTTATTTCCTTGGTCAGTTGGGACACTTTCTGAATCATTGGATAATAACTTGGATTTTCTGTCTTTGCATTAGTTTTGTAGAATACACAATAATATAAGAAGGTATGCATGGAACTCATACCTGCCCTCAGGGGTTTGTGTCTGGGTTCTAGGTGTGCTGCTCTCCACCACTGTTGTGACACCTTGCACGGTGGCTCGAGTGAAAACCATCAGAACTGGACAAATTTCACAAATGTGCCTGTTCTCACCCAAGTGGGGCAAAGCCAGATGGGGTCTTTGGAGAGCATTTCTTCCCATTTCCATCTCACACTCATACCTGTCTTTTTCCCTCCCACCAACACCTTACGCTAATAGAGAAATTCTATTTTTAAACAAGGTCTGAAAGTTCATCTGTAATAGATTTGGGTTTAGAACACCGTGCAGGTAACTCTGCAATGAAGTGTGAATTGCTTTCAGATTGGAAAAGTAGGACACAGGCTGCACAAGGCTACGTCTAGAGGTGCTTTTTATTAGCAGTCTGCACACACAGCATGTTCCAGTGCTATTACATATTCTATTTTCAGGACTGCTGCAGCAATGTCATCTGAAGAAAAGAAGGAGCGACCAGTAAGCATGATATGTGAAGCAACTAACTATAATCTGACATCAGATTATGCTGCTCATCCAATGAGCCCTGTGGGCAGAGTAAGTCTTTATGTCCAAATAAATTAGAGTTAAAATAATTCAGTTATTCCACAAGGTACTAGACAGTGCTATGTTTTAGTATTCCACTGCAAAAAGAGAAACAAAGCTTGTATCTTTTTCAGGGCACTTGATTCCTTTCACATTTAATTTGGAAACTGAAGTGTCTGAAACAAATTATCACTGTAGCTGTAATTTCTATCAGATATCTCAGATCTTATGGCTTGTATGTACTTAAATTGTCTACAGAACCTGACCTTTCTACTCTCTGTGAACAGCAAAACATTGGTGACTGATGGGGCAGGACAAGGATTGTTACAGAAATTGTTCCATCACAAACAATTGCCTGGATGTCTCCAGGTAAAACAGAGAGAACTGTAATTGTGTGTAAGAAGCAGTTATGAGAGAGGTGGGAGGTGGCAAACAGATGATGACATGATTTCCTGTCATTGGAACAGAAGGAGAAGTCCTGGCTTCCTAGGAAAATTCCTGGTAAATGTTTAGGAAATTCCTAGGATCACCTTAATATATGTTTTACTTCTTCATTCACTCAACTTCTCAGGAGGTTAAGGTAAATGCCCAGATGTTCTTATCAACTTTTAAGTTTATTGGATAAAGCTGATGAGCCCCTTGTGTACATTTTGTTTTAGTTTTCTGGGCAGCTTTTCTGAGAGAAAAATGCAGTTGCTACAAAATTAAGCAGTCTGTTAAGTTTGCTAGGAGACCAAGGTAACAGCTTTGATCAGTGATTACAGACAAGAGCTGTCATCTCTTCTACCTAGTAGTTAACAGCTAAACAAGGGGAAAAAACCCAATACTTTAGCTAGTAATTTAAAATTTTAACCCTGAGAAGTGCTTTTTCAGCAGATTAATCCAGCCTGCAAGGGAAAAATAAACTTTGGAACACATTCTGAGTAGATTCTTTAATGTCAGAAACTTGGATTGAAATAATTGACTTACCATGTGGTAAGAAACAGTGTAAGGTTTCTTTAAGTGCATTTTGGAAACTTTTTGTTGTTTAAATATCTAATGAGACAGGCAGAATCCTTGACCTACATTGGAAAATTGTTATTTAATGAGAACAGTGTCTTAATCTATTAATGTTGCTGGGGGGAAAAATAGAGAGTCACAGATGTATTATAAACAGTAACAAAATCCATCTCAACTTTCATATGATCATGTTAAGTCCATGCAGGAAAACCAGTTTAAAACACAAGAAACTAGAAAACCCCCAAACAACAACAGCAAAAAGTAAAACCAGCTAAGGCCTAAAACAGCCAAGCAAGCAAAAAAACCCAATGTAGTTTCTTGTTAAAGTCATAATAGTGATGTAGCATGCAATAAACATAGCTAGTTCTGTTGAAATTCATTTTCTAGGAAGCAATCTCAGGTTAGATATATGAAATTAATTACAATTTAGGAGCATGTGTCTTACAAACATATTTTTCACACTTCTCTTTCAAAAGATAAGTTGAAAATGCCCTTTAGCCTAATGTTTGTTTCATAGTCTTCCAGAAGGAAATTGATATTTCTATGGCCCAGTTACTGTGATTTCTTTTACTTTCATTGATTAATGACACTTTAGTTTCCTGTGAAAATATTATTTTGAAAAAAAATAGACTGTTGGTCTACTTTTCATTCCTTCTGTTCTAGTTATTTCAATGCACTTAACTATTAGTGATTGTTGTGGCTGTATGTATATAATTGCTGTGCATCGGTTTTCAGATGTGAATTTGTCTGAATTACTGCAACACCATTTAAAAAGTGATGTTTTCAGGAGATGAATTCTGGAACAGTAGAACCACAGCTGATACCAGTCTGCATTTTCTGGCAGTTATTTGTGGCTAATGAGTTGAACCATTTCTAAAGATAATTGCATAGAATGGCCTGTGGGTTGTATCTGGATACAAAACTGATTTTCCTCTGTGTTTTTGCTCATGTGTTCCAACAGTAGACCCTGATATTCTTAGCTGTCTTTTTAACTCTTGAATATAATATGTAGAGGCCTGGTGTAATGCAGCACAATAAAGCAGGAATAAAATGTTGGTGAGGGAAGTTACAGAGAAATACAGAGGAGAGATATGCTTCATATGGTTGCAAAACCAATTTTTTTAGGTGTTTTTGTTTTCTCATGAAACACCTGATACTGGAATGTAATCAGGAATGCAAAAGCAGTTTGGGGTTCAACTGTTTGAGACAGTTGAGGGATATAATAGGCTTTAATGCTGCTTGATCCCAAATAGATGTGGAATTTGAAAAAGTTTCTGTTTTATGTCAGAAAGACTCACTGGAGTCGAATGCTGTTGCTGACCAGAGGCTAAAATGAGGTGAGGCAAAAAATCAGTCTCTGCCCAGTAAAATTAATTCTGGTCTTCCTTTCCCACTGTATCCATGATGGGGGCCAAATAACACATTACAGCTCTGTTAAGTGCTGCTTAGCTTCTGTTAGCTTGAAGCGTATTTCCAAACATACAGCACAGACCTCTGGCTGTGAAAAATATCTACACAGGCTTCAGATTGCTACACAAGTGTATATTTTCACCTCTCTCTGCAGAATTAAGAAATTGTTTTTGTAGTTGTCTTTTTTTAATCTTATTTTTCTTCCTGCTGTTAAAATCACTACCTAGACACACACAATTATATATCCTGAATTGCTTTTTAATGTGTAAAGTCACTCATATTGCTGGTCACCCTCCACAGTTCAGATCTGCTGCTCTTCATTGCTGTCCTGATTATCAGCAGAGCAAGGTGAACACTTTCTCACATTAAGTGGTGGGGCGTGTTAGCCCAGGACAGCTGCTGCCGAGCTCCTGGTGACCCCATTACAGCTGGGGTGTATCCCAGGGCTCATAAATATTAATCAGTTTCTTTATAGGTATTTCAAGCCAGTCCAGCTTTGAATGGCTGGTATAGGTGTAGCCATGTATGTCTGCTCAGAATTCAGGTGAGCTGGAAATTTTGGATTAATAGTCATGAGGTTCATTAGCAAAGAGCATAGTGAACAGGAGCAGTGTGAAGGTGCCAACATCTGTGCTGTGTTTTCATGATTTATATTCAGACCAGTCCAGTACTGCTCCTTGTGCATCTCACATCTTAGTCTTGCCTAAATGAAGTCCTGTTTGCTTTATTATGCAAACCAAAGCACAGTAAGAGTGAATGATTGAGAGATTTGCTTCAAGAGTAATCTCCTGGCCCAAGCTAAAATGCTGAGGCAGAAACACACTCAGCTCATGGAAAACTGCAGCATGGGTAGGCACTGAAATTGCCTGCAAAATCCAGAAAGTAGCATTATGTTTCTTTGTGGTTTGGCAGATAATGTAAACCTTAAAGACTGGAAACATATCTTTAAATAGAAGTTGAAAGTAACAAAGATACAGATTTCTGTTCTCTTTGTTCACATGCAAAAAATTTATTTTTAGTGAGGTTCTCAACCTATATTTTTCAAATATACATGCAATGAGTTTAATGTTAATTAATTACTTTTATGCTAGTTCTGAAACTAGGGAAGAAACCTCACATAAATCCTGTGTCCTCTACCAGCTAAGCAGAGAGAAAAGCCACTTGCAGAGTGATGAAATATGCAGCCTCAGCTGCTGGCTGGTCTGTTGCCCAGACTTCAAAACCCTGCTGGTGTTTGTTTTTTCAGTTTTAGAAAAGAGTGAATATGACTGGCTGCACTTCTTGGCTTCTTTCTCAGTACTGGATTTGTACAGGGTCCCTCCCATAGGTTCTGGTTTTGGAGGCATCACAGTTGCTGGGACTGTGCCTTACAATGGATCAGATCGTACCAGATGTGACTCTTAAGTTTGCTTGCTGTGTTACCCTTTACACCTTCCAGCAAGTGATTAGGAGTTGGATCATTCATTCACTTTCCTCTTTGCCTTCTCCAGACGCTGGAGATGTGCAATATGCCCTAGATTTTTTTGTGCTGTGGGGTAAAAAAGAATTGAACCTTTCAGTTCTTTTTTTGCCTGTCTTCCTGTGTCCACGGTTTGAGATTAGTTATGTATGAGAGAACATGGGATGGCCAGGGATCCCAGACAGAACAAGAGAAGGAGGTGATCTAAAAAGTATGAGAACTCATAATTAGTTTACATATGCACCTACAGTATTTCAATATCCCAAAATACTCATTGTCTTAAGGTTCAGAATTTGTTGTGAAGTTATTCTCTTTATCCAGTGTGTGGTAAAATAATTGCAAGTCCTCTGAAGTGTTCTCTGTATTAACTAAAATTAGAAAGCACTTGTGATGCTGCATTTAATTAAAGGAAGTTTGTATTCACAGTTGGTAGGATGTAACCCATTAAAACTTTGCTGTTAGCTCAGTGAAATTGGAGTCAATATGGGTTTTTATCAGACCTACCTTGGAGACAGCTGTCTAAATTACCTGAATTTGTTAGACTTGACATAAATGGTTGGTTGTGCCTTCAGAAGCATCTTTAATATGTTAGCTATTTTTAAAAGTACAGGAGTTCTGGAACACTCTTGAGAGGGTTTGAACCTTTCATACCTAATATTAGAGCAGGTATGAGTGTTATAAATTATTTCTGATCAAAATGTTAGCACAGCTTTTGTGTGATATGCTGATATAATAGTCATACAGGTTAACTGACAGAGATGTAGTTCACTTTATAACTGGATTGTTATATGTTCTTTGTTATATATTCCTTTTTCACAGCTGGATGTCATCATTCTTTTGGCTCCCTACAAACCTTTGTCCATTTTGCGCTGGTAGAATTTTTCAGATGAAAATGTGGAAGTATTCTTAATTATGTTTTCAATTGCTTGCTCTGTCTTGCTTTCCAGAGCTGAGTCAAATTTCTGTGTCTCCAAGGGAAATTAAAAGTACTCTGATTGTTTTTATATTCCCTCATGATTCTTGCAAAAAAGAAATACAAAACATCCTTTTTCCGTTGTGTTGTAGACTCTAGGCAAGTGCACACAGTTTTTGGTTGTTGTTTTTGTTTTTTTTTTTTGGTTTTTTTTTTGCCAAGCAACGTTGTATTCTTCAGTTAATGGCATAGTTGGCAAAAGCTGCACATCATTTAAAATTAAGTTTTCAGTTTTTCTTTTTAACCTACTCTGGGATTCTCTCTGAAGCTTTTATAAAACCCAACTTAGTTCTGTGAGACATGCTGGGAGAATTTTTATAGAGAAACCCCACACCCTAATTTGTAACAAAACCTGAGTGTTTGTTTAGCATTCCTCCTTTAGGAATTTTGCACAGCGTCATGATGAGTCTCAGTAGTAGAGATAGGGAAGCTGAAACACAGGATTATATTGTCTCAATTCAGGTGGTGGATTTGAAGTAGAGACATGAGTACAGCTTAAAAAAATTACTTGAACTTTACTTCTTCTGCATCAAAGTGCACTTTGCTCTCATGGTCTCTGAGGCACCAATTCTTACAGAATTTAAGACACAAGTCAATGTTCAGCTGGTTTATTTGCAGAACAAACTTCTAAATGTAGGCTGAGAAGAATGAAGTGAGAATTGGTAAAGCGCTGCACATTTCTTTGTGCCTTTTCCAATTTCTTTTGGTTATTCAAGTAGAAGGATGAAATCTAAAATGGGTTATTTGTCCTGCTTCTCTTAATCATATGTGATCATTGCAAGGTTGTAAAAAGTATAAGCAACACTAGGTATTAAACACTGGAGTTTCAGGGAAAAGTTTCTCAGTAAACCTTAGTGCAAACAGATAAAAGAATGAATATTCAAACCAATCAAGAGATCACAGAGCAAAGAAAGAATACTAAAAAATTAGTATATTTATCTTGTTGAAATCTGAACAAGTTTTCATGTGTTAGGGCAGTGTTGGAAGCAGGAAAGAGTAGAATTTTTTTGCCCAGATGATGTAGTTTTTCATATGTGATAACAGCTCCGTGAGTTTACTCACATTCTACCGACCTTAGCAGAAGGTAGATAGATATTTAATTGGGTTTTTTTCTTGTTAAAAAAAATTAAAATCTGTAAGTACTTGTCTTGGGATTTGTTTTTGTATTCTGTGCAGAAGAAAAGAAAGAAATGCTGAAGGCAGCAGAACCATCACAATAATTATTTATCTAAAAGAAGAATACAGTTTGTGTTCTGCAGTCCCCCAGAGGAACACGTATAAGAGAAAGATCTTAAAGAAAAGAAAATGCATTATGGTTTTTCAACAGTTATTGATGTCTTGGTTTCTTTAACCTGTCCAATTCAATTTAGACATCGAGATCTTCAAAGAAGGTTCACAATTTTGGAAAGAGATCGAACTCCATAAAGAGAAATCCTAATGCACCAGTTGTCAGACGAGGCTGGCTCTACAAACAGGTACTCTGTCCCTCTGCACCCCCTTCTTTTTTTTCTGTAAGGTGTATAATGTACAAAAGGCTGCCACTTGTATTAAATACAGTGATAGCAATACCAAAGTGAAGCTGTAAACTGTGGTTTTCAATTAACAAGCTACTTATTGGATATTAGTCTGATACAAATAAAGACATCAGGCAAGTAAAGAACATTGATAGGTTATATAGACATGATTCTCTCCAAAATACACAGAGGGCTTGAAAAATCTAAGGAGATGTTGGTAGTAAATAGATGATTTAATTTCAAGCATGTCAAGATGATGTGACAAGGATGTATGACCCAGAATATTGGAGGTTTTAAAGTTTATTTTGTTAGTCTATATATCTATTTTTTTTCTGAAAGTAAGAAAATATTTTCATTTAAAAAGTGGAAATGAAGTAATTTTTTCACATATTTCACGTAGGTATGCCTGTCTTCTTAATTCAAAGAAAATCATCTTAAAACCAGAGATGCTTTTAGGTTTTCACATTGAATGTAAACTAATCTGAAGTATGTGCTCTTTAGTATTGATAGTGTTCCTAGCCTGCTGTAGATTTGCTATTCTGCAATGCCAGACTGCACTTGCTCTTTATTGGTTTGCAGGAATTCAGAGTACAGTATCTTGATCAAAAAAGCAAACAACAAAACCGATTATGCCATATTAGGAATCTATTTTTAAAACCCACCAAGAACCCTCTGAGAACTAGTAATTTAAACTCAGCAGAGACAAATGGGTGTATGTAATTTTGATCTGCATTGTCATTTACTGTGCCTACTCAGATAGACTGGGATGACCTGCACAGCTTTCTGGGTGCTGGTGATGTGTCAGTTTTTCAAAATTACTCTCAGATGATAAGATCTAGAAGTATCTGTCTAGTGGAAGATTTTTTCAGCCTTAGACAATACTGTGGCCTTTGCTTTGTTTGGGGGCACAGAATCACACATTTGTCATGGTTGGAAGGGACCTCATGATAATCCAACGCAACCTCCCCTGCTCAGGCAGGCTCAGCTAGAGCAGATTCACAGAATCATGGAATATCCTGATGGAGGGGACCCATAAGGATCATTGAGTCCAACTCCTGGCCCTGCACAGGACAGCCCAAAAATCACACCATGTGCTTGAGAGTGTTGTACAGGGTTTGCCCAGCTGGGCTTTGAATATTCTCACAGAAGAAGACTCCCGCACAACCTCTCTGGCAATTTGTGGCAGTGTTTGACCATTCTCACAGTAAAAATGTTTACCTCTGCTCAGGTGAAATCTCATGTTTCTTAATTTGTGCCCATTTCTTTTCTTATCCTTGGCAAGAGTTTGGTTGCACCTTCTTTTACAGTCTTTCACCAGATATCACACACTGATAAGACACCTTCTGAAGTGCCCTCTCTCCAGACTGAACAGTCCCAGCTCTCTCACCATTTTTTTCATAGGAAAGATGCTTCAATTCCTTCGTCATCTCTGTGGCCCTTTGCTGGGTTTGCTCCAGTATGTTCACATTTTTCTTGTGAGCCCGGTGCTGGACCCAGCACTCCAGCCAGACCTCTGTAGTGCTGAGTAGAGAGGAAGGATGTCCTCCCCCCACCTGTTGGCAGCACTGCAGGTACAATCTGGGGTGCTGCTTTGCCATGAAGGTGCATTCCTGGCTCAGGATGGTGTATGGAGTTACTCCTTTCCTGATGAGGACTGAGCATTTCCCTTTGTTGAACTTCAAGAGCTTCTTCTCTGCCCAATTTCCCAGCCTCTCGAGGTCCCTCTGAATGACAGCACAGCCATCTGGTGTATGAGCCACTCCTCAGAACTCTTGTTATCTGCAGACTTGCTAAGGGTGAGCTCTGCCTGTGTGCAGCTCATTAATGAAGTTGTTAAATTGTCTTGGCCACGGCATCGACCCCTGGGGGAGACCATGAGGTGCCTCCCACTCCCTGGGCCTGGCACTTCAACCAGTTTTTAATCGACCTCACTGTTGGGCAGGGTTTATGTGGAAAACAATCTAAATGCTGTGGTGTTTGCTTGGTGATTGTAAGAAAAGGAGCTGCTGTATATTTCCATGTGGTAGCTGTAATTGAAAGCCAATTTAGTAAAGTGTTTTATCAAGAGATGCAATCTTCAGAAATTTACAGTGAAAGGTCGTGCAGGTTTCTTTTTGATTGTAAGATAACATGTTTATGTAATCACAGAGAATGGCAATTTTTGTTTGATTCAGGGTGTGCTGTCTCAATGCATGTAATAACATTCTTCAGTCATCTTTCTACTAATTTTTCAGTCCAGAGCAAACTCCTTTTTCAGAAGATGTTTACAGTTGACATACAGAGAACATACTTTTTCTGAATAATATTCCCTAACTGATGCTTGGTTTATCCTTTCTTCTTCTTCTTTCAGCTTATTTTCCCCACCCCAGAAAGAGAAGAGCTTGAAATATGAGGCTAAAAATTGTGCTAACTTTTCTTGAGTGGGGGAATTACTGCAAAACCAACCCTACCCCACAGTTTTTCATTATAGAATCCCTCTTCTTCGTTGTCACTAAGCCTATTTACTACAAGAATATTGATAATTCACACATACTTTTCTTCTTGGAACAGATTAACATATTTATTAAATCTCATTCTACATTAAACGTCATTCTACTAGGATGTGTGTTCTGCAATGCTTTGGCTTATTTACACTGCAGTAGTGGTGGCAGTCTTTCATTCTGAGTTGTGTGGTGTAAATTGGTTCTAAGCATAAAAGAAAATTAAATTGCTGAAGGAATAAACTTTATTTGGGAAAGAAATTGGCTCTGTATATATGAGTAGTAGTAGAAGATAAATTTCAGCAGAGAGTTTCTTCAGAAAACGAAGGAGGACGTACCGAAAGTATTACCTTGCTCTCTTACTTTAAAATAATACATATACTTTTTTGCTTAACTGTAGATTGTAATCTTTAGCATTCCTGAAGGAGGTTCAGAGAGGGCCTTCTTACTCTCTGCAGCTACCTGAGAAGAGAATGTAGTGAGGTGGGGGCTGATCTCTTCTCCCAGGTAAAAAGTGACAGGGCAAAAGGAAGTAGCCTCAAGTTGTGTCTGGGTAGTTTTAGGTTGGATATTAGGAAAAAATTCTTCACCAAAAGGGTTGTCAAGCGTTGGAACAGGCTGCCCAGGGAAGTGGTTGGGTCACCAGCCCTGAAGGTATAATTAGATGTGGCACTTGGGGACACGCTTTAGCGGTGGACTTGGCAGTGCTGGGAAACAGTTGGACTCAATGATCCAAGTGGTCTTTTCCAACCTAAACAATTCTAATTCTGTGTTGACTTCAGGCTTCCTGCGTTGCAATCTTTATTTGCAGTGACAAGTCATGATGAGAAGTCAGATACTTAAAACAGCCAGGAAAATGAGCTGCTAGCACACACCACAGTAGTGCAGTGCCTGGTTTGCTTTGTGAACCACTGCTATCACCAGTCTGAAAGTTCTGACTTGCTCACTGTGATTAATGCAGGATAGTACTGGAATGAAGCTGTGGAAGAAGCGGTGGTTTGTGCTCTCAGATCTGTGTCTCTTCTATTACAGAGGTAAGTCCCACTTCTGAGAGCTTCGTTTGCTAATTGTACTGGAAGCAGATAAATTTTGACACACCACTCAAATGTAAGAAATAAGCTGCTACTTAGCTTAGTGGATTAAAATAGTTGTATAGCTGTCAATATCCAGGCCTGCTACTCTTATCTTTTCTTTTTTTTTCTTTCTTAATTACCAGTTTCACATAATTGCTTCCTGCCTGCCAGGCTATGCTCAAAGGGCAAACCCATTCACAGCCACCTCTGTTGCTGAATTCTGGGTTGTAGTTTTCTCACGGCTTACATTGCTAGAAACTAAGTATGTCAGGTTAAACCTGATTTTTCATGCAAATTAAGTAATGAAATGGGGATAGGGAAGGGATAGTGCAAGGGAGCTGAAACTCTGCCTTTAGAATGATAAAGAGGATATATATGCCTTTGGGAACTCTAATCAGTGTTCATGAATACTTATAAAATGAAATGTTGTCTAATTCCATATGAGTAGAAGTCTCTGCTGTATTTGGAACAAAGGAATTTGTTAGTAACCTCATGTAGCTAGATCAGACTTATTTTACATGGAAAAAATTAGCTGCTTGTCATTCTCATCTGGAGTTATGTGTGTTAGTGATTCCTTCACCATTGCAGATTATGAGCTGTAATGCTCCTGAGGGGATAAACAAATGGGACTTGTGCGTAGGGAAACATATAATCCTGAAAAAAGGTATACAACCATATTATTTTAAAGGAGGCTGAGGGTGAAGAAGACTGTAAAGCATGGCAAAATAGAGGAATATAAACAGTTAGGGCCATCTGCAGCCTTAACTGGGGGTGAAGGGTAACAAAGGGTTTCAGTTTGGCAGGGAACTTTAGAATTGATAAAGTGGTGCTGGTGATGCTGAAAGCAGACACTGCTGAATTTAAAATGGTGTTCTCTTAAGGTGCAGCATGGGCCCAACCAAAGACACATCAGGTCATGAGACATAAAGTCTCTGTAACTGTTTGCAACTGGTTTAGTTAACAGGTTCTGAATTATTCAAACAGGATCATTAGGCTTTGTTTCTCTACCCCAAATAGTATACAAAATTGGATAAATCTTTGCTGAGTCAAAATCAGGCTAAAATTTCAGTCATGGAAGCATCAACTGGTGCAGTTACATTGGGTTTAGCTAAGTGGTCATTATAGACTGCTTTCTTATGGGTTTTATTATTTTAAGCCAGTCGTCAGGCTCATTCTTCAAAAAGTTTTAAAGAAAGTGCTACATTATAGCTGTCTTAAGAACAGATTAAATTGACTTTAAGCACTGCACAGGAAGTATGTCAAAACAACAAATAAAATAAATATAAACAGCTCTATAATTTTACTTTTAGATTTCTACATATTTATCTGCCCAACAAACTGAAGTACAAGCAGAACAGTCTAAATTTTTTACATGATAAATGTACTTCTATCACTCACTAGAAAGCAGTTAAAGCACTTAAATTGTAATTAAACATGTGCAGTGATAGTCCAAAACGTATTAGAAATGGCTGCTAAAATATAGAAAAATCTTACTCTAAACTCTGTGCTTTTATGTTGCTGTTAATTCTGTCTCAAATATTGAAAAATTTAAAGGAGGGAGCCATACACTTGCTCCCAGATCACAAACTATGTTTGTGGTTGTGCAATTGTGGTTGTTTGGGGTTTTTTTTTTGATTTTGTTAGTAAATCTTATTGAACTTCTACAATTGTGTTACAATGTTAGCAGCTGAAATACAGTTTATAGATTAAAAGAAAAATGATGTAATTGTGTTTTTTCAGAACTTAGAAAATGCTCTTTTTCTGTTTCCCAGAGGGATAAAATACTGTCCACTTTTCGTGTTGGAAGGTTGTTGTTGCCACAAATAAAAGTTCTTACAACTGGGCAGAAGATCTCTTTTTCTCTTGTGCTGTCCATACACAGCACACAAGTAAAGATGGGTATGGGGCAGTGGAATATGGAGATAAAAGCAAGTCTGATTGGAAACAGGTTTTTTTTAATCTGGAAATGGAATGTAGCAGTCCAAAGACCAAAGTCCTCCAGACATGCAGCTGTTCAGTGGAACAGACAATGCTTCATGTTTTTTATGGTTTACTAGGATTAAATCAAAATATAATCTGGCAGAAGATAGTTTTTCCCTCAAACAGCTGTCCAAATAAAGTAAACCCCAACATTTGCCATGTATTCTGGGACAAGGGGGAAAAAAAAGGCAGATGTGTGTGTGTGTGTCTTGCAAGAAGTTAATATTTGATGGTTTCAGTCATACTTAGGAGCACTGTTGAGTATCTGAAAGTAAATCCACTCCATTTCTATTCTGCCTTTTAATGGGAATAATTTTATGCTCAGCTCTGCAATTAAACAACTATCCCAGAAAGCATAACTTTAACATCTAATCTGTCATGTAATACTAAAATGGCTGGGCAGAACTTTCCCCTTATAAAGAACTTAAATGAAGGTTGTGGCTTTTCAAACTTTAGTGAGTAAATGAGATCCTGAAAAAGATTTTTAATTCCACACATAAGTAATAGTCCTTTTGTGCTGTTTAAATGTATTCTAATTGTAACTGTTAGTTTTTTGTGCTTGAAATTTTGAAATTCCTGTGTTTTCATCTTAATTTCATAGATATAGTCATTTATTTTAGCCACTGTCTTCAACTGTGTTATGGGGGACAGTCTCTAAGATACTGAATGTGAAGAGAAGTTCTTTCCATGAAACACGATTAAGACTGACTTTGTGAATTGCATCCAATTATTCCCATATTAAAGTATAATTGGATTTAAAAGCTGGTTGTGGTTTCCAATTAAAATGTCAATTTATTATTATAATCTATTGTTCTAAAATTGTATGTAAAACAAGGTTCTGGGAAAAGAGTGTTTGTTTTGGGGGAGAGGTTTTCTTTTTTACAAGTGAGCTGAAACGTGTGCATTCTTACAAATGGAATGTAATTGAGTGTAAACTCTTTGTGGGTATTATAATTGTAATTAATAATTAAATATTATAATGGGAATTATGTAGCATAATATGCCCAAGAGCAGAAGAACGTGCAGATTTTCTCAAAGTCCAACAGTCATAAGCAGTATTTACTTGTGCTGCCATAGGTGTTTTTAGTGAGCAGGCAATAGATAGGTGGTATTATTGTTCTTACCTCTGAATTAGAGGCTTGGCTTCCATCTGCTCTTCAAAATTAGTCTGATTTTCTGGTTCTCGAATGCATTTTCCTCTGAGGTGAACTTCTTGTTAATGCTCATGAGTGGTTAAAAGAATTCCACTGAAGCATCTGAATGCAAATGTTGTGTGTCACAAGGCTGTTTCTCTAATCAAAGTGTGCATTCGCAGATGAGAAAGAAGAAGGAATCTTGGGTAGCATCCTTCTGCCCAGCTTTCAGATCTCTGTGCTCACTGCTGAGGACCATATTAACCGCAAATATGCCTTTAAGGTAAGGGAATCAACTTTTCCATTTGATTTCATCTCTGAAAACACAATAACCTGGTGGTAAGAACTCATTTTACAGAATTACTGTGTAAAACAGGGTTGACAAACAGCTTCTGAGCCCGATTTTTGCACAATACATTAGCAGAACTTTCAAGTATTTAGCCTGATGTAAATGTAGACATAATTACTAGAATAGGAAAATGGATTGATGTCACTTATTAGTAGCATTTTATTTTTAGCTCATGCACCTTAAATACTGTGTAGTGCTTTAGAATTATATACCAACATGTGCAGCTGGACTTGTCCCACTAAGGAAAGTTCTTTAGTTATTTAAATACAAAATATCTTTACACGTAAATAAAAATAAGAATTTATTATCACTTAAATCATAATATTACATTAATCACTCTTAGGAGTATTTCATGAAAATCTTTTTATGATTATATAAAATACTAAGTATTTTGTCCTGACTTTTTTTATTGTTATTTTATGAGCTCCTTTTGGCACTTCATTTGGTCTCCTAACCAAGACATCATTTCTTTACTATGGTAAGTACAAATTAAAACTTACTGTATCATTCAGACTGCCAAAATCTTATTTTTAATAATTGTATCAATTTACATTAATGAATGGTCAGTATAGGTTTTAATAGATTGAAGAAATTTAAAGGCTTTTTATTTAGTGTATTAATGAAGAAACAGCTATGATTGAAAATTACAGGTAGTTATTTTGAAAATATGAATTCAGTGACTGAGAAACATTGTAGTGTTCCTTTTGATTTTCTTTTTCCTGATAATATTATTTGCAGAAATCTTATTGGATAAAGCATTACAGTGAGTATGCAGTAACATTATTTGCCTCTTTTCTTTTGCAGAATCTTACATTTTTATTGCAATGACCATGTCATTTCCAATCAGGCAGCTCATCCAAACATGAGGACCTATTATTTCTGCACAGATACAGGGAAGGAAATGGAGTTGTGGATGAAAGCCATGATAGATGCAGCACTTGTGCAAACAGAGCCTGTGAAAAGGTAGTGTGGATTGACAAAACAGTGGGACAATGTATTGCTTTCTCTTATTTAGTTTGATTTATTTAATGAGAGGGTGTTCCTTAAAATAGAATGTATATTGACTGAAGCAATTTCTCCTTATATTGAAGACCTCTTATTAACTTAACAATGTTGGTTAAAATTTTGAAGTAGTAAAAACAATCGAAGTTCTGTTCTGAATATTGACTGTAAGGAGCTAGAAGAAAAAAAGCCTGAATTATTCCTTTAGCCAGTGGCATCAGAAGAAGTGCAATGACAAATACTATGTGCAGGCATGTTTGACTTCCCCTGCCCTCCTGACTGAGTAGCAGCAGCAGCTCAACTGGTGCTAGCCTTTGGCTTAAATCTGTCATAATTCTCAAATTCACAGCTGGAGATTCTGGCTAAATTAAACAGTTGTACCTGTGGGCAACCTATGGGGAGCCATTCTTGTTCATCATTAAGCTGTCATCAAATTTATCCTTACCTGATCTGGAGCCTTATCTTTCTGTGTCCATGTGTTGACAAGGAAAAGCAAATTATCAGCGGAAGCTTTGTGTTCTCAGAAAGTGAACTTTGTCTGCTGCTGTCTCTCCAGTGAGAGTCATTTTCACTTGGAATGTGGTCCCTTGGGTCAGCTCCATGGCACCTATAATGGAAACCTCATCAATTGAAAGTTTAAAAGCTCCTCGTTATTGGCAGCACAGAAGTTATTGCTGATGGCTGCTGTCACTTGATCTATTCTCCACTCTGTTAGTTCCTGCTACCCTGGAGCTAAATGAATGTCAGCAATGCTGAGAAACTAAGTTTAAAAAAGTAGTAAAACAGTCTCTCAGACACAGGAACCAGAGAAGCTTAATAGTAATAAACTCTATCTGAAAAATGAGGTTTGTATTGCAGATACAATGGTAATGTACATATGGAGAAATTATTAAACCAAATCAAACCCTCTGAACTTCAAGCAAAAATCAGGTGTCAATTGTACAAGCACTTTTTAGAGGGAATATAAAACTGGAGGGGGTCATTCTGAATCTTTTTTTGAGCCAGTGAAATGACCTTCATATTTGCCACCCTGTAAATATCTGCCTGGGTATCACAGGAAGAACAGGATTGCCAAGAGCCAATTGTCAGAAAAGCAATTTATGTAACACCATCTTGTTGTTTTAGTTCAAGCAAGAAACCCTACAATGACACAGAAGTAGATGTGACCTCTTTGAAAACTTTGTTGGTAGCCTTGAAATAATTACTTTGGAGAAAATACACTTCAAGACCAAGTCTCAAAGACTTTCATTTCTGCTAGCTATGGAAGAAAATAAGGAAGAAAATCCTTCAGACATCTGTTTTCTAAAGAATCCATCTTTTGGCTATCAAACCAGTTCTTAAAATGACACCTAGCAGGATATGATCTTATGCAGAAGAAATACTGTTCTTTCACTGTAAAAATCTGTTAAGTATTAAGTATTTTATTACCTCATCTTAAGTAACCTAATGTTTGGCATGCATGGAACTCTAAGCATAAATGGACTTGGTTCAGTCAAATTTAGCAGTGCTTTTGTTTCTTAGTTCTGCTTTTTCTAGTGGTTCTGACATTGCACTGAATACAGTTTTCTAACAGATTGGATACTTGCAATACAATAAATGAGTTATTAAGGACTTGCTTTCTTAAATATTCACATAAGCTGATGTTGAGCCACTCTTAAGTGCTTGCTATTATAAAATGCTCAATGATAAATGAAGAGTTTTTCCAGATTAATTCTTTAAATCTAGAAATCAGGGTACTTCACTGCTTATGGTACTCTGTAAATCAAACCAAACAGTCTGTTAAAGTGAATGTTTTAGGTTTAAATAATTTTAGCATTGTAATCTGTATCTTCATTTTTCCAGGGATGTGAGTTCCTTGGAGAGGATAAAGATGAAAGGAATATTTAAAACATTAAGTTGGTGGGGGGGATGTTGCCAAGTTTTTCATAAACTACTCTTACTTTCCACATATAGTTAGCCATATGAACCACAAATGAGATACTGAGGTGAGAAAATAAAAATGGAACCATTTCTCTTAGAACTGGTCTGTTTTAACAGCAGAAAAGTTCCCTTCTGATGTTTAGCTGCAGGGAAGGACAAATAGTATTTAGTCCTGTTGACTTAATTGTAATTACCCCTTTCTAAACATTTTTAATTTCACCTAGGTAGTAAATTCAAGTTTAATAATGTACTGAGAGACCTATTAAAATAATTAAACCAAATACTTTAGATAATGAGGAGCTAATGAAGCTTATGACTCAAAATACAATCTCAAACAACCTCTCTGGATCAACAAAACTTCTTGCTTAGTCCATCATGTATCCCTGTAGGTCACAGTTGGGGTGTATGTGAGGACTGATTGCTTGCTTGTGTTTGTTAGATGGTAATGTCCACCAACATACTGATTTATCATTTTAACCTAAATGCTGATTCTCTACTCACCCGTGTTTAAGGGTGTCATTTTTCTATCCTTTCACTGTCAGCTTGTGTGCTACAGCCTTCATTTCTTCTCAGTGATGCAGCATGTACTAAGAAAAGATTGCTTTTTCTCCTCCTGGTGTAGTTACTTTCCCTGAACAGCATAAGCCAGACTGCCAAAAAAGCACTTGTTAGCATAGAGACATCCACAGTGGGGGCTTACTGATGTCACTGAGCTTGGAAAAGATGGCTTTTCCTCTTCAAATGCCTCTGCCTTGCTTTGTTAACTCACAGTCCTCCTGTCCATCTGATCATCAATCACATGCTCCCCCCCTCCAGCCCTTTCAGAATTATTTCTTTGTATAAACCAGCATAAAATAGTACTTCCCTTGCATTACATATTGCGTATCATCCATACATATGATTCCAGTTGGGTTGTAGAAATCTATAAATTGCAGTCAGCATATGCTGAAAGACACAAGTTCAATGCTCATTCTCTTCCTCTTCTCCCAATCCCATCCTCAAATAGCCTGTAAGCTTTGTTGAATATGTCTTTGAGAGCTAGCTATAAATATGGAGCCATATATACATATGGATTTATTTTTCTTACATTTTCCTGTTAGTTTCTGATGATTTTTTCCCATTTGGATCCTTCACTGTGGAAAGAGATTCCTTGCTCACAGAGCTGGCTGACTTGGTTCACCAAGTTAGAGTCCAGAAGGCTGTTTGAATGTCAGTCCTTTAGCCCATACACCATCACAAAGAATGTCAAATATAAATGTATGGCTCTGCTGTGTATAACCATAGTAACCAGTTATACAGCATGAGATTGGATGGAGAAACAGTTCTGTAATTTTGAGGGCTGTTGTTTTTTAATTAAAACACAGTGGAAAGTACTATGAGAGTGTGAATCAAACACTGTGCCAAGTCTTAACTTTGCCACACATGTGAAAAATGTCCCAGAGATGCCACTCTCCCTCTGCACCATGGATTTTTCACCTGTTTCTCTGCTCTAAAGCCCCTTGGTAAAGATTTATAAAATGTTTATATTATATAAGGAGGTGGGTGGTGCTATTAAGACATGCTGCATATATTAATGCCTGTGTTCAGGTTTATTTCCAAGGTAGTCCCTATACTCATTCGTGAACTCTTGAGTGCTGGCTGAAAGCTGAAATCTTAACACTCTTTTTTGACTTGATAGTTGTGGGAAACTGAGTTTTTCATTCACATCCCTATTTGGGAAATGCCTCTAGTTTCTGGTAGAAGGTTGGGTAATACAGTTTTGAGGTGGGAGTGAGGAAGTCATCCTTTTTTTTTTCCATAACCTTGAGAAGGAACCTAGGCAGAAATGTTTGGTCTTGGGAACAATTTAAAGTCTTGGGGGAAAAATAAATGCCTTTTGTTCAAGATGGGGTAAACAGTAAAGCTTAGAGCTGTGTATGTAGTCAGTCTTCATGTGCTTTGGGTCAGTTGTGTACATGATGGCCTTTTTACAAACACTTGAACTGGGCACAGTCATAAAGATGAATACTTGCAAAAAAAAAGATGCAAAACACTATGAAAGATTGATTTGACATCATCTTGAAATAAAGTGTTGTTCTTAGTTTGGTTTTATACAGAGATGTAATCTTAAGGAATTATATCTCTTCCTCTTATTTCCTCCTCTACCAAAAAATGTTGATCGAAACATTTTAAGGTAGTGTGGTTTTTTTCTAGTGAACTGAAAAAAAAGTCACTGTTTGAGCTGAAACTGAATTTCAGGTCCTACCAGTATGGCAAAAGATACAGTTTCTTGACATCTTGAAATTCTATAAAGAAGATCACCGGTAGAACTGCACACATATAGTACTTGTGTAAATTCTGTAAAGCAGTAACAGCTCTAAAAATATAATTATTTTTGTGGTGCAGTTCCCTAAGTCAGCAGCTGTTTTCCCCCTTAAAATTAGAAAAGCCACAGTCATTTTCCACAAAATGTATGCCAGCCAAAGTGATAACATACCAGAGAAACCTAATTGATACCAATGACCATGAAAAGTCATTTACTTTCTTTAAAGGAGCTCATTATATGCTAAATTCAGCAGTATTGTGAATCTCAAGCTGACTTTGAAAATCATCTGAATTTCAGGCTGTTGACATTTGGAAGCTGTAGCTCTTCAAGAGCCAGTGAATATTTTTACCCTTTGAATGTTCAGCCCTCCAGAAACTGAATATCCGCTTTTTCAGACTCTGGTTTTATTTCCTGTTGTGCACATTTTTTTCTAGGGGGTTAACTGACAATTGACTTTAAAAAAAAGTACCTCATGTTATGATTGCTTTTAAAACAGCAAAGAAAGACAGAAGTGTAGAAGAAAAAAATATTCAGTCCCCAAAAACAAACAAACGGAAACAAAAAACAACCCACAACTCAAAACCAAGCAAAAAACCACCACCCCAGCCCAAAAAACCATCCCAAATCAGCCAACCAAAGAAAAAACCAACCAAACACTGCCACCAACCCTCAAACGGAATTAAAAACAAAAGAAAAATAAACCTCAACCTGTCCTGGATTATTGTGAAAATGTCCTGATTTTTTTCTCTCAGAGTCAAGGTATTGTTGTGAAATATCTGGACAGAGATCCACTGAAATAACTTTCAATTTTTCATTATTATTTGTAATGAGTGGGGATTTTTGGTGTTATAACTTGTCATATATTCCCTTCCAGAATAGAGAAGCTAACTGTTGAAAACACATCACCTCGAGAGGCAAATAATATTTCAAACCATCGGGTGCTAATCAAGCCAGAGGCACACAATAACCAGAAAAACAAAGACGTGAACAAAAATGAGGAGAAGAAAGCTTTGGAAGCTGAAAAATACGGATTCCAGAAAGTGGGGCAAGATAAACCGTTAACAAAAATTAACAGTGTAAAGCTAAATCCTTTGGGATCCGAGTACAGGACTTTGCCCATCAGCACCATTCCGGGTGGGCACTTCAGACCGGTGCATTTGAATGGATCTGAGAGTAAATCCATGGGAGCTGTGCTGGCCGATGCTGGGGATGGGGCCCATCACAACGCACTGCAGGCTCACGTGGAGTCTGAGAGGGTCATGCAGAGAACCAACTCCATGCTGCAGCTGGAGCAGTGGATTAAAATACAGAGGGGAAAAGGACAAGAAGAGGAAACAAGAGGGTAAGTATTGTGTAATCATTTCATTATATTTTTTTTCTGTTAGGCTTTCTAGCAAATCATACTTACATTTATATCCTGGTTAGGTTCTCCAGTTTTTAGTCTATATGGCATAAATACATTATTTATTGTTCTCTGTAAAAAATGTCTGGATGACTTCTCAGTTTCTTTTATTAATGTTTGAATGATTATTAATAAATTAAACTGTATTAATAACTCAATAAATGAAAATGGCCAGAAACCCTTTTTGGGTGTTATAAATTTCCCTGTCCTAGCAGGGAGAAGGTGTCATCAATTGTAACAATTCTTTTTCCTCTTCGAATCTGTTCTTGAAATTGCCCTGTCTTCTGCATTCTTTGTTCACAAATTCTTGTAATAATATTTTATATCAAATTCTTATAAAATATTCCGGGGAGCTTTTAAACTTTAAACAAGCTTTAAATGAAGAGAGGGAGAGAAGCTAAGAGTAAGACACAGATATCTAACTAACGTGATGCTTAAAGCTTCTCTTCTCATGAAGTTATGTATCTCCCAATTATAATATTGAGCTCTAGTGCTTATTCATGAAGCTTTAAAATGATGTGTGAATGATTGACAATATTGAATGTCATGCCAATAGCAATTTCTCTGTCTGACAGAAGTGCAGGGACATTGCTTCCAGGCTGGCTTGCAGACAAGCAGCTCTAGCAGGAAAATATGAAAGATTTTAATATTACATTTGATAGGAAGTATGGAGATGCTATCACAGGAGATATTTTGAAGAGCTAGAAATTAGGGAGTTTGTGTATAGATGCATGGCAGAGCAGAGCTTAAGATAAATCCAAGTTCAGAAAACGTGTTTCCCACAAGTTTCAGAATGGGGGTTGGGGGCTTCTCAGTTTTTGCAAAGTCTTGAAAATTTTCCATGAGCTTGGCTTCCTCTTGCCAAAGTTGGTTGAACATTTCCTCATTGCCTTTAGCCCTTCATTAAATATAATTAGGAATTGTTAATGTGTTGTTTCGTGAAATAAGTAGTTTGATCAAGTTTGAACTTGCCATGCAGACTGGGACTTGCACACCCTGACATTTATTTTATTATGCTTGCTTGTGTAATGAGAACTGAGAAGGCTCTTTGATGCAGTTAATTTTTTTAATTGGACTTTAAAACTTGCAACCAAACAGGAGAAATTAGAAGAGCTGTGCTATTTCTCAATCACGCACAAGTATAGAAACCCTAAAACTGATTTCATTGTGGGAATCAAATAGAAGGAAGTGCTATTAACAATATGGTGCTAATTAGCAATATTTTATTGAGTGTAGGCAACAAGTGTTGCCTAAGTAAGGGTGGCACTGATAACATAAATGTTATAAAATGTGCTTCCAAAATGCAGTTCTGCATAAAAGTAACAAACTGAAGGAGAATTGGCCTTGAGGTATCCTTTTTGCTTTGCCTGGAAATGGCCTTGAATAATCTAAATTTCTAATTTATATAGTGATGTCTTTTAAATGTGGCTTCATTTAAAGTTTAGCTTTTGTCCAGGTTGTCAGTTTCTGTCTGGAGACAGAAATTTAAGTGAAATCAAAGTTGGTGAATGAGAGTAGAAAGAAACTCTGGTTTATGTTAAAGCTTAAGGCTGGGATGAAAGGCACCTAAGGCTGTTTTTAACAAGACCTATAAAACTCATAACTTGAATTTTTGAAAAAAAGTAGTCTTTACTTAATGGGGAGAATTTGCTGACTTTCAACAAACTGCTTTCCATTGCATCTGTTTCTCTAATGCTTTAGAGAAATCATGGAGGACCGAACTTGAGCATCTCTGGTGTGTCAGACTGAAAAAACAAATTGGGACTACAGCTAAAGTGCTAAAAAAGAGGTTCAATTAAATAACTATATATAAAAGAGGAGCTCTCAGTTGTCCTCAATATAAAATGAAAAGGGTTCACTCTACAACTACTAATTTTTTCAGAGGAACAGGCTGACCCCTCAGTAGTTTCATTGCACAAGAAAGTAGAGAGAATGACAGCAATGTAGTTTTTAATTCTTGAAGGTGTTATCTGCTGTTTCCATGGATCTAGGCACCTAGTTTTGCAGAAGCCACATGAATAAAGACAACTGCTGCCTTAAGGAAGATAAACCCTTCTTTAAACCAAAAATAAATGTGGTTTCAATAAAAAATAAACGCACTCCTCTTCAGTATCATTTTAATGAATTCGTTTTGCACAAGTCAGTTATGAAAAAAAAGGTTTTCAATAGAAGTGGTTCACTTGAGTGGTCTTTCTCAAATGTGAAAAAATACAGCAGGGTTGTATGGTTCTAAGTGATGTTTCTGTTGCTCCCAGCACAGGATGTGATCCTGTCTCTCTGCCTTGCCTACAGGAGATTCATATTCAATAATAAATGCCTGCTATACAGCACCAGGTTTCCATCTTCACTCTGACACCCTTTCTTGATTCTTACATGGAAGTTCCGGATTTTGGGCCAGCTGGTATTTGTGTTCATTAGGATGAAAGGCTCTTTTGAGGTTTCAATCCTAGGATGTTCATAACATTGCAGAACTGAGCCCCTAAAGGCTTAGCAGCAAAGCTGCTTTCCCAAATGGTGCAACTTGGACACCAGAACCGCTACTGCCACCTCACAATAACTCTAGAGACAAACTCTAAAGGTGTCTGTAAGGAGTGTATAAACATATGTGGAAACCCTTCTTTTCATATGGGAGCAATTATAAGGATCTATTTATGATGACAGTTGCAGAAATACTGCATGCAAGGCATCTGGAAGCTGCAGTTCTGTCTGGAGTTGGGTTTTGGATTTGACTAGAATGACATTTTTGCAAGGATCAACAGTACATAGGCAAATCTGTTTGGATTTTATTGAATTATGTAAAACCAGGCTTAATATTGAGATGATTGGGCTTTTTGCAGTTTTCATAGTTTACCAATTGAAAGTGGATTATGTTACCTTTCTAAATGTTCTAGAATATAAAGAATTGCATGTAGGTTTTAAATTGATGACTTTACATAGTAAGAACTTCAGGCAGCTTTTCTTCAAGCTCAGGATAGGTAAAGGTGCCAACAGGACTACACTGCCCATTTCATTAATAAAATGTGTAAGGAGCTTCAGGGAGGTGTGTCTAGCTGCTAAATATATTTATGAAAATGTCAGGCCTCACTGTAGCTGTTATGGGGTATAGCTACAATTATATTTTGAAAGTTAGAAATGGAGCTCAAAACCTTCTAGTTTATTTTTAAATATGGAAATGCAAAAAAGCCTCATCATTAATGGTATGTTACTAAAGAAATTTAGAGGTATTTAAGCAGATTTTGCAGCAAAAGACTAGGACTTAGAATCCCTTTTCCCTTTTTATAATTCTTTTTCAAGAATGGGAAGCTGTCCAATCTACCACATGGGGACAATACTTCATTAATTCTTGAAAAGCTTCAGAAACTTCAGCAGATTTTGTACCTAAAGCTCTTTATAGCAGTTTTCATCTTCAAAATGTTGCAGGTGATCGTAAATACTCAGCTTAAATATTTTCAGTGAAAAGTGGGTTTTACCATCATCAATTTTCCTGATAGTTATTCCATAAGGATCTCACATACATAATGGTGGTTTACCTTGCCATTTGCTCTACATCATTTCTTTAATGTTTTATGTGGCACTGAAGTGATTCAAAACCCTCTTCAGGTTCTGGTGCCTCATGGTGCAGGGATTTGAGTTTGGGTTAGTGTGGGGTGTAGCTGGAAGCTGCTGCCCTCTGATGGCTACATCAGGTCCAATTTAAGACTGATTTTGTTGTCTCTGAGCAAGCATCAATCATGCATGATCAGCAGCAAAAGGTTTTAAAAGGGGCTCATTTGCATTTTAGATAAGGGATGAATGAATCAATGTTTATGACCTAGATTTTGTCCTCTGAACAAAATTAACAAGTGCTTTGTCATACTTAGGCAGCCATCAATCCTTGGTATAGAAAATTTTGCATTTCAACTAATGCTGAAATTTGCTAAATGACTGTAGAATTTTAATGTGGCAACAAATTAAAGAAATAAGCCTTTGAATTAATATCTGAGTTGAAAAGCTATAAAGTATTATTGTCAAACAAAGAAATATATTGCTGTTTGTTTCACTTGAATGGTTGATAAGGAAGGGCTTATCCTTGACAATTGCAAAATATAATTTCTTTAGACAATTACTGCAGTTTTTCCTTGTTCTGCTGTTAAAGGACTCATTTTTTTTTTTTTTTTATGTCCATAGTAATTGCTCAAGATTTTCTTAGGGAAACAACAGGATATGTTTTTCACATTTGAAAAAGAGAACATTTCAAATGGAAATATGGAAAACATATGGAAACAGTGTAGAACTTTTAAGTTTCAAAAATTTTGGCCTGTCCAGTGCTTCCTTTTAGGGGGTACCTAAAAACAGAAGCCAGAATAAATTAGGAGAATAAAAGGCGGTTATGTTTATGAAGGGCCTTCAGGTACATTTGGGGCAAACGAACCTCCCCAGGGGCTTCACCCAAAATGGACAACAGGTCATGGGTTTTCATACTTTTATAAGTTTGGTCTATTTGCATATCGGGGTTTAATCTTCCATTTACAGCTTCAGGTAACGAAGTCATTTACCCCCAAGTTTGCTTCCCCCAGCTCACTTTTGTTTACATTTCTCGGGGCCTGAGACAGTAAGGTGTCCTTTGGATCTCAGGCCTGGAGAGGAATTGTTTTGTCTGACCAAAATGGGAAAAACAGTAGCTAACACTCTATATGGAGTTTAGAGTTATACACTAAAGAATTGCAGGATTATAAATATATGAAAAAATATAAAAGGTAAAATCCTAAGGTATCACCAGCATATAGACATGTTATAAGATTTGATCTGAACTTGACACTACTAGACTGGTAAACCGGTAAAAAGATGAAATGTGCATGACATGCTAATCTGATTAGCAAGAGCTAATCAGAGAGAAAGGATCTGCTTTTGGCTGCTACGGTGCATTCAGTCAGTATCATTGGTTCTTTAACTGTTGTCTTGATTTTCTTATGTGTTTTTTCAATGGCATTTGAAGTATTACAAAAGGCAAGAGTTAGATAAACCTAACCCACAATAAAAAACTTCATATTGGCATCGTATCAATGCTAACAAAAGGAAACTTGTGTTCCAGCATCATCTCCTACCAGACCTTACCAAGGAACATGCCGAGCCATCGGGCTCAGGTGTTGCCCCGGTACCCAGAAGGGTACAGGACACTGCCAAGGAACAGCAAGACTCGCCCAGAGAGCCTGTGCAGCGTCACACCCTCGGCGTATGACCGCGCCGCGGGGCCCCTGAGCGCCGAGGACAAGCGGCGCTCCATGCGCGACGACACGATGTGGCAGCTCTACGAGTGGCAGCAGCGCCAGTTCTACAACAAGCAGACCACTCTCAGCAGGCACAGCACCCTGAGCAGCCCCAAAACCATGATGAACATCTCTGACCAGACGATGCATTCGATTCCCACGTCCCCCTCGCATGGGTCCCTCGCGGGTTTCCAGGGGTACTCCCCGCAGCGGACCTACCGCTCCGAAGTGTCCTCACCGGTGCAGAGGGGAGATGTGACCATTGACCGCAGGCACAGGACACACCATACTAAGGTAAAAATTCTTCATTTAATAGCTAAGTCTCATTTGCAAGAGTCTTCAGTAGGATGACTCTGGTTACTGTAAAACTTGTGCTGCACTGCAGTGTATTTTATTGTAACACGGATTGTTGCATCGCTGTTTTTATGGAGAAAAATCTAAAGGTAGTGAAAATGTATTTTTCCTAAAACACTAGGTGAAAATGTCTTGATATTACTGTCCACGATGTTTCTCTAAAAACAATAAAAAGGAGTCAATAGGCAAATTATTCACAGTAGCTGGTGTGTGTACAGAAATCTTTCTCCTTTCTAGCTCCGAGAGGATGCATAATCCCAGGTTTTTGTCCTCGTGCTGCTTTCTATTCTTCAACCATAAGTTTGGCTGTCTTGGGTCCCAGCAGAAAAACAAGTGTCTTGTTTCTTTTTATACCTTCAGTTATTAGGAAGGTCACTAAAGGTCAGTCTAAATGCACCCAACCTTAGTGCTTGACTGGTGTTAACTCTGCTAGTCTTCACCACTGAGAGGGAAACACGAAGAATTGTTAACTTGGGTGCCATTTGTGCCACTCTGCTATATCCATTGTGCTCGTGTTACCATGGTTTTTAATAGATTGGAAAAAATTACATAAAAATTACTCCTTCAGTTGGATGTAAAATGCTCCTGAGCATTTTTCCAAAAACTTAATCCTTGAATGTCTTTTTTATAATGCAGGGAAAAAAAGATCTGTAACTACATCTTAAAGCAATTTAAACAACTTAGAGTTGATTATCAAGTCTTGAATTTTAAGGTTTTTAGTTCCCTATCACCAAAGGAGTAATTTTGTTTTGACACCCTTTATGTTTCAATTGCTCTGAAAATTTGGTAATCAGTGCTTCTACATATCTGAGAAACATCACTAGGGTCAGTGATGTAGAGCATGTCTTATTTGTCCTTTCAGCCATGTTTTGCTTTTTGCTTCCTGATGTTTTTGTTCCTTGCTAAACACTTTATGCTAGTGTTTCATTTAGTATCTTCTATACAAGCCTCCTGTTTCCCTTGGGTTTTTCCTGCTATTTGGTTTGTATTTCACTAGTTACAGAACCAGCTTTTGCCATTAACATAAAAGCACACCTGTTTTTAAGAGGTGGGTAATTAGAAGACTGATTATTTGAAATCAGTAGGGTAAATTTGAGATATAAACCCCATCTACATAGAGATCTTAGGTTTTTCAATGGCTTTCAATGGTAGCCTTTCTATTGTTAGGTTCTCAAAATCCTCCTGACAGCCCTCTAGGACAGTGATTTGAAAATGCCATGCTGTGTCTCTTCAGAGTTCAGTCCCATCTTTGCTCATTAAGCGCTATCCCCAGTTAAGAGGTGGGGTGAGTTTTCTTCTCCAAGGCTATTGTCATAAACAGTGCTGCACTTCTACACAGATAGCCATCGAAAGAGAAAGTTTTGGAATTTATCCAGTATTTTGTAATTCTTCTACCATGAGAAGCTAAACCTTAGTGTAGCTCATAATACACCAGTTGTTATATGCTGGGGTGTTTAACCCTTAAGAATATCAGTTTCTGTCATCAATATATTTTTCTCCATGTACAGGACTGTGATGTTGTTATCCCTGGCTGGACTTTTAGATTTGCAGAATCCCTGTTAACGTTTGTTAACTTTTAAGCTGTTACCTTTCTAAAATTTGTTCACAAGTGATGAGTTAGAAAGACTATCTGGAGAAGGCCGTCAAACAATTAAAATACTCTTTATTATTTATAAAACAGAAAGGAGACTAATGTCCAGTTCCCTGAAAAATTATGACAATAAACTGTAAAAAATTTTGACAATTTTATAAAGGTGTTTATAACCCAAGAGTCAGTAATCCTCCACTCAAAAACTGAGACCCAATTGCTTTGAGCCTATATTCCTATACAAGTTTTCTGATTAAATCTGGTGGCCTAGGACTAGATCAAGACTTCCTCCTGTAAAGACTGTTCCCTGTCACAGCTGTGCTTGCACATGAAGAATTTAAAAAGTAGAAATGTGATGGGTCATTTCCCTGAAACCTAGGGTAGTCTCCAGGCAAGACTGTTCTTGAGTTTGGATAGCTCTGTAGGAAGAGGAGCCAAGAAAAGTTCTTCCTATCTGTGATCCTTCACAGTGATGAAGTATAGATAAAACCTTTACAGTGAGCCTAAGAATGATCATCCAGTCAGCAGAAAAATCACAACTATTCCCTGGAAAAGGATGACAGCTGATCCTTGCTGGCCTAGGAACTGCCAGGGCTCTTGAATGTCCTTTGCCTGCCTTACCTTCAGCCCATCTTTGGAAGTCCTTATCTGGCAGTGAATACTCAACCTCGTCCTCCCTGCTCTCAGCGTAAAACTACTTTACAGCACACTGTGGTCTTTGTTCCAAACAGCCTCAGTTACTTCAACGAAATTCATTTTAGTTTTGTTCAAAATGGCCTTTTTTTCTGTAATGTGCAATTTTCTGTAGGCAGTAAGTTGCTGCTTTTCTCTCCGTGCTCCTTCTCTATAAGCAGGTAGCTGCATGCGAGGGACACGACACTATTTTTGGGGTGTTGGTTTTTTGGTTTTTTTTACATTTAAAGTCTGAAGATCTTGACTGGATCTCATCCTCAGCTGAACTGAGCTAAAATCAAAGGGTTAGAGAATAAGGCTGAACTTGTAGGAGCTGCCTCGTGTTGGAACTAAAAAGATGAATAAGGTCTTTTAGTCATCAAGCAACTTTATGAGAAAGTGGATACTTAAATACTTTGAACAAAAGGCTATTAAAAATAGTTAAAACCCCCCCCAGGAGGAAAGAGATGCTTCTGAGTGATAGTAGAGCTCTCTTCTAGCAGAGCCTAAGCCTTGTGTACATTAATCCAGCCACCAGGCAGCCAAAAGCTGGGGCTGTGTGGCCACCATGCTCAGGACAAGCGGTATTGTCTGATTGGAGTTAGGTCACTCTGACAAGCAGAGGATACTCAAACTGAATTGCTTGCTGAGAGAAGAGGATCCAGAAAGATGAGCTGGGCTATGGATATGTTGTGGCTTTTGGTTTTGTTCTGCTGTTCCTTTCTCTCCTCAAAGGATGAGTCAAGGGTGGTATTGCAAGACTTGGCAAACATAAAACTATTGTGTTCACGCACACAGGCCCATTTGTATAAATCTCCTTGTGTGTGTGCACACACTTCTCAGTTTGAGAAGTCAGTGAAGACATGGTTTGAAAATGCAAGAATGAGAACATCATGAGCAGATGGCAAATTCTTTTCTATTTATTACAGCACATGGTTTTGAATTGAATGCTTGTTTAAATGGCATTGCCTAATCCAAAATAGTCACCCTTCAGCTGGAAAATTTTCTTCCCTATTTCTTTTCACAACAGCCAGTTTTCTGTCCTGTGTTGTGTATTTCCTTACTATTCCAAGACCTTCCCTATTATTCCTGAAATAAAAATGACATCTGCAGCCCCAAAAATGCTGCACTACACCCACAGAATTTACTTTATCTAGCAATCTGCTACTAATAGTTTGAGATTCCAGCAAGACAGAAAAGGACTACCTCCCCAAACTGCTATTGTACAGCTCTCCTTAAATGAACTGTGTTGTGTGAGTTCCCTTTGCAACACTAGTGAAGACAGTCCTCAATGCTTCCCCTCACAAATCCTTGTAGATGTGTTTATCTAAGATATCTTACCATGACTGTGGACCTTTTTGTGCTAAAACTGTCTGTTGTTTTCTAGGCGTCCTTTAAAATTGCTATAAAACCTTTCATATTTTATGAATATTTAATATTTTTAAATTTTCTTAGCCAATGTCTACATTTATTAAATTATAAGAGTCCACTTTGGGAAACATTACTGCTTAATCACTTGTGGTTTGGAACTAGAGATAACTGTAGTGGCATTCTCTCGGTGTATCATCAGAAATAACTGTGATTTGTGAGCAGGTATTGCTCGTGGCTGGGGATGGTGCATCAGCTTTACCACTTCAGAGTGGTTCCCAGAAGTGATCTGACTCAGGTCTTGTGCTAAGTCACAAATCCTCCCCTGCTTCCTCCTTGCTTGCAGAAAGTAGTAGTTTTCTTCTCAACTATATTAGCAGAAAAAGAATTGCTTCCCACACCCCTGGCACTGGCTTAAGTACAAAAAAAATTATATTTTTGTGTGTATAGGGAGGCAGAGGAAGGATGGTCGTCTCCTTTCCCTTTTATTCCTGCTCACTTCTAGAAGGTCATTTATACGAGATCGTGGCTGCTCAAACTCCTGGTTCAGGCAACCCCACGGTGTAGACAAAACATATCCCTGTGAAACCAGTGGAAGAGTAGGCTCAGGATATGCTTTCTCTGAACACCTGCACTGCTGATGTGATGAGAACTGGAAACTGCCCTGTCCAGCAAACCAGGTTTGATCCAAAACTGAAGACAGGTGAAAATGTGAGATAGAACTTTGCTTGGAAAGGCCCAAATGTTGGTTCTGAGACCAATGTCTTAAGAATATTATAAGGTCTGTGGAAGTCAGTCATGACACACCACTTCCAAAGCAGGTAGGAGGCAGAAGTCTGAGTCCAGAAAATGGGCTGAGATGAAGGGATGGTTAATACTTAAAGATGCAGTGTTTGAGTCTCCAAATATGCTGCCTGCTGAGTGTCACGGTCTAGTGTCACTTTGACAAAAGCTGCTAGTTCCTAATAATTGCCACGGCATTTCTAATCTCCAATTAGCTCCAAAAGGTGCACTGACTGCCTCAAGAGCAGGGCTCCTAATTACTGAGTGTCCTTGCAAATTAAATAAATCATAATGTTGATGGTCAGGATGAGATTTAAAAAGCCTTCAGGAAGTTAAGAAATCATCTCCAGGTGGTGTCAGTAAGGGTGAGAAGGGGTGAGGCAGCCCCAGGTGTGGTCAGCGAGGAGGAGGAGGAAGAGAAGGGTGAGCCCTGTTAAAAGCCGCTCTCAGAGGGTCATCTGGAGCTGCTGGAGTGGGCAATCTCAGGGGATCTCTCCAGAAGCAACAGTGAGTGCATCTTGCAGGGGCAGGGGAGCACCTGGATGCACCTGAAGCATCACTAAGGGATGTGCAAAGGGACAAGCTCTGTGCCAGAGGCAGCACAGGAGAGGGGAGCAGAGCACCTGAGCAGGTGGGGCAGCACATGGGGGTGCAGGGAAGATCCTTTTTCATTTCAATTTCATCTTCCCAGTCCCATCCCAGTGCCATCAGTCCCTCCAAAGTGCCCTCAGTCCCATCCTGCTCCATCCTCAGTGCCCCCAGTCCCTTCCTAGTGCATCCCAGTGACCCCAGAAAAAAGAGGGGTTGGAGGAAAAGTGGTTTAAATAGAGGGGAAAAAACTCCTTTTCCATTATTGTGTTTAAATTTGAGTTTTGTTGGAGTTAAGTTGTGTTTAAATCACCTGTGACTTTAAGGGTATCGATTGAAGGAAAGCCTGCCTTTTTCATGATTTAGGAGTGTCAATTGATGGGGAATCATTATTTTCTGGTTTAAAGGGAAGGTGTCATGATGATGCCGTTTATGATGCCATTCTTTGAGTTCAAATTGAGGGCAAACTCCCCATTTTCATCATCTTAAGGTTTAAATTGCAAGGGAATCCCTGTTTTCCCTCAGCTTTAAGGGTTTAAATTGAGAGAAAATCCCCCTTTTTCTAACATTTGAAGTATTTAAGTAAAGGGGGAAAGGAAGGAAAAAGAGAAGAAAGGGTCACAAATGTGAGGTGAAGAAGGGCTGGAAGAATGAGAGGGAAAAAGCCTTGAAAAGTGCGGGGAAAAGAGTGGAAAATGTTAGGGGAAAACAGGATAAGAAACATAAGTGTAAAGCTGAAATCTTTGTTTACACAGTCTGTCAGTAGGGCAACAACAATGAGGGAGAAGTGTTAATTAAATGAATTATTAAATTTGAGGTAATTTAAAAGTTTGAAAGTAGACTGCTCAAGTGATCTAGGTAGTAAATCAGCAGAGAGCATGAGTGGCACAAATCATAGCAAATTTTCACAAATCGTAGCAAATTTTCATGAAATTGGTTTAACTTTTTTTTTTTAGCATTTAAACGTTTTTGAGTCTTTAGAAATAACTGGATCATACTGTGCTATTTTTTTTTGTACAGCATGTCTTTGTGCCCGACAGAAGGTCGATGCCAGCAGGTCTGAGTTTACAGCCTGTTACTCCTCAGAGCCTCCAAGGCAAAACAGTGAGTTGGATTTTTATTTGGGTTTTTTTGAGAATCATCCTTTAAGTATGAAGAGGCAACGCTGAAATTTTACTCTATTTAAATCTTGCTTGAAATGTAGCCTTTCTTTAAATTATCAGAGAAAGAAATAATCTGTGGTTCCACTGAATTCTGAGAATATCTGCGTAGCTGTTGAGTCAAGGTTTTCTTTGGGAAATACAGGTTTATTATTTTTTAATCATGGTTGATGCATTGCAGAAATTCCTGAGAGAGGGTAGACTACATCACAGAACACTTATTTCTCCTTTAATTATTTAGAAAATCCTAGAAGTAAAGTTTGGCTTTTTTTGGAAATGAAAAAGTTACTAAAACAGCATTTTGTAAAATTACGTTCTTTTTGCCATCTCCCATTTTACAGTGATAGAGCTGAAATTCTCACTGAAGATATTTAATCAAAGTAATATTGGTAAATACTGTCCACATTCATAATTGACACATGACTCTCAGCCAAAAAATTGCCTTAAATTGATGTCATTTCTTTACCAGTTTTTGTCTCCTTTTATGTCATCTCTCTCCATCTGAAAATACTGATTGAGAGACTTATGAATTAAGAAAACAGATTTTTTTTTTTTTTTTTCATAATGTGGGCAGCAGCTCCCAGTCCGTCCTTCCGCTGCCTCGAGCCCTGTTTCTTGCACTTCCCAATATGGATTTCTGGCACCTTCAGCAACTTCTGTGGGTTGGCCTTTGGCAGCTGAAGCCTTCCAGATGTTTATTGGGGTTCACAGCCCCCTCAGCTTTCTGCTGCTGGAACTGGGCTGATCCCCAGAGGAACAAGGAGGTCCAAGCTTCTGCCTGGAGAAACCAGAAATCTTGCCCACAGCACAATGCTGCATGGGCCAGAGGAGGAAATTCTAGGTAGCTCTGAGAAAAATTTGTGCTGTGGTTGTTGAAAGAGTCCCAAGAGCTACATCAAATGCCCAGCACTTGCATCAGCATCAAGGATGTGGATGTCTAGAGAGGAGTAGGAGTAGGAATTCTGTTCAATGGGCTCCTCTGGGAAAAGGTTTGGATTGGAGTGCCATTAAATAGTTCATTCCTAATGCACTAAAAATGAGCCTTTGCAGAATGTACCAAAAGGAGTTTTGATCTTGGAAAAATGGATCACTGTTTCTTTTGCTTGAAGATGCTACTTTGGTTCTCCTATTCCTAAAAATAAGACTTTTTGTGCTTTGAATTGATGTTAATTTTCAGACTGAAAGCACTGTCGCCTATTTTTGCAGAGAACTTGAAAATGCCTTGTCTAGCAGTCTAGATTCTCACACTTACTCTCTGAAATCAAGTATTTTAAATCCAGGTATTAAAAGAGTACCGTAAGAAAGAAAACTGCCAGTAGACAATTTGGGTTTGGTGTTGGTTTTCCCTCACAAGCAAATGGTTTTGCCAACTGAAGCTATGTGGAAATCCCTTGCTCCCTCTTGTGGGCTCCTCTGTTCCATGCTCACAAAGGTGCCGGTGCCATCCTTATTCTCAGGGAGTTTTCCTCTTTGTTCTAAGAAATGGGTATTCATTTCTCAGTATTATGTGGTTCTCTGGAGGTTTTTTCTTTGCTTCTTTGCTTTGGGGAAATTCTGTGCCTGTGGAAGAGAGCAAGCAGGGCTTTTAGGAGGGTTTTGTGTTTGGGCTTTATTTAACTCAGGACTTGTGAGAAAATCAAAGTGCTGGATAAATACTTAACCTCTTGTAAGACTGACTTCTGGAGAAGTGTAAGAAACAGAACAGGGACATAAAAAGACTTGTGATGTTTAGTGGTTTGTTTTCTTTGAAGTATTGCTAATAGAAATGGTTCCCAGGACTGGTTCAGATAGAGTTTCCCAAACTGATCTCTGTGGAATTACCTGACAAATACCTATTTGAGTGTGACTTTATTTCCGTAATACATATAATCTTGGGTCTTAAATGCTGTTCTTTGTCCCTTCCTACAGTTTAATTGTACAGCTCAGTCATAAAAGTAAAGCAATAAAATTAGTGATAGCCTCTGACCTGTGAAGGGTGGGATGGAAAATTATTTTTGTCATGCTTGTGCAGATTTATTTTGTGAAGGTGATGATTTCCAAGGTTGTTCAGTTAACATGGATTTGTCATCATTTTTTCCTCTCAATTTTGACACATACATTTGAAGAATTATTTTAAAAACTACGTTTTCTTGAGGGCATGCTTTGATTCTTTCACCAAGCTCAAATGGCCGCCCCTGTACAGGTAATGACATGCTAAGGGCTGGAATTATCTCCCCCTTCACTTAAGTCAATATCATCCATTTGTTAGTGCATGTCAGAAAAAAATTTTAAGGACTGCACAGATGCTGTCCTGCAAAATCCTTACTTATTTTTGCCCTTTATACAGAATGTTTCACTTCTATGGAATTTGCAATATCAACTGTCTTGAGTAGTTAAAAGTTAACCTTTTGCTTTAAATTTGGATCGG
>VZRZ01002225.1:707979-757882 GCA_013398175.1 Climacteris rufus | reverse complement strand
GGGGGGGGGGAGGTGGTGTCTCTTGTGTTCCATCACTATCAGAGTTTTTGCAAGGTGCTCAGGATGCGTGCCTTGCTTTACTTGATTATTGAATTTTTTATAAGGTGTACCTTATTTTACTGTAGAGTTTTTTGGGATACCAATTAACAATTTTCTCTGCTCTTTGGCTTCTCACACTGCACTCCTTCAGCCGGAGGAGCTGACGCTGCTGCTCATAAAGCTGAGACGTCAGCAGGCGGAGCTGAGTAGTATCCGGGAACACACACTAGCACAGCTCATGCAGCTAAAACTTGAGGCCAGCAGCCCAAAGGTCAGCTATCAAGCAATGTGTGTCATGTTCCATCCTCACTAACTCCTAGTCATTCATTTATCAAAGCCTGCTTTGTACTGCTAGTGCAAAATATTCTCCTGTAGAATAACGTTGGTTCTTTGTGTGTGTGGTGTTCTGCTATTAACCCTTTGAGGTTTCACTGTTTGAACTAAGCCAAATTGCATAAGAATATTATAAAATGTTGCAGTTCACGTTTAAAATTGAGTGGTTTTACTCTGTTGGTATAACAAACAATCAGTAGTGACAGATCATGAGATGAATTTATTGTTTTTATCAGATACCAGCTTGTTTATAATGTTGATGAAAAGCAGGGCACGTTTAAAACACAGCTTTGTCAAAGGGTTCATAGTTGCCTGTGTAGTGGACATTTACATAAGCTTGTTGTATTTTTTATGTAAACCAAAAATGTAGTAAAGTAGTTCATGGTCTGATTCGTGGCAAACTTTAATCACTACTGTTTTGGACTTAAAATTTGTTAACAGTTCACCAAAAAAAGGCAGCTAAAAGCAGCATTATATTTCTCCATGAAACAGAAAGATCACTGTCTAGTTCATCTATTTTAAAGCTCTTTTCATTCTGCACTTTCTGTCCCTTTCCTTTTTCCTTCTGACTGCTGCCTGCTAGAATGAGATTCTTTCACATCACCTTCAAAGGAATGCCATATATTTGGATCACCAGGTGGGATTTGCAATTTACATGTGTGTTTACATTACTTAATGTTTTTTGCCTGCTCCTATCAAAGCTGGAAATATTTGGGGAGAAGGGTTTTCAGTGCTTTTTGTGAAGTTGGATGATGCCCATAGCATAGAATATCTTAATCAATTACAAACTTGTTATGTTATAGGGAAAAAAAGTCCCTCAATTTAAAATTTGTCAGAAGACAGTAGCCAATCACCAATTAATTTTTCTGTTACTATGTTCTTAATATGGTCTTAATTTCCTTTTCATAATAGCACTAACTGTAGCATTTTACCTTTGTTAACCAAAGTCTTAATATATTTCCAAGCTCATATGACACACATGCAATTCATAAAAAAACTGGTACTTCTGGTAATTTCAGTTTTCCAAGTTAATAAGAGTCAGAAGTTTCTACAGGGCATTAAATTAAAAGGAGGTCAAACATGAAGAAATGTTTTCAATGGATCATAACATGGCTCGTTTTTCTCAGATAATGCTGAAAGATTTATACAAGAATAAGATTTTAATTCTTTACAATTTCTGATACCTTATGGAGTAAAGGTACAGTTCTGCCTTCACTAACATAATTGATTGCCAAGTGAAGAATTATGATATCACATACCTCTCTTTATGGCTTTGTTGCATGACCAAATGGGTTTTTCTGTACATGCTGTGTGTGAGAAATTTTGAAATGGGATTTTTTTACTAGCAGTTATAAAAGACAGTCACAAGTGCTTAGAAGAAAAGTAAGCAACTGGGTGACCATTGGTTAATAATATAAAAATCACTTTTTCTAATAATCTTTTAATGAAACTTTTGAGCCTTACATTTAAAGCCAACTCTTAGAACTTCTGTATCCTACATGTTCCTCATTTCAATGAGTTATTAAAAACCCCAGCTGTGCACAGAGACATACACACTCATGTGGGCTTATGTCACCCGGTGACTTTATTTTCCTGTTGTGTCTTGAAAACAGGGTGTGAATTATGACCAACTCAGTTTGATGGCAACTCATTTCTAAACATCTCTGTATTGTGTTATTTAAGGGCCTGCAGGAGGTCCAAAACAGTAGGGACAAACTGCTTGCTAAATTAGACCAAAATATTTCATCCTACTCAAATATTTCCAGTTTATAATGTTTTGGAATAAGGGAGTGATTCTGTCTTCAGCAGCGTAATTCTCTGTCGAGAAAAGATGTCAATTTGAAGTGTAAAATTGTGTTGCTGTTGCTTGATTAGCCAAGCTTATGAGTATAATGGACAGGATTAAAGGGGGGGTAATTGCCTAAGTACAAGATGCAAAGTGGTAAAAATGATTTTCCTTTTACTTGCATCAGATAAAACTTAGAAATGGATGTGGTAAGCATTAATTTAGGGAAATGTGTAACTCTTAGAGTTGTGCCATAATTATCCCAAGCAGAGATGCAAGGAATCACTACACTTCTTAACATTAGAAATCAAGTCTAAAATATATTACCTTCATCACTAAATCATGGAGGGGGTGGTTGGCATACTTGTCCCAGTTTCTGATCAGTTTTTCTTTCTCTCTCGTTTTATAATACTGTCATCTACCTGTAGAAAATAAATGCCCCTGAGAGTCTGTTTTGCTTTGAGTACCACTGCCTCTAAGGGTGCTATCACATTTATATCTTTTCATTACTTTGTCCAATATGTTTCCCTTTATGTTGGAAAGAATTAAAAAAAAAAAAAATCAAGTTTTCTCTTACTCTAATGGAGGCCTTTCCTCCTTGTTACCTGCATTGGTAACCAGTATGCATAATCACTTTCCCTTTCTGACTTTTAAATGTCCTGTGTGCTTAAATTAGGTATTTCCACTTGTATTTAATCTCTGAAAAAAGTGTCAAGACCTGTTTTGCCTAAAACATGTGATAGGACTCCAGTCCCTTTATCTTCGTCTTACCTTGGTCACAGAGAATTCAATACTGTACATAACAATAAATAGTAAATTTGTAGCGAGGTTGCACAGGTGAATTTTCAAGCAGACTGACGTTCATGTGTAGGGAAAGTAACTTATTCTGTTGCAATGAGTTGTCTACTAATATAGGTGGTTTCCTTATTAAAAATTAAGACTATTTCATTGCCTTTTTTGAACTCATGCTTTGTTTTTATACTGCTGTTTCCTTTGGAGATGCTTGGAAATTCTCATGTTACACTTTCAGGTGGTTTTGAATTATATTTGCAGAATTTTTGTTGTTGTTGTTGGAGTTCAGAGATAGGGGAGAAAAAACACAGAAGAGACTGGCGCACAGATATCCAGCCATATAATTTCTTTGATGTCATATGGCCAAGAGAATGATTGCCCAGCACCCTTTTCTTTCTAAACCACTCCGCTGGCCCAAGGTTTGTAGAGTTGGGGGAGAGATACAGCTGCAATTTAGGAAGTAGTTCTGGGCATAGCTAGCAAACCTAGGCAGTGACGATGGACACATAGAATCTCAGTCTTCTGCAGTATCAAATTTTAAAGAATCACATACTGTGTGCTACTAAATCCAAACCAGCCGTCTCCTTAATTTATTTGTACCCAGTAATTACAAAAACAGTAACAAACTTAGGAATGTAAGGTGGGTTTTTTCCAAAGTAAAAGCTAGACATGCCTTTCTTCTCCTTTGCAAATAAAGCCATGGCAGAAGGTCCCACCTGAATCTTTAGGTTATGAAGAATTGCAGCACATCAATCTTTTAGTACACTTCTGAATTTTATCTTGATAGCAAAACTTTCCTTTGGCTGAAAATCGCTTTTCTATCAAGCTCATGCTACCTGTGTAAAACTCTTCATGCATCTTGTCATATTAATCTTAGTCTATCCCAGTCTGGTTTGTCACAGTAAAAGCTTTACTAAATTTAATTTCATTTAGTGTTTTTTTTTCTTTTTCTTTCATTTTTTTGAAATAGCTATTTATGCAGATAGTTTAGGCGTTTAGTAGTTAAAGTAATTCTGCTGGCACTTTCCTTTTTAGTTTCTTTTGGTTTTCAAAATGTGCCTAAAAATAAACAGAACTTGGACAAGAAGTTGTCAGATAAGAGTGAAGGTCCCACAGCCAATATCCTCACTGTCTTGGTGTTTTGTTTCTCTTTTCTCTTCTTCATCATCCTCTTTCTGAGATACTGGAAGTGGTTCTGGGAAAAAGTAAATTAAGGATGGCTGAAATAGTACAAGGTTTGGATGGAGTTGACAGATATTCTCTATTATAACTGGTATTTCATGTTTCAGCCTAAAACTCTGTGTCCTATGTTAGCAGCATATAGGACACTACTCTTATTTACATTTATCAGGTTCTCTGGAAAAAGGAGAGTGGCTCCCAGCCCCCACTGTTCTTTTTACTGCCTTTTTTTTTCTTTTTTCTTTTTCCCTCAAAAGAAGGAAGGCTCAAGGACAGGGACTCTCTAGGGTGAAAAAAAAGGTCTGCACTGGAGGCAGAATTACTATAAAAGGAAGACAGGAAGGAAAAGTGCTTCCTCCTTCCTTACTTAGAGGATTAAAGAGCAGAGGGAAGGTGTGAGAAAAGCTTGGTCAGGTACTATTGCTGCTGCTTTTAACGGCAGGGAGCTTGAGAGGAAATGGATAAAATGGCCAACCTTTTGTCACAGTGAGGTCAACTGTTCTGGTAGGCAGCCACTGTCCCAGCTAAGTGGAATGTCATCTGTGCAGGGTGTTATCAAATGTGGAAGAGAATCTAGGAAAAGGGAGGAAGAGAAAAACTGTCCATAGCTTGGCTTTCCAGTTTAAAACACAAAATACCCATTTTTATACTACATCAGCACAAAAAAAAACCCCAAAGATGAAATGTCACTTTTGGAGAGAAAGAGTTATTTATTTGAAGTAGAAGGAAATAAAACCAAGACTTCTGGATTTTTATTTGGGTTTACTGCCATGTTGCTGTGTGGCAGTTCGGACTTAGGTTTGCTTTTGGAAATACTAATTCCAACTTTTGTGGCTTCTCTAATTGGACAGACTCTGTGAGTACAGTACTATTAGTATTACATGTAGAATCTAAAATGTGTCCTTTATTGTACAAAAATTATATTTTTTTTCTTAAATTAATTAAAAACCAAGGCTTGCTTCTGTTATGAGTGAGCAAATATTTTTCCTTGAGCTATTTATTCAATGTGAATACTGTCCAACTTCAGTTTGGGAGTAGACTTAAGATAATGCTTGAAGACCCCAAAATAGGTATCCTTCTCACCTCTTAGAGCATGGGACTTGCCATTGTGTCCCATGTAACTCTGATTTATTTGTGCACTAGCTTTAGTTATTGGAAAGTTTGTGACAGATGTTCTCTCAAGACGCTAACTTTTCAGTAGTTAAATGTCAGTATTTTTTGGAAACGTTATTTCCCAAAGGGGAAAAATACTTATATTTGACTGCTACAAAGGCTCTTTGATTGGCATTACTTGACCAATGGCCTGGTTTTGGATCTTTGTTCCATAATAGCCTAAGGAATTGGGACTTTTCTGGATGAAACTGACCTTTGCAAACAGTGTTAGATAAGCATGGTTAAGCACCAATGGTAGTAAAATTATTGGAAGAAGTCCTAGAAATCAAATTTGGAGCTTCTGGAGGACAAAGCCTTATTTGAACATGTCTTTTGAGCGAATCCACTTTGCTTGTTTTCTAATCTGAATGTAAACAATCTTTGAACAGATCAACAGAAATTAATTCTGGCATTGTCTATTATTGGTCAGAAAGGAAAAAAATCTGAAATATTGTAAAAAATATCATCTAGAGAGTATGAAGCCATTGAAGTCCTCCTAATATAAAAGCATCCAAACTTGTATACTCCAATTAAAATATTTGACCCTCAGAGAAATGTTTCTTTTATAAATATTTTAGTTGCCTGTAGTTTGATTGGTTGGCTTTGGACCTTATTGTTGCTCTTATTATTGAGATCTCTTTTGGTATCAGCTGGTGCACCCACTCTCTGGACAAAATTTTAATGTGGAGGGAGAACAACTTCTTGTGTCAGTTCTGGTTTTCTGTTTATGTATACTGGAGATGATAGAGCAAAAATGGTAGGGGGTGCTTATTTACTTTTTTTTTCTTGCCTTGAACAAACAGCATCATAAACTTGCCTTCTTAAGGTACTTTTTTATGGCTGATTTATCATCTGATCAGACTTTACAATGTATAGAAAACAACAACAACAACAACAAAAAGGTCCTTTATGAAGAAAAATGTGTTTACTGTAAGAAAGAAAAAACTTCTCCAAATGTACAAGTTAGGTTTATTACTGAATAATTTGGGGCAAGAAATACTAAAAGGCATCAAAAACTCATTCTCTTGCATTTTAATCTATGGAAGAAAACCTTGCTATGCAAATGCATGGTGAGTGCATATTTATACACAAATACAGAGTGAAAGATCATAAATACTCCTGTACAGACTTTGTGTGGTTGTACCTGAAACAGGTATTGCTAAAGTTTCCAACAGGTCCTAAAGTTTCCAACAAAAATAGGAGGAGGATTGTGCATTAAGTTTCTTTTGGAGAAGAAAACCACCTGTTGTCATAATTTTTCCCTTAGTGTTAGGAAAGTCTCCTTTTTGAAACCAAAATCTCATACTGTTTTCTGTGTTACACACTTTTCTGAAATCCTGAATGTATGTAATATACTAAAATACCTGGTTTTGACATTTGCACGCTTATCAATAATAGTAATCATTATAGGAAATGTCTGACCAGTTCCAAAGTAGTTTCACACCTCTGCATGGGGGTGGATAAATGCAACAGGCCATGATCCAGAGTTCTGAAGGCTATAACTCAGTGCAGCATATAAAGGCATTTTGTGATACATGACCGTAAGTCTATTCACAGGCTGGGAATGCTTATATCTTTTTAATGTGCACTGAGTTATTAAATCTATAATTTAAAAGGTTTTCTGATAAAGGTTGGAGTGTTCCTGCTGCAAAATCCAATAATCCTTTTCATTTCAATATCATGCAAAGCCAAACTTATTTTAAGCGTTTTTATTTTTAAAAAGGGAAAGTGTTGGTGAATAAATATTACAGTGGTTTGGGGCATTTATGTTTATTTTTTATGTATCTGTTTGATATTATTAAACTTTTCAGATGTTGATATTACTGAATGATGGAATATGTAAAAAACATGGGTTAAAATGTAATCTACTGCATTATTAGAAAGAATTAAAGTAGAGGCTATATTTTACAGTGTCGTCTTTCAAATCTAGCCATGCTGTAAACTGATGTTTGCTGTATGCTCCTCCTGATTTGAAATAGATGAAAGAGAATGAACCTTTAATCACCTTGGTTCACACTATGATTGAGAACTCGGCGCTAAGACCGCAACTGTACCAGCAAGTAAGGTCTTGGACAGTGAATGAAATTGCTTTATCATCTGCAAAAATTTTCCTTAGTGACAGTTTTGGTTGTTCCTCAGATTTGTTCATAACATTGGTGTTTCTCTTCTTTGCTTTGGAAACCCACAAGTCATCCATGCTTTCTAAAATGCTGCAATATCGTTAGCATGGCTTCTGCTGCGTTTTTGTTGTTTAGTATTTAATGTACACTTTTGAATAACTTTCTGTCTAGACTATTTAATTAGTTGATGCTTTATGCAGGTGTCCAGTAAATTCATGAAACTTCCAATAAGCTTCCAACATTTGTCTTAGCATGATTCTCTGCAATTAGTGTTGAAAGGTGCTTCTTTCTTTTGACCACTACAAAAGCATGTGAGTGGTGTTTACCTGGTCATTTCTGGCAATTTTGTTTTGTTCTAGGAAGTGGATTTACAAGTTGTTGTTTGCACCTACCCAGCCTTTTAGCCACTGAAGAAAGAAAGGATCAAAATTACTTTGATCTGGGGCCTGTAAATCCAAAAGGCAGTGTCTGTTCATAAAGTCACAGCAGACTTTACTGTGCACATTACAGAGTACCTAGTCCTAGTTGGCAATGGTAAGATGGAAGAAGAATTGGAAATGTGAATGGAAATATTGTCTGTGAGTTGAAACCTGCATTAACTTATGAGCATGGCCAATCCCCATCTGTTGGCACCGTCTTAGGGATACTGGGGCTGAACTGAATAGCCCCTGTCACATCAGGGGGTGTTCAAGAAGTTTCTTGCCTCACCTGCAAGGAAGATGTTGTTCTCACAAGGGAATATCTGGCCAGTTCCCTTGCATTTACATTTATACCCTTGTGAGCCAAAATTATACATAAATGTTGCATAGTTTGAAGAAAAGGAGACGTTCTGCCATGTAAAACAGTCACTTATTACTGCCATGTTTCTAAAACACACTGCAGTTTAATTCCATGTTTAATTATTTCTAAGTCAACTCCACATTGTAAGTTTGCTGATGCAGAAGAGTTGCCCGAAAGAGCTCAGCTTTCCAAAGGAAGCTGGGTTGTGAGCGACTGATTTCATGATCATCCAAATTGTGCTCCTACGTGCAAAACAGGAACTTTAACATGGAGCCCAAAGGAACTATTTGGAGGGGACTGGGAGAAGTAAGGTGCCCTCAAGCCCCAAACGAAATTTTGGGGGTTTTGTTTTAATTTTTGTAAGAAGCCTGGCTGTTAGGATTTTTTTAAAGGAAGTCAATTTTGTATGGTAGAGTATGTAAGACAAATAAATCAACAGCAGAGGTGGTTTAGATGTGTTGGGGCAAACTAGCTCAAGCTTCTAATGTTAATATAGACATGTTTAAGGTATAGCTGTGTCTGGGCTAATCTGCTCATTTCTTTAGGGATACCAATTAATTCCCAAGTTCTGCCCTGACGAAACTCTGCTGTCAGCTGCAGTGTCTGCCTTCACCTCATAGGCTTATCTGCTGAGTAAACACCTCTTTGGCATTCTTGTCAGAGAAACAGGGACTCTAACAGGTCATGAAGACTGAATAAACTGTTGTCACTAGAGATGTGGTCTCTTCAAGTCAAAGTGTTTGTGACATGATGGAATGTTTGTGCCAAAAAACCCTAAACTGAAGAGCAACAAGATCTTCTGTTTGCATGGATAAAGATTCCCATATGAGCTGTTGCATTAACTGACTTTCAGGGTAGGCTAAAAATACACTCAACATTTCACTGCCTAAATAGTCTTCTAAACTTTTGTAATGCAAAACTAACCTGTTTAAAATCTTATCAATTTATTTTAAGTCTAAACAACATGTAATTTTATATTCAAATAAAATAAATTGGTTTAACAGTCTCATCTTTCCTGCTTCAATTTAAAGATATGTAAATAATTGGGAGAAGGCTCTGTACAAGTGACTGAAACTTGTTTCGTTGTGAGGATGATAAACTAGTTTCTGATGACTACAATTATTTCTGTGGATAAAGAAAAGGATCTTTCTCATCTTCACTTTATTCAGTTCAGTTTATGACTGAGCTAATTTAGAGTCAAGCAAAGGAAAGCAAGAAAAGCTTGCATTTAATTTAAGATGTCTTGCTTCCTGTTTGTAATGATTAATGATTCTTCAGTAAAATAGCAAAAATATCTACTATTTCGAAAGTGTTATTTATAAGACATCCTTGTTTGTCATTTGTTACATCTTCACAGTTATTTAAATCATTTTGACTTACATCACCCTGCAGAGCAGTGCTGTAAATTCACAAGTACAAGCCAGGGAAATGATTCCATATGTACAGACAAGAAAAAAAATAAAGGGGGCTTTTTACAGACTGAACTCATTTCTACATTATTTTGATTTGGGTTTTTTTTTTTTTTGCTTCTTTCTGATACTAGGTGAAGAGTGTTAATCCTATTCTCTAAAGCAGTTTAGGCTGACTTTAAAAAGTAAAATCTTCCTCAATTCCTCTTATATGTGTGAGTTCCCTAAAGGGGAAAAATTAAATCTGAGTGCAACAAACTAATATTTAGGTCTTCCCATGGATAATTGTTCTTAATACATTAAGACCAAAGAAAAATAAGCCCTTGAGTTTTTGCTCCTATAAGGATAGGGAGGTCTTGCTAATGGCTTATTATTGTTGTTATATCAGCTGCATACACTTAAATTGTTATGCCTGTTAGATTTTGAGATTTGTAGGTAGAAATATCTTTTGGGTGTTGTTATGAACGTGAGATGATTTTGCTCGAGCTAGAATTCTTGTCTTTTTACTTTGTACTTGAAATGTATATCACAGTCAAAATCAGAGAACCTTGTTTACTGTGGGATAAATGCCCAGTTGCCCTGTGGCGAGAAGTATTTTTAAAAAGAAAAAATTAAGAACGAAGCCTCTTGGAATTCTTGATTTTAATCTTGTACGCCCCACAAAATGTCTTAGATTGTCTTCTTTTAATTTCCTTGGTGCAGTATCCTGCAGAGATGCATACTGTGCTTTTGGCATGTGAAATGTCCTCCCATATACATACTGAATCAAAACAGATAGTGGAATCTGAAAACAGCTTATCAGGTGATGAAATACTGCTGTCACTTAAATGTTATTGATATTGACTAGTTAAATAGGTTTAACCCCTCATGTCTCAGCATCTTATTGTGTCAATCCTGGGGGATCTCTCTCAGATTCATCTGGCATTGGTGTGTGACATAGGTGTGGGGACTGTACAGTTAGTGACAAATGATTCCTAACCTAAGAGGGAGGTTCAATTAAGGTTATGTTACTGATGCATGTTTGGCCAAACTCTGGATGTGCAGTTTGCCTTTCAAAAATGGTAATTTCTATTTGTAGGTGTCAGGGTGCTGCTTCCTAACGTTTGGGAGGTGTATGGTGTTTCACCAGTAAGAGAAATGGATTTGTGTATGTTTAAATAGGCAAATGTGGAGGGAAAGAGAAGCCAGCAGCCAGTCCTGTCACTGGCTCAGTAGATGGCACTCTTGCTCTGGAGTTACTGTCCTGGCAAAGGCTTTACAGGAGTGATTTGGCAAGAAAGGCGTTTGTGGAACGTGACATAAAGTACATTTTGATAACTTGGTCATTGGAGCTCTTATAATGCGTTTTCCAGGGTTATGAGGTTGTTAACCTTGCCTGAAACGTGTAATTGTGTTTTGTCTGCTGCAGTTCCTGCTGTCATTCCAGCAGGATGCGATAGCATTCTGCACTTCTTGCCCTGAGCTCATTTACTGATGTGCTGTGAGAAGTGGAGCTGCTGTTTTGTCAGAGATGGATTAAGTTATTCATATTATTTTGGGAGGTTTTGTGCTAAGTCTGTGTAAAATGAGGCAGTGGAAATGTTAAAATAAAGTGGTTCTCCAGCAGTGCCTGTTGAGGGGAAACAGTAGCGCTGACCAAAGCAAGAAGTTGGCAGCAGTTTTAAATGTAGGATTTTAATAAGAAGAATTAGCACATCTATAATGTTCTTTGGAAATCTTCTTTTTTTTTTTTTTTTTTAATCTTTTCATTTTCTGAATACTTAAGATATATTCCTTTCAGGAGGTACGTAGGGATAAGGATGCTGAATTGGCAAACTGTTTTAAACTCGGATATAATTATGGTTGAAATGCCAGAAAAATAAATGTCTTTCTTTTTTAAAAAGTATAAAAAATACTGGCTTGAAAAAATTATATTATATTTTTCCAACCAAGCCACATAAAATGCTGAGCAGTGACTTGGAAAGCTGTATTTATCTAATAGGGGATAATCTTTCTTTTGTAAAATCTTTCTGTTGTGAAATATAACTAGGTTTCTTCTGCAAGTTAAAGACATTTGGCCATGTTTATGAGTTTTATTTAAATATTTCCATTCCTCATTTTTCTCTCATTGTGATAAAATCAACAGTAAAACAACACAATCTACAATGGTATTATTTTAAATAGATCTCTTAATTTGTGTGATATTCATGAGGTGCAAGAGTGCTGTGGCTTTTCTCATATTCCAACATTCATTTTCATAAAATGTGCATTTCAAAGAAAGCTATTGTGTGTTTTTAATACACTATACAGGCTTTTAAATTGTCACCAGGTACATTTGCATGAGGTATGTGGACATAATACCGTGAAATGAAACACTTTAGTGTGTTGAAGATTTATTTTATGTTTGGAATGCTTGTCTCATTAACCCTTCCCTAGTCCTTTTATTTATAAGTATTCCTTAACATGGAACATTGTGCTTTAATAGTCTTTCTTGTAATATTAAGTCATGAGAACCTAATTATGACAGACACATGGAAGGAAAACATCTGTGTTGGGACTCTGTACTCACAATTTTCTAATTAAATAGAATATGAAGGTTGATTTTGTAAGTCCATGCTTGCAGTATTGGACAGTAAGTAGTTACTGTGTGTCACAGTTCACTCTAAAATGGAGAGCTACCTTTTTTGTTGTAAAATACTTCAAAATCTTGTTACTGGTCAGGAAGAGATTGAAAAAGTTAAGAACTTAATGTGAGGAGCTGTATGAAAGTAGTTTGAGAGTACTTTGCATCTTAACTGGCATGAGGACATAAGTTTGCCTAAGTCCAAAGGTAAAATAGAAGAGCTTCCATTTGTGACATGTCTGGTAATGCTCTGTTGGAGAGGAGGACATACATATGAAAAAATAGACACTTTGCTGTCTTTGGTAGCACTCACTGGATATGTCGATAACAAGGTATTTTACATATATGCTGTAAACCTAGGTCATTCTGTTCTGGTTTCAGATTTCACGCCAGATTATCCTCCTTGTGAAACACCTGACCTTAGTGGGCCTAGAATTGTTAATTCAGAGTAGAATGAGCCCCTGTATTTAGAACTCACGTTATGTGCCATTATTGAGGTGAATACTCTGGCAATTTCATCTTCCTACGTCATCCATGTTTGATTGAGTTGTCCATCTTTAAAACTCCAGTTTGCAATAGAAACATAGCCTGTTAATTTAATGCAACTTTCTACAGACAGTCTGCTTGACATTCCATTTATTTACCTTCATTAATGTATATTGGCTAAATATTGTTCAATGTGCTAGGTTTGCTTTTCAAGCAGAAGCTCATTTCTGTGTTAAAACTCTTAAGCTGAACAGTACTTTTCATTTTCATAGTCCAACTAAGTTGTTTTATGGCAATATTATTCTTCCTTATAGTTAACACAAGAAGAATGTAGGGGTACACTGTACAAATATAGAACTGAAGAGCTGGATATTGATGTAAGTCATTTGTATTCCTTCTCCTTTGTAAATGTTGGTATTTGTGTCTATTTTGATATAATAATTTCTCCTTGGGTCCTTGGGTTTAAAACCCACTTCGTGTAGGTGATGCTAGCAGAATTGCATAATGAAATTGAGGGACATAAGTCTCTGTAATAAGCTTCTAATTTGCAGGAAATACTACATTTTAGGCTGAAATTTCGAGTATCCATCTGAGAATGTCATGTGAAAAACTGTGGGACGGACTGTGAATGTATAAAATAGTCTGTATAATAGTGAGCAATATGTAAATTAAAATGGAATTTAATACCTATTATTAAGTTGTAAAGATTTAGCTGTAGAATCATAAATTACATGTTTTGCGCCAAGCTGTTCCAAGTTATAATAACATTTCATAGTTTCTTAAGAGGATTTCTTAAGTAATTTGAAAATGCAACACTGATGCTGGCATAATTTTAGAATCCTTCTTTTGTTTTAATAACATTTTCTGTACATTTGTGTAATGACTTGGTCAAGTTAGATTTTGATTACTGGAGATGCAAATAACAAAATGCTAATGGTGATAATTTTCTGTTTTGTAATAGGCTAAGCTTAGCCGTTTGTGTGAACAGGACAAAGTTGTGCAAGCACTGGAGGAGAAGCTTCAACAGCTACACAAGGAGAAAGTAGGACAATTGTATTTATTACCTAAAGTGGATGTTATTATACATGCTTATTATCAGAACATTGATAGCTGAAATAAAACGAAAATCAGCCCAATGATGCAGAACATTAAAAATAATTCTTTTTATTACAATAGTACACGCTTGAGCAAGCTTTGCTATCAGCAAGTCAGGAGATAGAAATGAATGCAGATAACCCAGCAGCCATACAAAATGTAGTCTTACAGAGAGATGACCTGCAGAACGGACTGCTCAGCACTTGTCGGGAAGTATCCCGAGCCACTGCAGTAAGTACCACCTCTTCCCAGGAAAACTCAACTAAGTGTCCAATGGTTATGTTCATATTCTTATTTAGGATGGGGTTGGTCATTGCATTCCAGCACAACTCTGTCTTTTACTTGCTGGTGTTTCTGTCAGAGGCAGATGGAAAGTGATCTTTTCACTGCATTCATCGAGTGGTCTTTCCTTAATTTTTTAATTTTGCCCAGGAATGCACGCATCCTGACTTTATTGGTGTGGTAATTGTCATCTTTATAATATGAAAATTGATAACAGAAGAGAAATAAATAATGCAAAGAAGCTATTTTATGTCATGTCAACGTAGTGGCAAGCACAAACTTTATTCAAGCAGATAGGTGACTTGTTTTAAGCCAAAGCAGCGGCAGGACTGTCATGGTCTCTCTTAATAATGTGTCATTATATTTAAAAGATTTTTCAAATTATGCATTAGTCTTATAAAGAAAAAAAATGAAGGAAATTACTATTTAGTCTCCTTTCCACTTTGTGGTAGTTTCTACACTGAAATAGCAAGGCAAAGAATAATTTTTGCCTGTTTATGTATATATCCAAAAAGGTATTTCAGTGTCAAATTCCAGTGGGTAGCTCTGCTGAAACTGATAGGATGTCAGTCCTGAAATTCTGGTTGTAGTCTGAATGTTAGTCTGACTTGTAAAAGGAATTGGTTGGACAAGGAAAAGGGAACCAGGGGAAAGGAAATCCTCAAGACACACTTTCCCTCATTAACTTTTTAATTTATGCTAAATTGAGTAAATTGCTTGATGGAGGCTGCAAAAGTGAGATGGTAGAGCTGACCTCAAAGAAGATTTTTTTTTTCCCACCTTTTCCTTCTGGTGTTTGTAGTTGCACATATGTAAAATAGTGGTGTATTAGCAGGCCTGGGGCACTCCCTGGCAGCCTTGTAGGCAGGGTTGGGTGAGTTACATTTCTCCTGCATAAAACATTGCCTATGCACACACATGCTGTGCACTCACACATGTGTATTCTGGGTGATAAAAGAGACAAATTTGCATCCATTTTTGTGGCTTTTCTGCCTCAGTGGAAAGACAGCTTAAGATCCACATGCCTGCTGATTAGAAAGGCATATTCTGAAGAATCTGCCCTTGCCTGTCTTTTTTGTTTGTGAAAAGACAAAATGCTGTTTGTTTGAATTCCATTCAGTATCATTAGAAAATCAAAAAGCTGTTTACACATTGTATTCTGTAAATTACGTATTTATTTATTGCTGATACCTATTTATGTGTTACTTCCTGAAGTTTCATGCCACTGGAAAAAGAAAAATAAGTATACTTTTTTTTAAATTGAATGTGCATCTCTAATTCTTTACATTTGTTACATACTTAGGAACTGGAAAGAGCTTGGAGAGAATATGATAAATTGGAGTATGATGTCACTGTAACAAGGAACCATATGCAAGAGCAACTGGAAAGGCTTGGAGAAATTCAGGTGTGGCAAAGATCTTAATGTGCACTTAATTCACTTTGATTTCCTATGACTTTAAAAACTATACAGGTGAAAAAAGGGAGACAAGTGGTGAATTAACTTGCAAACTTTTAATTTCTTTTCAGACTTTGTAAGTTCTGAAGAACTTCAGTGTCTCCTATTTTTTCAAGTTATAACACTGTTTTTCCTGTGTCTGGGAACTTCCTTTTTCTGTTTCACTGGTGGGGTTTGAAACAGAGTGGTTTTCTCAGACCTTAGCTGCTTAATAAGTATTGATAATAAATCTTCACCGAAGACCTTCCATGTAACTGAATATTTTAAAATGTAATCATTCTATCCAAAGAAACTATTCAAGAAAATATTTTAAGTGTTGCTTCAGGCCTTACAAAGGAAGGATTCTGATGTGTAAGTATTTGCTGTGCTGTACAGGACTGGACAGTGTTGGTTTTGAGTTCCTAAGGAGAACATTCTGTGACACACACAGATATGGACACGGAGGTGTGCACAGATTATCTGGAATAAGCAGATGGGCGTGGTCTGCATTAAAGGTTGTTTGCTCCAGGGCTTGATTTTCTATGCAGCTGTGAGAGATTACAAGAAAGCCCAAAAGCTGAAAAACTTGCATTGAGTGGTCCAAAGTATTTATGGCCATGAATGTAAAGTATGCTAGTATGCAAACACTGTGGTCATCCCTACCTGTCTTGGGGTTGGAGCTGGTGGTTCCTATTCTATTGTTGCATGCAAGTTTCCTGTGCAAAGTCTGCTTGGATTTTCTTTGGAGTCAGTAGATACAACTCTGTCCTTTAAGTGAAGTTTGAACTGAAAGATTGCTCTCAGATTGACTGAGGCATTAGGAAATTACTTTATCTTTTTGTTTTGGAGAGTATTTGAATGTTTGATGGGAAAGGAGAGTGTCTGTCATTAATGCATTTTATTTTCCTTCATTGTGAAAGGACATGCAGTGTAGCCTAAGGAGAGAAAAAGAGTTTCTCTCTTTTTTTCCCCTTGCAATGTGTTCTAATGTCCTGCATCTATGTGCTGTTTCATTACTGACAGACTGAGTCAGCAGGGATACAGCGTGCCCAGATTCAGAAGGAACTGTGGAGAATTCAGGATGTCATGGAGGGTTTACTTAAACATAAACAGCAGAGAAGCTCTTCAGAGGCAGGTAAACTGATGGGTTTGTCTCATAGGAAATGAAACTGGATCATATAAATTTTTAAAGTACAAGCTCCATTCTTGTATTTGTATGTTTCAAAAAACAGGACAATTACTGAGAAAAGAACAAAGCAATTATCTATTTTTAAGTTGATGTTTTCTATGTTGGTTTGATAGCAACAGGTTGTAGTTTATATTTGGAAAGCTGTTTATTGAAAACCATTTTTCTTTTTTTTCTACACCTTTCCCCCTTCCCCCAAACAGGCATCATGGTATCAAGGACATTTTCATCTATTAAATATAAAAATGAGGTATGGTTTTAGCATATTTACTCTATTAGCATCATGGAAATTGTAATGATAAAAACAAACATTTAATATTTTAAGGCTGTCTGAATGATGTATTCAGTATGTTTCTGTAAAAATACTGCATTATGAACTAGTTTTAAAGACTGATATCTCCACAAGTAATTCTAACACTTTCATTTGTTCTGTATCTCTATATTCTCAGTGGTATGTTTCTCTTTTCCATTTCTTACCTTTTCCTCTCCCTAGGCTCTTACCATAGAAATACAAACCCTGATTAATGGATATGTTTTCTACCACCACACTTTTCATGGGAAGAAATACATTGCTTTATATGTCTATTCAAATATTGAGCCTGGTTCTCAGATGGCCAGAGCACTCACAAGAAGAGCTGAAAGTGTGGGAGCTCTCAAATGTTCCATTCCTCTGAAAATCTGGCTAGAAGTTACAGTTTTAAAAGGACATTGTCATGGTTATCTAAAGTGTATGCTATATACATCTGGTTTACAGAAGTTTTTAGAAGTCTAATTTATGTAAAAATCTTTAAAAAGGTAATGGATTTAATTTTTAAAAGATGATTTAGAGAGCTCGTACATGCCCAACAGAAAGTGCAGATGTCAGACTTTATTATTTTTTTGTTAAATGTGACATTATCCCTTTAATTGCAAAATCTATAGCTGCTGTAGCCATGGTAATATATTTTTCTTTTTAAGTTATAAATCATTGTACCGGGTGCGCTCATCTAAATAAGGTGACTATTCTACAATCTTTAGGAAGAGGAAGTAGTCCCACCTCGTCCTCCACTCCCTCGGTCCTATGACTTTACAGAGCATCCTCCCATAATCCCCCCTCTGCCCAGTGATAGCAGCTCCTTGCTCTGTTATAGCAGGGGCCCAGTACATCTGACAGAAGAAAAGAAGATGTACCAAGTTCAAGGATATCAGAGAAATGGATCCTACTGTGTAAGTGGCTTAAACTGCCACATTGGTCTTGAAACATCCTCCCTCCTTTGCACAGTCACCATTTTTGTTTACTCATCTGGCTACTTTTGTGTCATGGTTTTACTTTGGTTTAGTTTCATTTATAGCTGCACCATTTGCTCTTCACATTTTCCTGTCATATATTCTGTGCATATATAAAATGTCTTAAGACTTAAATTTCAGAAAATTCAGTTCATCTCCTCAGTAGTTCTTTAAAAATTCCAGGCTCACTTTTTGAAGCTTACACTGATTTGTTTGCAGATCATTAAAAAACCCCCACAACTCTGCCTTTTAATGGCAATTTTTTTCCTGTAATTTCTGAATGTCTTAAATGTCGTTACTCAAATTAGCTACAAAAAAATACTTCTGCGGCAGCACTTGAACAGTGGAATACTGTCTTAAAGTGAGAGCAGAGTCATCACAAAATGATTGGTTTGAGTCTTAAGACATAAATTCCTGTACAAAAGTGCCTGTTTATTTACCTTACACCTTGATGTTCCTCAGGGTCCTGATTATAGGCTTTATAAGAGCGAACCGGAGTTAACTACAGTAGCAGAAGTGGATGAGTCTAATGGTGAAGAGAAATCAGAACAAATTTCAGAATCAGAATCTACTGCTAAAGGTTTGTCCCCAGGCACAGTGTTTGCAACCTTTCAGCTTTTTCACCAGGAATACAGAGCTTAACTGTGTTATAGAAGCTGCCTCATGGTTTGTGTCTCTGTAGCCTGTCCATTTCTCAGTTTGATGAAACAGCTTCCACAATAAAATAATGATTTAATTATATGACGAGAGAAATTTCAGTCAATTACACCACAGAAAAATCAAACATTACGCTCACCAACAACCCTGAAATGCTTATTGACACCATGTCTAATCACATCACTCACATTCACCACACACCATTCCCTTGAACAATTACCCATTTTATGTTCTTGCCCTTGAACAATTACTGAGTTTTTGAATCAAGCTCTCGATGTTATGTCGCTGGAACGTCCAAAAAGGCAGCACCACAGAATTTTCAGGCTCTCATAAGGCAGGGAAACAATGTCTTTTTCTTTTTTTTAATCTTGTAATTGTTGAATTGCCTTCTGTCCTGTGATATAATAGGAATAATGATCATGACCTTGGAGTGTACAGACAATAAAGGTCTTTGCAATTGCTAAATGCTTTAGATTCTTCTCTTCATCTAGCTTCCATAAAAGCTACTAATTGCTTGGTAGAGTCTTTTACCAGGAAGTGCTTCTCAATTCTATTTGTTAAAACACACAGAATAGTTTGTTAAAGGTGACTTCAAGAAAATGCTCAGCTTTAGCACCTCCCAAAAACCATATTACGACCTTTGAGAAAAAGTACCTAAACTTAGCTATTTTTTTTACCATAGTGATTAATGTTTCCAGTGCCAGCAGGATCACTGCCCCCTGTTCTGGTAGTTTGATTGAGCATTTACAGAACAGGCTGATGCAATGGTACCAGAATTTTACCAAGAGTTATGGTCATACAAGGTATTGTTTTCATCAGAATGGTAATAGAGGTTTTTAAAACTAAGGTTAGCATACAGTTTGGGTGTATACAGTGTGAATGGCCCCTTGATATAATTAAGCTTGCACTTACCAGACAATTAGTCAATTCAGATTCTCAAAGGTATTTACTGAGATATAATGTTACAATATATATTAAATTTCTGTTACCTTGGTGGTGAAAAATGGAAGGTTTAGCCTGACATTTGGTAATCATCAACCACCTAAATTGAGAAACTTTCTTTCTGATGCCATGCCTAGGTTTTATTGACCTGTGATGTTTCAGATTATTCATCGTAATTTGTCAAGAAGTAATGATCAAGACAAAATAAGAAAGCCTGCAATGACTATATAAAGCATCCAATACTTTTTTAACACCCCAATTTGCTTTCTATGTTAAAGACAGAATTAATTTTATTATGCCTAAGTCAGGGAAAGCAATAGTACAAATCCTTCTAATATAAATAATGTTTAGGGGTGTGGGACAGAATAGCTGCAGTGCTTGCAAGCAGTGAGAGGCTTTTTATGTTCTTAAACTCACTTCATTCTGTTGTTTATCATAGCTGCATTTTATCATCTGCTTCAGGGGTTTGAGCATATGAATTTTCTAACAAATACTTCTTGTTATGGGCAATCACTCATAATAACAATCCCCATGCAGTAGGAAAATGTAAACAGTTCTGATTGTTTGAGGTGTGTTACAGTGTATATGCCATTACATGTATATACTGTTTCAACAAACTTTTTTATGCAATTCTGTCTGCAAGGAAAGAAACTCAAAGGCAGCTCATCTCTGAATTTTTTCTTTCTTTCTATCTTAAGAAGTCACACTTAAATGATGGTAGTTTCTTATTGAGAGTGGTTCTAAAAATGAATACATTTCAGAGGACATTTAAAAATGGTTTTCTAGTGGTTGTACTGTACCAAACACTTTGCATGTCAGCCATTTCCCTCTCTTTTCAAACATCAGCAATTAAAAAGAAATGAGACTATGTCAAGAAACCCTTGCAGCTGTCTGAGACCAGAGTAATATTTGACCTGTGTGGTACATAAAGGTCACACAAAAAGAAAATAGACCTTTGCTATCCTTTATCCTTTTTATATCTAAAGGAGACCCAAACTGTTGCATTATAGCAGAATATCCTCAGTGCCTGTTCTCTCGAGCTGACCGGGCTCAGGGCTGAGCTCACACACACAGACATGAACATGTGTGTGCACACACAAATGGGTCCATCTAAGAACTGGCTGGACCTACAGTATCTTCATCGACAAATTCTCAGTACCTCTGGCCTCTCCACTTTCTCAATCTGTTTTTTGAAGAGTTCCCAGGCTGCCAGCATGTATTTTCTAGCAAACAGATCAACAGTTTTGGCAATGTTTTGCACAGCACTTAGTTTATTGCTTTGCTGTTTTGCAGGTTCACATTTTCCTGTGGGAGTTGTGCCACCCAGAACCAAATCCCCAACACCAGAGTCTTCAACAATAGCATCCTATGTCACTTTGAGGAAGAATAAGAAGATAGATCTAAGAACGGTACTTTAAAATAACCTTTGAGCACTGATGGAGAGTGATGTGTTCATTTTTAAGTCTGCTTGGCAGTTACTCCAAAAGTTGACTTTTTTTCATTTTCTTTGCAAAAAAAAAAAAAAAAAAAGGAAATCACTGTTTTTGAAGTGTAATATACTGGGTTAACGGAGACAGGGTGTAGAAAGAAAGAACGCCAAAATTATAAATGTTGTGTATGTTAAACTGCATGGAGACACTCAAACTGGGCAAGAACTAAATGGTAAATGATGCATCTGCTAATCTGCTGCACTTCAAGCTTGAGTTGAAAGCATATGAAGCATCTTTGAAGGACCTGTATTTGGCAATTTAACAGCCCCTTTATAACAACCACAGGCTTTTATCTTTTTCTTTACAAAAATTATTCAGGAAATAGCTACAGCAGCCAAAAAATAAGGATGTAATAAGAAGTATGCAGGTAATAACCCTGAAATTTCAGATTAGAGAGTTCTGTAGTCTCTGGGTTAAAGACAGATGTTTACGTGTAGTTCATGCAAGAGGGAGGAAAACTTGTGCCATAGTTACAGCACAAATAGGAGAGGAGAAGTTGTAGGAAGAATGAGAGAGGAGAGAGAAACTCTCAGGTTATTGACTGGAGAAAATACTACTTTTCATAAGTGAAATCAATTACTGTGGATCTACTGAATGCCGCTGATTAGCCTGAAGGCAACTTTTATCTGTCATGAGAAGTATAGATCTGCCTGAAAACCAGTGAATTTCAAGAACAGAGTAGGAAAATGATTATTTTGGGAAAAATAGAATGCTTAGAATTACAGATTTTTAAGTGGTGATAAATTCACTTAGTGTCAGCCTGCACATGCAGTTAAATGATGCCCAGCTGTAGTTTTTCTTGAAATAAAAAGGCAGAAATTGCTATTAGATCAACTAGTATAAATGTCCTGGATCATTAAATTTCAATTATGTTTCTGTCTCAGTCAAATATCTTGTGTTTGCCAGTTGTATAATGTCTGGTAAACTGTTTCAGCTTGAGAGGGTGGCTTTGAGGGAGCATCTACCCATTCTCCTAATGTTTATCCTTGATGATGGTAATGTTATTGTTCAGAAAAGCAAATTATTCCTTCCTTTTATTTTGAATTTTGGTGCTCATTTATTAATAATTGGTTCCTGAACTTTCTTTTCACATACATAGGGAGGTCCTTATTTGCCCACTCTTTTTCTGCTTTTTAGTAAATCATTAGGTGATCTCCTGTGCTAATTTAGCAGTTTGAAAATCCTGTTCTTTCATTTAAGGAAAGACCAAGGAGTGCAGTGGAGCAGCTGTGTCTTGCAGAAAGCTCACGGCCTCGAATGACTGTGGAGGAACAGATGGAAAGAATAAAGAGACACCAACAAGCTTGTCTGAGAGAGAAGAGGAAAGGAGTCAATATTATTGGTGTTTCAGACCAATCTCCTTCCCAGAGTTTGTCCTATGTCAGGGATAATCCATTCAAATTGGCACAGGTGGGTCCCACATTGATCAAAAGCCTTGATGTGTCCAGTTAAAAAACAAAGGTGTTTATTTGAGAGTGATTGTAGAGTCACAGACACAAAAGGACAATCTTCATACTTATGAGAGAAATCACTTCTTTGCCATTTTGGAAAATAAATAGTTCAAATCCACATCCATTTGATCATGCACTGTCATGTTTGTTAGTGGGGTGGCTTTTTGGTCAAATTTAGCAAACAGTATGAAATTTCAAGGTTTGTGACTAAAAACAGTATCAGGGAGAATCGTGATTCAGTGGATGTTGAAATGAAGTTGATGTTGATTTTTCTGCCATGTAATATATTCAAACGTCTGTAACATTTTTAGGTAGGAATGTATATTTATAATCATAGCTCCTAACTGGTATTCTTTTGCTGTGGTTTTTGAGCCCATAAATTAATAAAAACAGAACCCACACTTTTGTTTTCCCTCATTCTTAAACTTGCTTCTTTGCCTACTACTTTATAACTATCAAGAAATAGTTTCCTTTTCCAACTGCTTAATAGAGTTGATTTTTTTGGTTGGTTTTGATTTGATTTTTATTTTAATCTTCTGGCATACTTCTTTTCTTCAGACCACACTGTTTACTGACCTTTTTTATTATTTGGTTTCTGCTGGTATGGAAATGCCTTCTTTTTTGTTTTGTAGGCATTTGAACACCTGATTTTCCAAAAGCAGATAAAATACATTGCAGTGTCAGGAAATCAGCTATTTCCAAAGATGTATTAGATTTGGTTTTGGGGGTTTTTTTCCCCCTCTCAGCATGGTAAGCTGCTTTGGAGCTATATAGAAGTTACTTTTTCTTCAAGAATATAGGATTCCCAGAAGACACTGAATTCCAGTTTTGCCTTTGCAATAGAGCATCTGTATTTGAGCTGACACTAGGAATGCTGTATGTGAAGGGAGTTCCCACAAATATTTCTGTGATTAATACTGCCTTTCTGGAGAAGAAGACATGCAAAGCAAAACTTTGCAGATGTTTCTTTTGGTAGTTTTTACAGAGGTGTCCAAGCTTTACCTGTTTACCTCAAGGTGAAGGGAGCTGCAGCCCTGTGTGTCCTACTTGGGTGGGCAGCACAGGGGAACAGAGTGGGGAATGGGCCAGATCTATGCCAGAACTCCAAGTAATTCTGTTCATTTCACCATGTTCCTCAGTCTTCTGTGGGAAATCAGGGCTCTGCGGATGGTAAGAAATTCATAGAACAACTGAGATGTCTGAAGTGAATATTTAACTAATAGCCCATGTTACAAAATCACTTTTTCTATCACAATTTTAATTCTTCCAGAATGATATTTGGCAAAAAGCCCCAAGATGAGGTAATAGCATTTATTTCTAAAAGCCTTGTTTCTCTGTCTATTGATTTTTAGAAAAATGGTGCAATGGCATTAACTACTGGAAGCCTTTCCGACTGTGGTTTGGTTATTTAAGAATTGGAGGGGGAAAAGGGATTTTATAAATGGCCTGCTGTGTAATTTTGAAGTGATTACCGCAATACAAAAGGAAGTTGCTCCACAATTGTTATTGGGACAAGCCTACGATAAGGGTGCATACTGTAATTTAGGAGAGCAAAGACACTGATTTATGAACTGACTTACATGGAATTTCCTCTTAATAGAGTGCACGTGTTAGATCACAGGAATTCAGCCTCAAGATTTACTGCTTCCATAGCTTCTATTTTTCTCAGCTCCAGTTCTTAGATGAACCTCCCTTCACTTCAGTTTGCTACTCTGCCAATATAACATTCACAGTTCACAATCTTAAGTGACCTCTACCATCCTTCCTCAAAATTTTCATATCAACTTCTTCTCTGTGCAATGGATATTTGCTTTTTTAAGAAATAATTAATATCCTCTGCCATTATCAGATGTTATGTTGTCCTCTATTAAATCAGTTCACAGCACAGGCTTGGAGGATACCCAAGATAATTGGAGAAAGTGCATGCAGGTGCACTGTGAATTTTGTGCTGAAAGCAGATTTTTATCTATTTTTTTTCTTAAACCAGAAAAAGCTATTTGATAAAAAGAGCAGTGCTTATGAATGCAGGTAAGAATGCTACTAAGCTGGTGTGTGACTGAGCTAAATATGAATGAAATTTCAGAAGATAAGGGCAACATTGAAATGCTGGAGAGGAAATGGGGGAGCAGCAAGTACAATAATCTTCCAGACAAAGAAATGTTAGGCTGAACTGATTTGCAAGGTGCCAGAATGAGAACATTCTAAGTCCTTAACAATTTCCATTTTCCTTATTGCAGTGTATGCAATGTACGGTTTTTTAAAGTTTTGGGGGGTTTTTTAATCACGTTCAGAGACTAGCAGGAGGCCCAGAACTGAGACTGGGATAACTTTTGTAACAATGTGTCCATGTCCCAATTTTGTTCCACAGAATCGGAAAAAGGATGATACTGTATTGAGTAACATGAAGGAGTTGGAGAGAACCAGTAGAGAAAATAATTTGAAACAAAATAATGGGAGCCCTGGAGAAGAAATAGCACAACTGAAAAATGATGGAGAACAAGAACATAATTCAAGTTTTACTAAAGAGGTAGAGAACTGTTCCCTATTGATCTGTTCCTCAGCCTGTCTTCCAGTAAAAAAGTATTTTGAGCCACAGACAGCAGAGTATGGAAAACTGTGCCAGTTCCTTTGGTTTGGAAGATTTCTTTTTGTATATATAATAATCCATAGAGAATCACAAAATTTTATCAGATCTATCTGTAACTGAGACATTGAATTTTCTTGTATATGGTCTTTAAATAGCAATCATTGATATGCTCATTGCTTAAGCTACCCCAGTGTAATTTTTGCCAGTTTTTTAATGTCCCTGAATTTTTGTTTGGTTGGCTATAGTGCATCAAATAGTTACAGAAAGTAGAATAAAGCTGACATAACAAATTATGCATGGAAGTAGGCAGTACCTGTACTTTTAGCTGTTTGTCACTGGTTTGATTTCTGCCTTGAAATAGTTTCAAACTCACTTGGCAGGGAATTACCTTGTTTCTGGTACTAAAGTGCCCTTAACACTCAGCAAAACCAGACTGAGTGTGAAGAATGGATTGCTGGAGTTGTTTCTACATAATCATATCCTGTTTATAGTTTACTGTTTGTTAAAATATTGTTTTAATAGGGGTTTTTTTTCTATATCCATATTCCTCATTAATCATTCTTTGCTTTTCCTCACTCATGTTTCATTTTCCTATTTTATATTTAGTTTTTCAAAGATATATTTGTTGGAGAATGGTATAAAATGGTATAAATAAACAATTTATTTATATTATTATCCTTTAAAAACACTTCTTGTTGAGAGTCTGTTCCTTTGCTAAATGTGCAAATATTTCAAAAGGAAAATTATGTAATACACTTAGATTGTTTATATTCAATCAGACCTTTAAAAGCAGCATTCAGTCCTATCAACAAAACATCGCAGTATCTGGGATCTCTGTTGGCATTGTGAAGAGAGGGATAGCATCAAAAAACAGGCAGACTGCAATCCCAAAGAGTTCAGATAAGTTCTGGAAGTTATTAAGTCAAGCCCTGCCCATGGACTCTGGTCTAAGTTTTAGGATAACTCTATTAACCTGCATGGTATTGATAAAAATTTCTTAAGTTATGTAATTCTGAGTTACTAAGTATACATGATGGCAAAATTTGTCTGTTAATAAAACTGTTTCCTGGTACTGTATTTCTTATCTGCCACTTAGTGTGTGTTACAGCTTTTTGTTTCATGATTTCAATTTTTTTATAGCTGACAAAAACTGATGATCTTTTATCAGATGCACATGTTGTATCTGACTCAAAAGAAGTGAGTAATGAAGAGAAAGCAGAAAAGAAAAATAAATTGGAAGAAACACATGATGGTGATATAAGGTAAAAATCAAACAAGATGTTCAGAGGCTATTTTAAACTTGCACATTGTATTTATTAGCTGAATGGACCAAGAAACTGCCATAAATACTGAAAAGGTTTATTTATATGTTCTTGACTGGTTTACATGTAGGGAAATCCAGTGAGAAGCTTAACTGCTGCAGGGGTTCTGTAAGAGGTGATGAATGGGTGTGTGAAGCAATGTTTATTTCCAAGTATTGCCCAGTTATAAACACAATGTGTTCATAAACCTTGTTTTGGCCTCCAAAATGTGTTTAATAATGTCAGTTCAACCTTTGGATCAGTTTATTATGAATTCTTTCAGCCAGGACTTCCATAGCATGCTCTTTACTGCTGATATTTAGGAACAAACTGCACATCTTACTCTATATCTCCTTTAATTTTTACCTCAGTCTTTTAGAGCACTGCAGAATTAGAGGGATGTTATGTCTTGGATATTTCTCTCTAAGGATTCATAACTTCAGTGTAAGTTGCACTGCAGATCCTAAGTGAGTTCTCACATTAGGTCATAGCTTGGTCACAGGACCCTTCAGCAGGAAACTGCAGGAGTATATAAAGGAAAGGAATTAAATTCCAAGTGCCTTTTTATAAGTGTAACTGCACAAAGTAGAAGGGTTTCAAAATGCCTGCTTAATTTATACAACCTGGACTTACAAGTTGCAACTTTTTTTCTGTTAACAGGAGAAAATTAAATTATAGCTGCTATACTTAGTGGTTAACACCTGAAATTAAGTTAGAGTGAGTTCTAACGCTGTATTTTTTTTAACCAGCTTGCAGAGTGTGACCACAGTTGCAAACCACAAACCCAAAACCAGCTCAGAAGAAAGTGAAGTACTTAGTGTTCGAGAACAAGAAGGGATTGTGTCTTCATTTGAATTAGCAGCACAGTCTTCAAAAGGAAATCAGGCAGCAGCAGGTATGGAAAAGAGTTTGAATGAAGCACAATTTACACAGAACATATGTAAAATTTTATTTCATTTTGATTATGTCTTTTCATGCTCTGAAACCCTTTGTGAATTGAAAGTGCTGAGCTGGCCTACATGTGAAGTGTATCATTTTATAACATAGAGAAAAATAGTTTCCCACTGGACAGCTACAGAAATTCCATTTTTCTGAGGTTTTAATATAGATTTTATAGTTGCTAATTTAGGGATTTAAATAACTACTGGCAGCAATTGAGTCATACTGTAGTTGTTGGTTGGAGCAAATCCTTCCCTATTCATCTTGTAGAACACCATCCCAATCCTGGGTATGTATAGATTTTTTTACCATTGCTCCCTGCTGCTGAGTGGCATTAGACATGCCCAAGATTGTGGAATCGTTGAGAATTTCCAATATAAAATAGCAAGTATAAACCCCCAGTTTGGTTATGTTTTGAGGAGTAAGAAAGATGAAGAAACAGAAAACATTGCCTTACTGGTAAAATGACTGGTGGTAGACTACTTTGCTAAAAGAAAAGGCTTGAATAAAGCAAAACTGTATGGAAAGAGCAAAAAAACAAGGGGAATGAGTAGGGGAGGAGGAAGGAAGAAGATAGAATTCAAGACATTATTAGGATATTTGCTGATGGGAATGGTTAAGTAAGCCAAATGGTTCGACTTATGGATATAAAAGGTGATCTGGACCTTTGTAGTGCAGTCAGCAATCCTTTCTGTGACTTGATAATCAAAACCAGAACTTGTATGTACATTTTTGTACTGCTCAGCAGAACAAAAATGCTTAGTTAATCTGAGCTGGGATATAAAGGTGGGTCTGGGCATACCCAACTGCTTAAATTTTTCTTTTTTTTTTTTTTTTTTTCTCCTCTCTCTCTCTTTGCAACATAAATAACACATCAGCATTCATGTGTTTGTTGCTCCACTGGTTATTTTTAGGCCTGATTAAGGATCAACTATGCTCTCCCCTGGAGATGTGTATTTTGTGCTGATCAGATTTTAAGGCTTTACTTGTTTAGCTTTCATTTGATTCTGCTTATGCTTACTCTGGCTTGAAATGGTGATTTTCAAGCTTATGTTTATTATGGCTCCTGTCACTTGTATTCTTATTTATTTTGCTATATGACTTGCAGTGAAAAGTTTGCCTTCTTCACCAGAATCGTCCCTGTCACCAGCTCCATCTACGCAGACACAGCTCACAGAAGGATCACATTTCATGTGTGTATAGTTCCAGAGAAGTACGTCCTTTTTTTCCCACCCCTCCTGTTCCTAATCTTTTTCCAAGTATTTGTATTCTGCTTATTTTGGTGAGAAACATCTGGAGACCATACTCTGTATGACAAAGCTACTTGCAGGGTTGAATATAAACTAATCAGAAAACAAATTCATGTATTGATTTGCTTGCAAGGAGTGTATTCTCTCTCCAGCTACAAAGGGAAAGGGCTAATTGCTTTATCAGGCATGTTCTCCACAACTGGCAAGGTAATAGCCCTTGGAATGACAGGAGAGGCCTAAGCTGTTACAGAGCAGGGAGTTAAGGCTTGAGCATCACTGCACAGGTGCAAATGAGACTTGATGCTTCAGTCATGGCAATGAGCAGCAGGGCCCAGACCCAGTGATGCATAGCAGGGAATGGCCTAAAGGCCTCCAGAGTTTATGGCTTAAGACATGGATGGCTGAGGCATGACAGAGAGAAGGGAAAAAATGAGGGTGGGAGAAGCAACAATTACAAAACTTCTCCTTATTTTTTTCCCTTTCTTTCTATAGAGAAAGCTCTACACAATTTCCCTGTCACATTAAGTGGTTGCTTCTATGAATCCAGTTAGAAAGCATGAGTTAGGCTGGGTTTACACGTTCCTACCTGTAGTGTTACCCACTTAATGAATGGCAGTAGAAATATAAAGTATGTGTTTGTTTATACAAGTGTTTAATGAAATTAGTAGGATAGCAGTGTGAATGCTTCAGCACTTTACCAGCATTTAAATCAGTCCACATTTCTTTGGTGTCAGGAAGTTCCTGTTTAAATAAGCTTTCTATTAAAATAATTTGTTCCAATGGCAATGTTAAATGACATGGTTAATGTAACTTAAAGATTAAAAATCAAGAAAATTCTAAAATTGAGACATTTTCAGATATTTAACTTGAGATCTGAAAATGCATTTTTTAATTTATTGTCCCACTCTCAATTCCCAAGCTTTCATCTTAGCAAAAATAGACTTACTGGTCATCACAGACACCTTTCTTATATGAATAAAAAAAGGAACATTATTTTAATGATTTCTCCTTTTGAGACAGTGGAAAATGCCATCTTCACATTCAATCCTGACACTGCTGCTGCCTTCCCCATGGGCGTGGTCTGCCACGAATAGACTTAGCTTAAACTTTCATACTTTTATTCAACATTTTATTACAGAACTATTTCAAAAAGATGAGTGGGGCTTTTTTTCTGGAAATACTGATTTGTGTTGATGCTTTTCAGTTTCACTCTATAAATATACACTCATTTATCACGCTACTTCTTTTTAAATAGGACAAACATTCCCTCATCAGCTGAGTTTTGGGTCAGTAGTGAAACTGCACTGCTGGATTCTGTTTGTAGGCACAGCACTCCTGCCAAGAAAGAGGAAGCAACCAGAAATTTATCACCAATTGCATTAAGCTGCTTTCAGCTCCTGTCACCAGCTCAAATGATCAGATCAGCAAATTCATTTTGTTAAGAATTTATGCTAAATAAAATAGAAATAAACAGAAAAAGGAAAGTGACCTGCAAATTAAAGCCCAAGGCTTGCCCCCCTCATGGAGGTGTATCCCCATGGCAAATACTTCAGGGGAAGCACTTCTGTGTTAAGGACAATTGTACAAAGAAGCTTTAATTGCTTCGGACAAAATGATCCATCTGGGATGGCACTTGCAAAACTAATGCTCTGCTTGCATGTGCCATGATGGAGAAAGGATTCCAGAACTTCAGTTACATCTTTTGTGCCTGTTTAGTGTTTGGATTGAGCTGGGAAAAGCTCTTAACTATGTGCATGTATATTCCACGTTGCTGCATTTGATGACTCTGTTGATTGTTTCCTTGGAGTTCCAGAACAAATTCATGCCATGAGCTGGGCTCAGCATACATAGGAGATGTATGAAGCACAGTGCTTGCCTTCCCCTCACCTTCTGGGCCTGTGCTTCCAGTATTCCAGTGCCTTGTGCTTGGCTGAGAAATTCTGGCACATCTTTGAAAGTGCAGGAATTCAGCATCTCTGATTTTCAAGAAGTCTTATGTGGCAAAGGGAACTTCCAAGCTGTAGGCTCAGCCCTGTTCACATGCAACCAAATTTTTCAGGCAGCATCTGGAAAATGTATAGTAGATTTCAGAGAATGAAGAAGTAATACCTGTATTTGGCTTTTGCAGTCAATTGGAAAAATGATACTCCTGGCATGATGCCAGGGGAATTTGCCATAGGAAATTGGTGGCATAGGATATTGTAGGACTAAGGAGAAATCTGTTCACACCAGGCTACTTTTGTGTCACAGCCCTTGTTTTGTAGAGACAAATGTGTATCTGTAACACTTAGATTTTAAGCATTACATTTTCACCAAGTGATGGAGGGATGACATCTTATACAGCACTGGATTCAAAGCTCAGAAACATTTTTACCAATGAACTGTTAAAAGCTATTTATAGAAGTCTTTGCAGCAATTACCAAAATACAGCAAGCTCTGGGTAGAGCACTTGAACTTCAGAACCCCTTCCAGCTACGCTGCCAATACAGTGCAGCAGCTCAATAATTCTGCACCTCTTTTCAAAATGTGCCTGTCATTTGTAAGACCAGTTAGGACCTTTGCTATTATTACTGGGTTCAGAGGAAGAACATTTGGAAATGACCATGTGTAACAGGATAAAACTCTCAGAGTAAACAGACTTTCATTCAAAGTAGTGTAAACAAAAAAAAAAGCTTAGGATTGCTCCTTGCTGTCGAAATATCTTGACAGCAGTGTTATTCATCAGGAAAACAGATTTTGGAAACAACTGATTTCTAAGATGCTTTATTATGTTCTACACCTACATTGCTAGGATGAGGTCAGAAATTCTTTGCTGTGTTTAATCCCTTGAGTTCTGTATACAATATTCTGTTGCTAAAATAGAGTAACTTAATCTATGTCTGTCTTTCAGCACTAATGGCTTCTGTTGAAACAATTCATGCCTGAGATATATGGACCTGACCTATGAAAATATGAGAAGATATTGTACAGTATATTTTAAATCTATGAAATTCATAGTTCTGATGCTTTTGGCCACAGAGCATCCTTTTATCACTTCCTGGAAAATGTTTATTCCAAGAGAGCTTTAAATGGCCCACATGTACACTCAACAACCTTCAGATTGTTCTCCTGATACCAGCTTGCTGCTATGATTTCTGTGCACATAAAATAAAGGCCCTTTTCAGTGTGCAGCCTACAGTCAGAACTTTATTTGCTGTTCTCCAGAATTTAATGTTCTTTTAATTATGGATCATATAAGTTTACTTTTTTCCTTCTTTTAGATGCATAACTCGGTTAATTTTAATTTTACATATCACCACTAAACCTTGTTTTACACTTTTTAAACATTACAATTTATTGTTTCAACAATTTATTTGTAAAATTTTTATATATATATACATATAGATATATTTAAAATGTGCCATTTTTATTATTGCTTAGTAAAAGATGTCCTGTTTCTGCTGTAATTATTTCTTGGTCAGGTTGCAATGTCAGCAGTTACTGCCACACTTCTGTCAACATAGACATTAATGTTAGTGGTTACTTTTTCTTGACTAAAATGGAGTGTAGGTATTTTGAGGTACTGGGCTTTTCCTTCATGGGGTTAGGGTGTGTACAGCAATAAGCAGGTTTTCAATCCAGTACTTAGTTTGTGTACAAATGTAATTATGTTCATTGTGTATATATTATACAATGAGCACATACAATGTAAGTATAAGAAGCCACTTATTGTTCAAATACAAATGTTCATATCCCTTTTCTTTTATATCATATTAAATAAATGTTGATGTTCTTAAGGACTTGTATGGTTAGTATTTCTTCCAGCAAACAGATGTCACACTGTGTTCCACCTTTTGATGTGGAGAATGCAACAATTCCTATCCCACTGGCAACATCACCTGTCAACCAGAGTAGCAGTGACAGACTCTTAAGAGATCCCAGTCTTCCTCTTCGGGAAAGAATTAAGGCTGCAACACAGAACAAAAAAGACAACCTGAGACTGAGATGCAAGAAATACAGGTTCAGCTCCTGGCTCTCCCAGACTTGTGTTGTGATACTGGAATAATCACTTAGTCATTCTGTGCCTCCGTTCCCTACCTGTTTACATGGGAGGTAATAGCCTCTCTTAGTGGGTGTGGTGAGGAGTAATTCAATATTTGCAAATGCACATTGCCAAGTTCAGTGGGGTTAAGGAGAGAAATGTGATGATTCCTTGAGGCTTTGGCATCTGCAAAGCATCTTCCAGAAACTGAAAGAAAACCTGAAATAACTTGTCAAGTGTTGTCACACTACAGATCTTACCAGCTTCGCTTTGCCATCTGATACAGCTGCCTGCATTTGCCTGAGACAAAAGAGGTTTAGAAAAGAACAATGAGAAATGACAATATTTCATGGCAAGCTTTTGAATCAAGGATGTAAAGCTAAGGCATCTTCTACATGTTCAGGCAACTGCTGTGTGCTTCAGTGCATGTGTGTGCCATAAGTGGTAAGGCAAGTTTCACAGGAAGACAGCTGCCAGCTCCTGTTGTGCTTTTTTTATCATACAAATCATATCCTGATCAAGTTAATATTCCTGTTCTAGAGACTATATAATCCATTATCCTTTTCCATAGAGGAGTTTGAAATAACTCTTTACCATTGTCCTCCTCCCCAAGTAGGAATTTGTTTGTTGTATTCTTCTGCTACTCCCAGCTCTCCTAACAGCTCTTTCTGGGGCTCCTTGTCACAAAGATAGAGAGTATGCTATCTGGCTACCTGTTGTTTTGCCATTTTCTTTGAGAAGTGAAAAAACAGATCAGAATTTAGCAGCAATGGAGGGTTAGAGTGAAAGAGGTGGCTGAAGGAAAGCAGATGAATCATGATGCAGAAAGACAGCATCCAGCTGAAAGGGTGACCACATAGCCCTCTTTTTTTGGAACAGCAGCCCCAAATTAGTGCATCCTTCCATGCAAAACATAGAGCAAAGAAGAGAAATGTGATTTTTATTGCTCAACCAGCTGAGGTTTAAGTTCAGTGGCATCCCGGGAACACCTGAGGCAAAGCAAATAGGACACACCCTGTTCTCTCCCTAACCCTTCTAGACAGAGTTCTTTGCTGTCAAGTTTTGCAATCTCTTTTTGCCCTTACTGTCAAGGAAAGAATTGCTACCAATAAAGGAAAGAATGACTAAGTGATTTTTGGACATTTATAGATGTTGCCTGTGTTTAAAGCACTTGTTGGTTTGGTCTGTGAAGAACCTGCAGTTTATGCTGGAGCTGGGGAAGGATGGGAGAATGAGCAAGTTTTCCTGATAGAACTGTTGGCAAAGACAGCAAAGGTGAATGATGCAGGAATGTAGTAATGATCATAGACTATAATTTCACTTCCTGTGGGCACTTGCTGCAAAGACTTGGAGTTTCACTGGGTGCTCTATTTTTTTGTCTTATGGAAAAAAAAATTAAAATGTATGGCTTTGTGTTACCACAGAGCATCTATTGTTTCTTACCTCATCAGAATAACTCATCCCAGAGATCATAATCCTGAGATATAGAAATATCAGAATACTGATATGGTCAGCCTTCAAACATCTATTTTAAGTTTGTATCTAGGATATTTTTATATTTCTGACTGATTGCTTTATTGGCTATTGCACTGACACTTGTATATATGGAACGTGCTTTTTTTTTGAAAGCAAGAGTCCTTAGGAATAATGCAACACATTCTCTACAGATGTTCATGCTTTTCAGAACCAATTACATCTATTTTTGTCTTTTGTTCACCATTTGCATTGTTCCAAGGCTACTAGAGAATGTGATTCTTTTAAGTCCCTTAATAAAGTGACATTACTCAAAAAGTTATAGTTGGTGTCTTGGCAGTTTTTGTATGTTGTGGACTGGCTCAAAGGGAGAGACCTCACCAGGCAGTTGGAACCCAAACCTTGTTTATGTTATTACTGAGGTGGAAAAAGTAGTCTTCAGATCATATTTCCTCAGAAATACCTGTCATGAAACAAATCCAAAAAGATTTTATTTTCAGGAAATCAGGAAAATATTTAAACATTTCTATCTAGATCACATTAATTGGATAGTCTGTGACAGAGTTATCCACTCTGTTGGATCCACTGGATGTACCAGGACCACATCCATGAAAAATGTTAATAAATTACACTGTTAGTAATAGCTTTATTAAATTCCCTAGAACTTGGACTGGTGGCTTAAGTTGTATCCTGGTTAAGTAGAGCAGCAGAATAGGAGACATTGAATCAATGGTGCTGTTTGATAAGTTTTACCTCAAACTTTTCATTATATTTTAAAGATAAGGTGGAGGGGTGGTTTTTTGCTTTTCTAATAAACCATAAGTAGTACTCAATCAGATCTCAGACAGGACTAATCATGTATTTTCTGCACAATACTATTTTGTCCCTGTGCTCCTGGATTGCACTGTAATGATTTTCTGAAGCTGTTCTAGGGTAGTTTAATCTTAGTTCAGTTTGAATCCTAAGTTAAAATGTTATTTTCCATCCTTTAGAAAGTTGACATTTAAATGGCCGATAAACAAATTGCCTCTACCTGGTATTAATAATATATCTGAAACAAGTTAACATTTTTAAGGATGCACGTGGAGATAACAAAGCAACATCTGGCTTTCATTTCTTCTAAAGAACATTATATATGCTTGCTGTTATATCCTAGGAGCTGCTTAGCTTGTCCATATGGGAACACTGAAGAAGCTGCTACAAAATAAAATGGAATATACTGGTGGCTGAAAACAAATGCCTGACCCAAAATGAAGGCTGAAAGCAGCTGCTTTCTGAACTTGACATGCACAACTTGTTACCCAGCTGTTCCAGATGTGTCAGCATTCAAATGTTACTTGTGGAATGAAGGTTTTGGTATTTTTTCTTTTGTGGTGTTTCTTCATTCTGTGGTATGCCAAAGAAAATGTTTTTAAGGTCTGTCTAAATATCTGGCTGCTGTGTTGAAAGCAACTCTTAATTGCAGCTCTGGGCAAGTGACATCAGCACAGACGTTGCTAATTGCCTCATGTGGCAGTCTGGCTATGGATGTGTTTAAGAATACTTCTTTAGGTTGGATTAGGTTCTGTTTGGGATGAAAGTAAAGCTGTAAGCAAATGGTGCTGTTTCCAGTGGACTGCTGTAGAGTATATCTGGACAAAACCAGATGTGGGATCATTAACTTCTTTATTACTGAAACCAAAACTAAAATAAGGAATTAATTTTATTTCTTTTGTCAAATTCTATCCAGATCCCCGTTCTATGGAATGGGAATACTTCAAAGAATTTCAGACTAAAAATGGAAACACCCTCTTGGTCTTTTGAAGGTGAAATGAGTACTGTAAAAAAAAAAATTTAAATAAAAAAAGCAGCCTCTGCATGTTTAACTTTGTATGTAGAACAAGTGAGGTTTACTTGTAGCCTCCAGATTTGGTCAATGAAATCTTTCAGAAAAATACTTCATCCTCATGTGTTGTCATCTGGTAGTTTTCCTGTGTCACAGTGAAGTGACTGGTACTGTCCTGGACTCTCTTCTGCATCTTTAAACCCCTTCCAGCCCAATGTGTAAAACACCCTGCATTCCTTATGTGGACAAGAACTGCCTTATCCACACCACAGCTGTCTGTCCCCATATGAGCAGCTGAAACCAGGCAATCAGTTTCTTGCCTGGAATGGCTAAAATCTGCAGGTGCTTATCTTGAAACATCGAGTCAAAGCAGATCATGAGGGACACCCAACACTTCCAAGTAACTTGCATGTGAATCACCCTTCTTTTCAGCAATAGATGCTATTTAGAATTTTTTTTCTAAGTAATGTGTTGCTACGAAAAAATAATTAGTTGGTACTAACAAATGCATAAGAATTTATTTGAGAAGATTGTCATTAATTGACAGTTCATTTCAAAGCAATTGAGGAGAAAAAAAGTGGCAAAATTCAGCAACTCAAGTCATAAATCACCTCCTCACAATGTGAATTTCTGGTGAGTCTTGACACTGATTACACATGTAGTCGACTGCTTTGTATTGTGCAACTTTCTTCTTGGTAAATTCCCAAGTCAGCAAGAACATGCAGGCTGTTTCAGATGTTTTAGCTTTAAAGATGAATGAGTTTTTATTATTTATTTTATTGGTTTTAGTATTTTTATGCTCATCCACCAGTCTAGGAAGTAGCTGTTAATGGCTGTTGGGTTTGCTCTTTTTATACACTCAAATGTTCATATCTAGACAGAGGGGGGAAAAGACAACTGATCTTTCTGATGAATGTTTTCTGATGTTTGTGACTGCTCCTATTTTGTGTTTGGTTTCTGGCTACCTGGAGACTGTCTCAGAGAATTTGTACATGCGAGGGCTGGTAGTGCATGGAAGCCAGCTTGTGTAGGAGTCAGGACTAGCTGAAGGTGTCATTTTGTGAGCAGGGAAATTGCCTGGAAACATAAATCACCTTTGAATAACATTCCTGGCTGTTTTCTTAGCCTATGCCAACAGACCCATAATATTTTGCAACTACTGTTTCTAGTACATTGTGCCTACAAATAATAAATATTTTTTAATAAAGAGAAAGTGCCCGGATAATGTGTGAGATCCTGCTCACTATTTACAAGGTAGCAGCTACAAATTAAAGAACCAGCCTCAGCCATTTAAGAGATTTTCTTAGTGAAGAGGAATTGGTTAACACTCGTGGATTGCAACATTGGGAAAAGTATACTTGCTTAGATAAACTGATTCTTTGGAGTATTGGGGGGCACAACTACTCTGACCTCACAGCTTTTTATTTTAAAACTTTTATTTTGTGATCTTAAAGCTATTCCATTCTGTGTGGTCAGCTAAATAAAACCTAGCTAAGCTCCACTTCATTTCCATCATCCAGAATTTAGGACAAGGAAGAACAGAGGTCATGACATTTTGATAATTTTTGCCTCATTAAAATCATGTGGACCCCAAGGAGCACAGCCGGGTCATGTTTGTAAAAGGTGGCACTCTAAAGCCTTGCTTTGAGCCCTGCCTATTTCTCACAAGTGCCCCACACAGATTCCCAGGCATCTTCCCCTGGCTGGCTGGTTCCAGGCCAGAGCACTGCAGTTATTTTACCTTTGAACAGAATCCCTGACTTTTACAACACTCAGGCAATCAGTCGTAGGCTGTGAAGTCTAAAATCTCTGCAGCTGATGGCTCCAGACTATCAGGAGGATGACAGTCTACAGGAGTGAATCCTCGTTAAAGCCTTAGTACTCCAGGCTCCCTAAGCCATTTCCAAACCCCTGGATCTTTGCAGCAAACTGGATTTCTGTTCAGTTGACTGGATGGCCTCCTCCAACAACTGTTGAGGAGCTGTTGAATTGAAGGATGCCCAGCAAGCTGGATTTGTGTTTTGGAAAGTGCTGCTGGCAATCAGTATTCCCGCAGGAGGAGGCTTGCCCTGCCCCGGCACACAGCCCTCCCTTGCTCCTGCAGCTGGCACGGACTCGCTGCCTTGTGCTGCAAAAACTCTCTTGTTACCTGGTGGCCTTGCTGCAGGAGCGGCCGAGCTGAGCTTCCTCGCAGGGCCCGCACCGGGCGGATCAGTGGGGAAGCAGGGGATGGAGGGCACGGATGTCACCAGCCCAAGTTCAAGTGCTCGCCCAGAAGGAGCCCGGAGAACAAAGTTAGCCCGGCTGCAGCTGCTGCCGCTGCTTTCCCACTGCGGCTCCCCTCCTTTTCCCTCGCTGCCCGGGCCTTTGTCCCGGCGGCGCGGCTGCCATTGTGTGGCCGTGTGAAGGGATGAAAGCGGGCGCTGGCTGACGGGTGACATGATAGTGCTCTGAACGGGAAGGCAGACTGGGCCCGGCACCACGCCATGGAGCAAGGCGGACAAAGCCAGCGGCGGCGGCACAATAGGCTTAGGGTGATGGCCATGGCCAGAAGTGGCTGACAAAAGAAACAAATACCGAGACGAGTTGAAAAAAATACCCAGAACTCTCGAAGATCCCGTGGTCTGAGAAACTGTGCGACTTTGCAAGCTGTCCAGATGTGGCGGACTGCAGCTGACCTGTCATCTCCGTAATATTTAGTGTCCCTTTCTCTTCCTTCTGGGAATCTGGGTGCTGAGCACGCGCAGGAAATTGGGGATTACAAACTTGTCTGAACTTTTCACTGCCAGACATTAACATGCGGATGCAGCAGCCTGTATGTAAATGATGATATCTGAGCTGTTTTATGCATGTGTTTCCAGGATGAGAAAGGAGATTATTCCATTGTGTGAACTAATTACCTGTGAAGAAAAAATTTCGAGCCTTTTTAATGTTAATGCCAGGCTGTATTTTTATTAACCTTCTTACTCAATGATGCGGTGTTGTGTGTTTATTGTGTATTTTCAAATGTTAAGGACTTGATCCTTTAACCTAAATGAAAGGAGTTCTTGATACGACTTTGCATAAACAGGTTTCTTCGAGAGGTTGGAGCCACATCTTGGAGCCTTCCTTTGGAGCCCCATAAATTGGGGTTGCTTCACCAAATGGAAAGACAAAGTGACTTTTAAGTGTCATGGTATTGCTGCTTAATGGTGCACAGCAACAATTAAAGATAAAAAAGGGGCAATTATATTACATTGAAACTGCAGCACAAATTGCTGCAAAACAGAGAAAATGTGTTCTTGGCCTAACCTGCAGTCGCACATAACCAGGGCAACAGAATTTGTGTTGATGCAGCAGATCTGAGCCCAGATGGGAGCAGCCCTTTTGGTTTCAGGTGGACAGATTGTATGATTTAAAGTTAACCAAGCTCACACTGCAAACATAATGATACAGGAGAGAATTTGTGCAAGAATCTGATCTCTTGTGGTTACTACATCTCAGCTGAAATTCTGCATGTTGCTTATTAATAGTATAATTAGATAAGGGAGGAGGGGAGTAACTTTCAAATACTTTGTGTTTTAATATTTATATGGCTCTTAAACCAGCATTTATTTTGTCATACTTTGTTAAGCATGATATAAACTGGGTTGTTGAGGTTTTACTGTAGAACATAAGCTGATGAGAATTGCGTGTAATGACAAAGAATATACATGGAATATGCCAAAAGAAATTACCATAGTACAGTGCAGGGGGTGGACTGAGATCACCTACTGCAATGAAAGAATAGTCCCAAAATCTGACTGTAATAGCATGCAAAAGACCTCCAAAATGGGTACTCTTATAAAAAATCTGAAAGACAAGTGGTTCACAGACACTGGTCCAGCACTTAATTTATGTTTTATCATGGATGGTGAGGAGAACATTTGGTTTTTTTTCTGTAAATTCTCATTTTAAATTGGTTGATCTGCTTCCTCTCTATGTGAAACTTGGGCTTGAGAAACTGGGATGTGAATGTGGCTGAGGCACTTTTGTGTAAGATCAGGTCCTCAAGATAGCAGGGAGAACAGAAACCGTGGCCTGAAGTGGTGCCAAAGGATTTTCCTTGGAAGAAACAAGGCAGAAGTAGGTCACTGCTCTCTACAGAGCTGATACCTTAATGCTTTCAGTGCCTGAGTTACACTTCTATAATACATCCCTCTTTGTTGTACCTCTTGTGCACTAGCACAACCTAAATCAAATAGTTTCCTCATTTTAAGAGTCCCCAGATTTATGTGTAGACACGTAGGCATGAATTGTGAAATTCACCACATTTAAAATTAGTTCTTCACCTTGCTCTGAAAAGCTGCTTATATTTCCCAGGCTTTAAATAGCTGAATCCACTTTTCACCCAGATGAAAGAAATACTTAGCATTGCCAAACCCAGATACAAATTCAACTGAAAAGATGATGGTTCTGATAAATTATCCTGTTATAAATAGCAATATAAAGTCAAACTGCTGCTATTTGTCCTGATAGTAGGGCTCTATAGCAACAGCTTGCTAACAATATATAGTGTCCCATTTTCCTACTGTAACTGAAGTTCTATAGGAGGTTGTTTTGGGGCACTGAAATGCCTAGAAAAAGTACTGCATAGTGTTTGTTTCTTGAAAACAGTGTACGTGTGTCACTAGGCAAAAATCATTAGGCACATAACGTTCATCTTGACTGAAAAACAGCAGTTTTAAAAGGCTGAATAGACTCCAAAGCATTTTGTCATTAAAAATTAGGCCCAGCCCTATTGAGAACACTACATGTGTGTGTTTAACAGCAGGTCTCGCTGGAAGGCTTCAAAGACAGACAACTACACCTCAGAGCAATCCTGGGAAAGAGACTCCATTATGCATATCCTAACCATGGGTAAATTGCTGCATAACAACGTGATAAAATGCTTTGCTCACTCCTATGCAGTCAGTTGTTTGGAGAATCTGGGAGCAACTGGGCTGGGAATATAATTCATGAGAGGGGAATAGCAGGTTTGCCTATTAGAAGACATGCAGTGCACCTGGAGGGCACTGAGCTAATCTAGGATTTACACTTCCCAGTTCTGCAATGTATTTCAGGCTTCCTGAGAGAGTGAACCTCTGAACTATTTAAATTCTGAATTATGGAAGGGTCACAGTGCAACTTAGACTCTCCTGTGTGGTACAGGCTGAGTCCCCAGTTCCTAGCAACCATCCACATTATCAGGATTTGCTCTGAGTTCTTCAAAACTCCTTAGTTCCCCAGCGTTCAGGCTGAGTTTGACAGTCTGGCACCACTGAGGTCAATGTGATTTTTGCAATCAATACCAGAGACACCAAAGTTTCAGACAAAGCTTGTAAAATTCATCTGAGAGCCCACATCTCTGATCATTTCATTTGCACTAAAGGTGGCTGTTGCAAGATTGGGTGTAAAGCACTCAATCTCAGTTTTCATTCCATCAGTCATAATCAGTGGGGGCACAATGCAAGTCTCTAAATGCTCCTATTTCCCACTGCTTCAAGTAAACAGCATCAGAACTTGATCAACATGTGCATAGCCAAAAAGACCTTACTCTCTCTTTCCTTGTCTGCATTATGAGGATCTCACCCATGCTGCAACCATTTTCAGTCATTTCTGTAAAATAAGACTTCACTGGGAATGGAACAGTCTCATAGGTCTCCCACAACTGGTGCTTATGATGACTGCAGTGGGCAGTTGGTGTGGACAGCAGGTTGCCAACTCAGTGTGAAAGACAATGCATGTACTCGGGCTGGAGTGGCCAGAGCTGACGAGGTAAGGTTCCATCAAGAGAGTTACTCCAAGATCCTGCCACAGAGAGTTACTCCAAGATCCTGCCACAGTCTCTTACCCCAGAGCTGCCAGACAAACATCAGAGCACAGAGACACACTGGCCCCAATACTGAGGAAACAGGAGTGGCAGCCATACATTGACAGAGTTTGCAGAATGTGCTGGTGTTTGATTGGATTTTTTACAGGTTACTGCTGCCTTCTGCATGGCATTTTTGTGGCAAAAGGGACTGCAGGAGGGCTGGGTGCTGCCCTTGTTAAACCAGCTAGAGAAACAGAAGGTGTGGGGAGTACTGAAGGAGGAGGAGAGGTGCAGGAGAGATCCACAGATTGCAGCAACATCCCAGCTTCAGAGGCCAAGAGTGGGGAAGTTTGCAGAGCAAAACCGCAGAGATTTGACAGGCAGGCATTCCCTTGGCTCTGTTGTCAGCATGCAGACAGGCAGCACAGTTCCTTTGGCACAGAATTGCTGCAGTGAGCTGATGAAGATCTTTTCAGTCCCTGGGCTTCCCAGTGCTGTCATGACAACAGCTACTTTCTCGGTCCTGCTGAAACCCCTTTTCACATTCAGTGAATGCCGTGCACAGAAAAGTAGGTTGTTCTCATCAGTCTCCCTCTCTCTCTCCCAGATTTGATTGATTGAGAATAGGGAGGGGTGCTGTACTTCTACAAGCTTGGCTTATTTTCCATGAACATGATGGATCCTTCATCTCACAGGAAAGGTTTGAGGAGTTATGAATAGCAAACAGTGTTTTAATAGCTCAGAAGACAAATGCACTATCTGTAATAAACATTTGTCATTAGTGGCAAATGACAATGAAGTCATCCTGCTGGTTTTGTAATTGTTAAATTAGTTTTGATTAATTTGAGTATGGCTTCTGCTGTTCAGTGAATGCCCTAATAATGGCAATTCAAGTTTTTTGATGCTGATCTGAACTTTTCTGAAATTCACGTTTGCTTGGGCTCAAGCCTACCAAATAATAAATTCTATTTAAATAAAAAAATCTGTATATCTCTAGCTGTTTGATAAACTTCCCATGACCTGAATTTTTCTTGTAACATAAGCAGAGCAGTGGGGAGAGAAGATGAATTGTCCAGCCGTTAAGGTTGGGAAATCTGGATTTTGACACCTTCTCCAAGACAGTATGTTGCCCAAGGCTGGCCAGAGTGTGTGATAAATGCTTCTGTTAAGGATAACCTCTCTCCCTCAAGTCTCTAGCATGCCAAGATCTGGCAATCACAGAAAACACATAATCTCACTTGCTTGTCATTTCTAATCTCACGGGATGTAGCGGGGCCCTAAATTCGTCATCCACGCTATCATGGGAATTCTGAATGGAGCCATCAGTCTTTGAGGCTGCATCTAAACCTGCCTGCAGGGACTCAGGGCTTGGTCCCAGTCACACAGCTCAGCTGAGCTGCTGTGGCTCCCACCCACAACTCCCTTCCCACGTTTACAAAGCAAGGTGAAAGGCAGGCGTGGTGTGGATAGGGTTTTCATCTCCATGTGAAGCTGGGGCAAAGCCAGGGTATAGATGGTTATACCTGGGAACCCAGAAAAAGACTGGTTTTGCAGATTTGGCAGTGCCTGTGTGTCTCTGCGTTACATGGGAATAATATCTCAAATTTACAGAATCACAGAGTAGTTAAGATTGGAAGGCACCTCTGGAGATCATCAATCCAGGCCCCTGCTCAAAGCAGCAATAGCTGGAACAGGCTGCTCAGGACCAGGTGTGGTTGGAGTATCTCCAGGAAGGGCGACGCCACATCCTCTCTGGGCAACCTCTTCTACTGCTTCAAAGTGAAGAAGTTTCTTTTGATGTTGAAATAGAATTTTCTGCATCTCAGATTGTGGCAATTGACTCTTGCCCTTTCCAGATATCACTAAGTCTGCCCCCATCTTCTTTACTTTCCCTCTCAGATATTTATACCTTGATAAGATCCCCCTGAGCCTTCACTTTCTGGGTTTGAACAGTCCCAGCTCTCTCAGCCTCTCCTCATCTGACATTCTCCACTCTCTTAATTATCTTCAAGGCCCCTTGCTGGGCCTACCACAGCATGTTCTGGGAAGCTGAGAACCATGGTTGGAAGGACGTGTTCACAAGAGCTTGATCTTGGAAAGACAAGAGATCCTTCCAAGAGGAAAAAAAAACAAAAAAAAGGCAGGAAAAAAAAGGTGCAAACTTTAGAACTAGATTTCTGCAAGGGAATTTTCTTTTATGTTTTATGGAACTTTAATTTTAAAAAATCTAAGATTGTTCTATGGAAAATCCCTATTCTAGCTATAACCACAGATTGAGGAAGGGGAGTTTTAAAGTAATCCTAGAACATGGAAAAGCTCTTGTAAACTTGTCCTCCTTCCAAGCTGTGATTTGTATTTAATTAGCATTCAATTAATTATGCATTTCTGTTTGGTTGTAATGCTTATACACCGGTTTTACAACATGCAAGATCTTGATTACTTTTATGGTTTTTGAAAAGGATTTCCATGTGTGCAAAAGAGCCTCTGCTCCTGACTTCACATCCACATTTTTAGGGGGAAAAAAGGGATTTATTGCCTAGTGGGCTTGTGCAGAATTGCTCGCTCCATTGGGATAACCTCCCCTGATTTTATTATGAGGCTCTGCAACAACTGGCCTGCAAAAAATAAATCGACATACTGGTGACAACCCTGTACATGTGCTCAGGCATACACCTTGATTTAAAGCTGGAATCCAGCTCTGGTTTGCATAAGAATGTTGAAAAAAACAATTCCCCAAATTAACAGCATGTAAAGACTCTATAATGTGGAAGCAAATATTTTAATTATCTCTGGTTAAAACTAATATAACTTATGCCACTTAAGAATGTTGGTTCTTCTGAGACTTAAGAATTTTGGCTGCCTTTTACTGAAAAAGAGCAAACTGTGCCAAATAAAAAATGTACACAAGGAGATTTAGGATACTTTGGGAGGAAAAGAAAATCTTTCTGATAATTTATATAGGGGTTTTTAATAATAAATAAAATTATTGACAATATTGATGGCAGAGAAAAGATGGTCTATTTGCTTGTACAGTCATGCATATATTACAGTTTTACATGGTCATATGATGTATTGCATCAGTTATTTACATTTTCCAGTGTGGCACTTGAAGAGATTTCCCAATACTTTCAAAGAAAAGCACAATGCAGTTTTAGCATATACTTATGCAAGTCCCTGGAAATCACAAAAATTGAGAGACGTGGGCTGGCAGGATTAATATTCAGCTGTACCAGTGCAGAAGTATTGTGAGTAGCTTTTGTTTCTGAAGCAAATTCTGAGTTCATTCTCAGTGGTATCTCTAATAACTAACAGCTTATCACAGCTAAATAGTACCTACTTAAAATTCTGTGCTTATGTTTCAGTTTTTGCAGCAACCTGCAGAACACATCCCTCAATGAACCATATTACAAGGCCTTCTAATGCCTTGAACTCACAGCTTTTTATCTTTCACTTAGAAGAAATATTCATGCTTTCTTATTTTGCTTTTCCTGCTTTCCTTCCATATAATTTGAACAGCAAATTGAACATCAGTTAGTGTGCATTTTAGAGGTTTTATGCACTTGTAAGGTATCTGATTCCTTTCAGTTGTATCAGAATGTCTGTGGAATGGGCTTCCTCTCACTGTGTAGATGGCCTAAAGCAGAGATGTCCTCATCTCCACGGCGCTGGCACGTTTTTACCACAAATGCAAATAGAGTGAATGTTAGGATGTGCTTTTGGATGAGCTCCAGAATGACAGAATGGGGTTTTCCTGAAACTAGCTCCTGCTTCTTTGTGTCACCTTAGTAATTTTTCACTTTTCTGTTCCTCTTTTCCCCATCCCCAGAGTGTTACATTTAACCGAGCTGTCTGGAGTTTTCTGACGTCTCATGACCTAACAGCAAGAGAATGCCACTTTATTTATTTTTTCTCCTAGTTACCACTAAAAGCAGTTCCTTGGTGTAGCTCATGGCAGGAATTTCAGGGACAGCTGTGCTGGCACTAGAGAAGAGGCAGCGGATCAGAGTGACACAAACCATGGGCAGGGAAGAGGGGGAAGATGGTCCCAAGCAGCATCAAGAATTCATTTTGCTGCAAAGTGTTTTGCAAAGCCAGTTACAGCCCTAGGGAGGTCTCATTGCCCCTCGTGAAGAGAAGAGGGATCCCCGCCCAACACGAATTTCCTGTAACCTTCTTCTGTTTGACTCAACCTAAGCATAGCCTGAAGTTTCTTACAGTCATCGTTTCTAAGCAAACATTATGGGGAAAGATTAAAGGCAGCTTTCAAGAGAAAAGAGCATGGAAGCTGAGTTTAAAGGGAGAATTAACAGGGTGCTGCAGGAGAGGGTGGGGTCAAAATTGCAGCATGAGGCAATTTCAGCCCAGTCTGAAGGGAAGGGTGAGAACCCAGCACTGGGTGCTCACTTGAAGCAATGAGAGATCGCAGCCTCTTCCTCCAGACCTTAAATTTGGATGGGGAAGGGTGGGGCAGAAAGAAGAGAAGAGAAGGGTGCAGTTTCCAGAGGCTGCTGAGCAGGCAGAATACTGAGCAAGGTGAGTCATGAGGTGCAGGCAGCAGGAATTTCCTGCACTGCTTAAGACATGCATGCGGAGGCAGGGGCTGGAGAAGGGAGCTCAGTGACCAAATGCTTGGCTTTACACAATCTCCCCTGGTATCCTAGCAAGTGCAAGACTAGATGTCACCTTTCCTGAACCTCAGGCCTATCTAATTTTTCTTCTGTCTTTATAGGCCTTTCTTGCTGTTTTGAAGTGTTTTGCTTGCATTCTGTAATCATAGTACTACAATGTTGATCAAAGTTAGGGAAAAACCCTCGGGAAGTCTGCCTTACACATCTAAAATCTTCTGCTGATCTCACCTAAGTGTCCTTCAAGAAAACACCACATAACAGCAAAATTGTTGTGACTCAAGAGGAAACTACTTCTTTGGAGTGTCCTTGTTACTGATTCTGCTGTCAGTGTGGATGCCCTGCACCCTGGTGTTCCTGAGGTAAGAGAATAAAATCCTAATTTCTTCTCCCTGCTCTACTGTGTCTACAAGTTGTTTGTTCTTGCACTAATGGTCGTGCTTGGAATCTTTGCCAGTGAACAGGCTGCTCCTGGTTTATCTATTGACTTTTTAAAAATTGTATTTTATTATTTTGTACTTTGTTGATTCCTCAACACAAATGTCTGAGCTATAAAGCATCGCTGTAAGGTGATCACACCAAGCTAGACTGAGCATATCAGGAACGCTTTGTGTGAACGACAGAGTAACACCCACCCGCAAAGCCCAAGTGAATGATGTGTTTTTCCTCCAAAGGATTTCCTAGCAGGAGTTTCCTCCTTTGAGCTTTTATCAGACCATTCAAATGTAAATTATTTAGATGTTTTTTGCAAGTTGTAGAATCACCTGTTCCCTGACAGATCTCTGCTTTCAAGAGGTTTGAAAAGTAAGAAAAAAACCTTGGAGAAAAAGGAAATCTAGCTTCGGTAAGCTGTGAGGGTTTATACAGAGAAACCTCAGTAAGCAACAATCATTGCCGCTTGCACTTGATTAGGACTTTATTTCAGCACTCAGGGAGAGAGCCTGGGCGTAGAATTTTGTGGTTTCGAAAACCTGAGACCAGGACGAGATCATCACAGAGTTTTTCTTTGATGACTGCCTGCTGCAGTAGTGACCTCTTCGTTACTGAGCTCTTGCTTAAATGCCAAGTGATTTCCATCAGGCAACAGAAATCTCCTGAGGTTTCCTTCCCTGACCCTCTTTGAATACACAAATTACCTAATGAGCTGGCGTCTCTACCGCCCTGCTTAGGGGAGTGCAAAGGGGGAGGTCCGATCACCCTGCTCGCTCTGAGTGCCAAACACAGGGAGCCCTTGCGTGCACCCACCACCTTAAGAAACCCAGAGAGACTTGAGAGGCAACAAAGACACTGGTTTGTCTTGAGCACACAATTTACATTAGGGTACATCGAGTTCTTTATGATAACGTTTCTCCCCTTTATCTCATATTCATAGTTTCTGAAAGGTGTCTTTTACCTAAGTCCTTTATACATATTTTTAGTTTCTCATGACTTGATACCTCTCTGATTCTGTCCCTTGCTGCAGCAGAGAACTCCAGAAGAGCATCAGTGGGTAGCAGAGACATAGGAATTATTTCAGCTCCTCCCATTTTCTGACTGAATCAAAGGGTGGGTTGTTTTTGCAACGTCACACTTAGTGTTTGATTAGACCAGTGACAGCAACACCCACCCGGGTTCCCACACCTTCCTGAGCAGAGAACGAAGTCCACGTTGTTACCAGGAAGAAAAGCAGAACAGGATACAGAAGCTCAGGGTCTGGTGACTGTTTTGGTGGAGTTAGGAGACCTGATTCATAGCTTGCACAGATGAAACAGCATTATAGCTGTTTTTGTCTGTTTTTCTACCTGGATTTTTTTTTTTTTAAGCATTCTTACCATTTCCACTTTCTAGCTGAGGCTGTCTTCTAGAAATCTGAGAAACTATCAGCACTTTTTCACCGTTGTTGGTTTCCGAAGTTTGCTTTTGTTTCTCTGCAGGTTAAATATGTTACTGGTTTGTTTTCCAAGATGAATCCAACGTTGTGTCCCTGTGCTCCAACCCCATGTTGTTCTTTCAGTGCTGTGGCTCTCTGTTTTGACACTGCTACACCACAGCTTGTTCTTGTTGGTCCTCACAACTACATCTATTGTGGGTTGGGAGCCATCTCCACCGATGCAAATGAAGGTCTTAGGAGCACCTTTTCCAGATTTTAATCCTATGCAGTTCACTTCTCCTGGAATCCAGGATCTCTGTGGACATGCCAGATGCACCTGCTGTAACTTGAATTGGTGATGTTCTTTGTGCAGGAGGCACAATGTTTTACTGCACTGAGCTGTGGTTCTGTGTTCTGGTTTGTTTTTAAACTAAACTACCACGGCTTCACGATTTTTGTTTTAAATATGGCAAGCTCTGTAGGAGTTGGCTAAAGACTGGCAGATGTAAGACTTTAAAACTCATGTGGAATAGCACTTTATGCTTTCAATTACCCTACTCATCCCTCCAATAATTTGTCAAACCACTTGATTTTATCTCTGTGTTCAGATTCTACCTATCTTCCTTTTCTACTGCAAATCTTGCCTATAAACTTCTAGTAAACTTTATCCCATTAAATGACTTTCATTTTCAAACTCTGTTCTGAAGTCTTGTGATTGACAGGCATCCTGTTGAGCTTTCACCTTTCTGCTTCTACACATCCGTAGGTTTAGGTTGGGTATTGGGAAGAAATTGTTTCCTGTGAGGGTGCTGAGGCCCTGGCACAGGCTGCCCAGAGAAGCTGTGGCTGCCCTATCCCTGGAAGTGTCCAAGGCCAGGTTGGATGGGACTCTGAACACCCTGGTCTAGGGAAAGGTGTCCCTGCCCATGGGAAGGGGGTTAGAAGGGGATGATCTTTAAGATCCCTTCCAACCATCCTGTGATTCTACGTTATTTCACATTCCCCTTTGGTCACACATCTTTTCCCCGAGAGCAGGAAGCCTCTTCCCTGCCAACAGAAGTGTAAGGCCAATTTGTTCTGGTTTGTTCTCTCTCCTCACTGCACAGCGCGGCCGCTTTTTTATTCCTTTTTGTCAGTGCCACCGAAAACCTTTTCCTGCCTCCTTTCTGCCTCAGCCGAGGCCGCGTTGTGGTAGTTCTGCCGGCGTGGTTTCACACCGGGACCCGCAGCCCTTCCCGGGGAGCCTCGGTTCTCCCTTTCCCGCTTTCCCACCCCAATGCCCGTGCGAGCAGCGGGGGGCACCGGGGCCGCCTGGACCCGCAGTGCCTGGTGCCATCGGAGCTCTGCCGGCCCCTCCGTCCCCTCCCTCCGCCTGAGCCCACCCTGCCGCCGGCAGCGCCAGCCGGGAACGCCGGTGCCCCGCTGTGGGACACGGCACCGCCGGGATTCGTCTCGGAACGAGGCGGGGGAACCGGGAGCGCCTCGTCCCCCGCTCCCGGCGCGTCCCGCCGGCATCCTTGGGCATTTAAAATGGGATCCCTGGAGGATTCAAGACGGGATCCCAGAGGGAATCAAGTCGAGATTCCCGGGGGATACCAGCTGGGATCCCTGGCGGATTCAAGGTGGGATTGCCGGTAGATTCCAGTTGGGATCCCCGGGAGATTCTAGCCGGAATCCCGCCGCTCCGCCCTCCCTGCGTTGTTTGTCCCCTGGCGCGCTCCGTAGCGCGTGCGGCTGCG
>VZRZ01002225.1:620487-707052 GCA_013398175.1 Climacteris rufus | reverse complement strand
CCGCTCCCGGCCGCGGGGGTGGCACGGCAGCCACAGGTTCCTCCGGCCAACTTGTGCCGGGCCCCCGCCCCTGCGCCTCGGGCCCCTTCGGCAGCCCGGCCCCGGCAGGGGAGGAGGGGGCGCTGCCCGGCCCCGGCCACCGCCGATCCGGGAGAGCCCCGAGCAGCCCCGCCGGGCGCTGCCTCCTCCTCCGGGGGCCTCTTTCCTCGGAAGCTGCGGATTTGTCTCAGATGGTGCTTTCGGGGTTCGTGGGGGTTGTGTCTTGCGCCAAGGCGCAGGTGGGGTGTGCTAAAGCTTCGGAATGGGAAATGCATCTGTGGATGCGGTTTTACCTGCGCCCGCAACAGCGTCTGTGCTCTAGAGGCAGAAAACCTCTTAAAACGGAGGGAGAAAAAAAATCGAGTTTACTAAAATAAAAAAAAGGAGACTAGCTTTTCCTACATTACGTGTGCACAAGTAATAATCGGTGCACGAGTAATGCACGGTGTTAAGCGAGGCTCAAAGTCGTCTTTGAATTAGTCCTGTGATTATGAATGTAAAGATGAGTTCTTGAGCTTTTGTATGTTGAAGCTACGCGTTTGATTTTGCCAAGATTCCAGCTCGATTCTGGTGGAAAGGCACAACCGAATTCTCATACACGGTTGAATTCTACCATTCAGGTCTGTTTCAGCCTACCAAGTCAAGCATTTCAAAGAACGAGGCTTATGTAGTAGTTCTCTTGCAGTGTGCAACAGTTTAGTTGAAAAACTGAAAATAGGGTGGAAAAGGACATAAAAACAGCCTTAAGGTGCTGTACATCCCGTTACTAATTAGTCCTTTCGAATAGTTTAAAAAGCTTGTACAGTTTTTCTGTTTGTTTAGCAAAAAACATGTCAGACTTCCCTGCTAGAGTTACAGTTAAGTAACAATTAGAATTTTGTTTGTATTTTCTTAAGATAGTTTCACTGTTAAGTGTGGAGAATTACGTGGTTTGGTCCAGAAATGTACTTTGAATATGTGTTAGATCAAAATCTGTGTAACTATACAAATACCCATATTTCAGAATGAAAATGGGGCATGAGTGGACCTAACCTTGAAAATTAAAACCAACCAAACAAACCCCTTCTGAGTCAGTTCCCCAAAACCATGTAATTGACCTAAAAGTCTTAAGAAGACAGAAAAAAGAAGTCAGTTCTTTGGTTTCCATCAAATTTCTGAGACTCACAAAAGTCACATTTTCTTTCTTCCAAACTTATGCAGCTGGGAAAAGGGGTGTGGATGTTGGGGTCTGGTTGGTTGCTTTTTGTTTTTTTCAAAAGCTGAGATTTGACATGAAATTGAGTAAGGATGAGAGTAGACTTCTAGAAAAATAACAGGTACGTAAAGGAGCTTTAAGATAACAGTCTCTTGTTTTTCTTAGAATTAAAGTCTAAATCTAATCCGGATCTAATCCAAGTGTGTGTCAGTTTGTGGGTTGAGGAAATAACAGAAATAACTTGCAGGGGTTTTCTGGAAGTAGTGTCATTCTGCCTTGCTTGTGCACTCCAGAGCTGCTGTGCTACTTTCTTTCTCTGTCATTGTTCTCGTGGTCCTCTTGCTGTACCCGGTTAAATCCACGTGTGTGCCCATCCTTGTTCCTTCCTTGTACCAGCTGCAGGAGTGGGGACTCTTTGTGTTCAGTGATTTAAGTAAGCACTATGCCTTGGTTTTAATCTTTGCAAAGTTTTACCTTCAACTGCCAGGATGAAAACTTGGGGTGCTGAGAGTGCATTTTGTATTGTAATTCCAAAACCTCCTTGTTGACTTGGTAGGAAAAGAGCAATGCTACCAAGAATCCCATTTGTTGTTCCTGGGGATGGAAAATTTAATTTGGTGTGCACTCTGCTGCAGCACATTAGAATGCTTTATTATTTTTGTCGCATGTAGTCCAGCAAGTGACTTGCTTGACATAGTGATCCAAATGATTGCTGCTGCTTGGAAGGCAGCCCAACATAATCCTGTGCCTTTCAGATAGTCAGACAGACAGGCAGAGTGTTGCAAAAGGTAGGGGATGTGCTGAAGAGTTAGAGAGTGTAATTTGGGATGGTGAAATACCAGGGAAGAGCTGGAAACAGTTTAGGCTTAAGGGTGGAGGGAGGGGTTTATGATTATATATTGAAATCTTAAAAGACTTTATCATTCATTGATTTGGTCACCTCTGCATTAAACTGTAAGTTCTGTAACTATTGGAGAATAGTGTTCTATCTATTAAGTGATGTTTTATATGGAATAGTTTATTATACAGTACTTCGTGACTTTTGGTGAGTCCCCGTGTCTCTAAAGTCCTGAGGAACTTGGTGTGTGACTGTGTTGTTGAGTGAGATTCCCTCTGGAGGGAAGAGAGAGAAAAGGAAAGAGATGGAACTGCCACACTGGACTGTACTGTCCCTGGGTTCAGTCGGAGCAAGCTGCTAGAAGGGTGTACGTGGTAACGATTCTCCTGCTGTCAGCAGGTTTGGTAACATTCAGATCATGCCCCTGGGCTTGGGATTTTTTTTCTTGTTTCCTCTTTAGAAAATTTGAATGAATAAGAGGGTGTGGTAAGAGAGCCTGAATTCCATGACTGATCAAATTCCCGTTTCCCTGTGTGTGTTCTTTATCATTCTGCACATTGTGTTATCTCTGATTTTTGCTTTAGTGATATGAAATATAAAATATAAGTAAAACAGCCAAAGAGGAAAATCTTACATGCAGTCAAAATATAACTACTGTTCAGCAATTTCTGTTTTTAACATTTTAATGTTTTTTGGGAGTATCCACTAATAGAATAAGTAATTTGTAGGAAATTTTTTAAGTACACAAGAAACAACTGTAATGGTGGCTGTGAATGCCCTGAAATTTAGGGTGAATTTTAACCCTCTGTTTCCATGCACGCAGCCAGACTTTGTACTTGGTTAAAACAGACTCATCTGCCCCCCAAAAAACCCAGAAAGGAAAAAGCAAATCCCAGGCTGGTATTTAGGATGAATAACCAGGTGGCAGTTTCAGCTCAGTGGGAGAGTTCAGTGTAGGACTGGCAGGTATCTCATTGATCTGTAGTCATTTTTTCCCTGGGAATTGTGCTAAGTTCCCAGTACTATGCAGAAGTTTGTCTACGACTTTGTGAGCAAGCTCAGATCAGCTGGCTGGGTAAGAATAGTCTGCATTCAAGCCTGGTTATCCTCTGGATTTACAGTTAGAACAAAGATTGTTATCAGCACGTGAATGCTGCTCATTTTCTTGTGCCTTTCCTTAACTTGAGACCTGTGCTGAAAGGATGGATGTGTTCCTCCAGGATCCTCTGGAGCTGATTGTCTTACTGCAGTGCTGAGAAACATTTGTCAGGACTTGAAAAGAAAAAATAATGGTTCAGTTAACTCTAAATATGAAGCTGAACCTAAGCAAATGCGTGGGTATAAAGCAGCTGAGCTCACTGCAGTAGAGATGTGTCTGCAGCTCACTGATGTGGTACCGCTGAATTATGGTATTTTCTTACAAATACTTAGTGTCAGTTTACTGAAATAATTTAAAAATTGTTTACTGGAATGCTTATTATGGAAGTATATTTAAATCTGAAATAGTTTCATCATCAGATTTTGTTTGTTTTAGAAAGCACTGGTAGGTCTTGCAATTTTAAGAAGTTGTTGAGCAGAAATATGAGTAGTGAAGCTGTATGAAGAGCTTTTTTGTTCACCCTTGTGAATCTGTCTTCTGTCCTTGTACTCTCACCTAGAAGTTACCCCTGGTTTACTGTTCTTACATCATCTTTACCCTTCTTAGCAGTTTATCCTTTGCTCCCTCCTCCTACTGAGTAGGCAAGGAGCTCTGAAAAGGTACATTTAAACTGCAGGATCAGCTGTTTTGCTGAGTGATCTGTGAGTGCTGATTGATGTGCTGGTAGGCCAAGTGTAACAGGTTGTCTTTGGACTATGTAGTAATCTTTCCCTTAGGCACAGCACTAATTAATGTCCATCTTATTCACAGGCAATTCTCACGTAACTTGTAAGGCTTTTTGTTTGTTTGTTTATTGGTTTGTGGGGGTTTTTTTGGAAGGTAACCTTTTCACGTTTCTTGTTACTCACCAACAAAATCAGTTACTGGGAGGCACCGACTCAAGGAATACTCAGTAATATTCAATGACAGTTTGACTTGCAGAATACTCCTAGAAATGTTATTCTCCTGTTCTTATTTAATAGAGGAGCAGTTTTGAAAGCACATTTCAGATAAGTTTTTCAGTAATAAACTTCTTTGTGTTTCAGAGTGTGAAGTTTTTTTCATTTTATTGAGTGAAATGAGGCAGTGTGAAACTAATGGGTTGATAGATAGAGGATTTAGACATGAAAATTCTAGGATCTAGTTGGAGTTTTTTGAAATTTCATGTAAAATGAAGGCCTTCTCAACCTTTAAGATGTCTGCTGGTTTAAAAATATTAGTTGTTTAAAGTTTTAATTATAGTCTTTATTTTATGTAGCTTTTAAACCCATAAAAGTGAAAAACTTTCAAGACTGACTTGGCAGTGGCATTTATGAAGGCAGAACAGTAAATTTGAAATAGAATCCAGAGGACATGTGGTACTAATAGGTGTTTCATGTATCCATGTGACCAGGGTTAAAAGTGCTTCAGGCCTCTCTTTGCTGCATAGTCTCACTTGTTCCTATGCAGGAAGTGAAGAATCATTCATTAGCACTTATGGCAAGGTGGTTAAGTTGTTACACTTTTTTTTTTTGTGTGTGTGTAGTATTGACATGTCAGAGTGAGCTATACAGAAGTTTACTCAAGTTTCAACAATTCTGCTGAAAATTATATTTTCAGCATTTCTAACTGCATTTATTGTTGCTGTAGTTATTTGCTTTCAAATTGCAAAATAAAGCCCTCGTTTCTATAATGGTTATGTTCAGGCCTTTCTGGCACTGGAGAAAATAGCTTTTGATGGGAAGACAAAACAGCCCAGATATTTTGTATGGCGAGTATCTTTATTACTAAAGCTGTTGGTTGGTATAATTGAGTGGTTAACATGAGGTCTTTTTGTGAACTAGATGAAAGAGCTTGGTATAATGAGCTGTTATAGTTATTGTAGTAAGATGTAAATATACTTCATAGAATTTGAGAAAAACATTTTCCTATTCAGTGAGAGAAAGAAATGGTTTTGCTTTCATGTTGGGTTTGTACATCCACCCAGGTCTGTGTGCATTTTGTGTAAGTCTGTGACATCATCAAGTCTGGTAACTTCTAAAAACAAGGTTTGACTGATGGGTTTTTTCAGGGAATTTCCTAGGCAGTAGTGGAAAAAAAACTGTCTTGATTTTTCTTTTTCTTTTTTTTTTTCTTTTCCCTGTTTCACTTTCCAGTGAAGTTAAACAGGGTGTTACATGCAGCCTGAACACCCATTTGGCAGGGATGTGACATCACACATTTCTGGAGCTGGTCGCAGAGAAACCCAGCTCTTTTGGATGATGCAGTGGGAATGTTCTACCCTACCACTCTTACTCAGACCTTTCCACAGCTTTCCAGTACCTTTTATATCTTTTTCTTTTTTTTGGAAACCCTTGCCCAGTGGAGAAGAACGGTGGAGGAGTGAGCAGCATGGAAGTCAGCAGTATGGAAATACACCTCGAACCCATTGCCTTGGGGTAGTTCCAGAGCAGTCTGTTGTTGGCTGGGAAAGTGGCTACACAGCATAGAAGGGAGATGAAAAGCAGATGGAGCTTTTGAGACAGGAGTAGAGGTTTCTGGCAGGGGATGACGTGAGATACACACAGAAAACTTTTTGGGATGATAGGGAATGAGATATGTCTAGTAGCCTGAGGGGAGAAAGAGAACGTAACCCAAAGAAAGTGAAAATTTGGTCTCTGCTGTAAAGTAGCCAAGTAATTGCTGGGAGTTCTTGAAACAGGTGGGAATGTAATCTCCAGTTAACTTGTGCTGGAGATGGGAACAGAACAGGGTAAAGAACTACTTTGTGTGAGCAGCACGTTTTATCCACTCGCCCTGTTGCTGTTAAAAAAAATAGGCTGGCATGACTTCAAAAGTGGTAATTTTGTAAGGTTCTTTGAGGCAGAGGTTTCTTTGGTTATCCGTGTAACTTTTCTTTTTTATAACTTTATATGTATTCTGTCTGGGGCTGTTCATTTAGAATACGTGTTCAAATAAATTGGTTTCAGAAAATGAAATCCAATTATTCCATGTTAGGCTTGCTGTTTATCATTGTTTTATGATATGTTAAGATAGTGATTACAATTCTTAGGTTGTGGCTTTGCACCATTCAAAACCAACAAAGAATTGGGGAAAAATCCTGAAGCCTCTCCCAGTGCTGAAGTATTTTTTTTCCCCTTAACAATGGTAAAATGCAGAGGAAGAAAGACCTGGGATTTCTTTTCCCAGATCTAATTTTCTTCTCTATGCTAGATTTAAGTTCTTAAATAAATTTTGCTGAACTTCTGTTGCTAATGTTTAATGGATACTTTCTTTTTTTAATAGAGGGTTGCTTAAGGTATATGCCAAGATATTTGATAGTGAGAGAAAAGCAAAAGGTTTGTTATGATCTTGAAAGTCCTGTTGTCATCCTGATGCACAGTAAAGGACTGCTGTAATTCAAATACTTTGTGTAATGTCATAGGGAGAAAACTTGGTTGTCTGGCTTGAGACTTGCGAAAAACCGATTATTGGAACATGCAGTGGTATTGTCATTTATTAAATATGCCTAAATAAGAATATAGCATAATTTCCACTTTATATTATTCCATGCAACATCTTTTATAAATTACTAGCTCTTCTGTAAAATTCCAGTAAAATCCTTATTTTGATAATTTTAGTTTATTGTGCTTTATTAATAACTTAGATTGCAAATGAAAAAAATCTTAAAAGTACAAGAAAAATATTTTCGATATATGCAAACAGAGAAAAGTAAATATTTTTTGTCCTGAGAAGAAAAACTCCTTTTGGCAAGTCTTGAAGCAGCATGCTAAGTTATAGCTTAGACAGTTGGTACAAGTAGAAGCTAATTCAGTGTCCAGAAGAGCAGGAATCAGACCCTAATTTATGACCTTTCTATTATGAATTGAGCCAGTTAGTGGAGTTTTACTTAGCTGGCTTTTTTTGCTTCTGATTTCTGGTTAATACTTGAAGTAGCAACTGTTCACTGAGGTAAAAACAGGCAAAGCTGCAACTTCATAGAATGCTATCCTAGCTGTGTATTTTTTTCCTCTATGAAGTTGAATCTAACATGGTGATAACTGAAACTGGAAGGATTTTTTTAGATCTCCTCTGTGAGTCTGGCATCTTTCTTTGGTCATTTTATCATCCCCTTCTTTTTTGTGTTTTGTGTTCTGAGGGTGAGGGGAGGTATCCTGAGGCTAGGAGAATGGGAGGGTAATAGTTACAGGAGATAAAGTTTCCTTGACACCCTGCCTGAAGGCTGTTGTCTTCTAGTGCTGATTAGACTACTTCATATTGATTATGGTTTTGGTAATGGGAAGCACTGTGAAAAAAATAAATTATTTCTGGTGGTTCTTTCGTGACTGTTTTTCTTCTCTGCTTTTCCTGAGCTGTACTAGTAAACACACTCTTTTATCAGTAAAGCCTGAAAATTGTGAACCACTTGTTGCTCTTCTCTAGCATTTCAGGGAGATTATCAAGGTGAAGATAGAGTGGTTCCCAGAAATGAAAGTCAGTTTTATTTGTATCTTTGAGGCAGAATTGAGCACAGTTTCTTGATTTGTGTAATCCTTTGCAGAATGTTCTCTTTGTGCTGTCATATCACAAGGCACTCATGTTTAAGCTGCTCTAGTTTTGCACTGCTCCTCGGATATTTTGGCATTCCAGGTTTCCTCATTGCCTTACCACTTCCTCGGTATGCTACAAATCTTGTGATAATCTGGGTTTGTGTTTTGTGAGTATTATGACCCCAAATATTCTAGGGCTAACAAACTAAATAATCAAAGTAAGTGATCCAGGAGAGTGGAAACAGCTCTAGAGGTGGTGAATCATAACACACTTTCTCAGTCTTGTTTTGTTTCCTGTGCATGTTTGTTATTTTAAGTTCCTTCGACTTCTCTATCTGAAAGAGCCTTCCTATCTTCCCTGGTTTTCTATTATCAGGGTGAAGTGTTTGCAGTGTTTTTCCCTTTTCTAGATATTTATACCTTATCTAGACATAGCTTTACTCAAAAATAAGCTGCTGCTTCAAAAAGAATTTAAAAACAAGTTTTTAATGTAACCACTTGTCATGCTGTGTAAAATTTTCTCCCTTGACTATTTCATTTTCTTACGACTGTGTTGATTTCTTAGTAGTCACATAACAATGCATGTATTCAATAAAGAATTTTGCAGTCTTCTTTTTAAGGTTGATTTATGAACACTCTTTGAGTCTTGTTCATTTTGAGAACGTTTTGTTAGAATAACTTAATCAATGTAAAGCATAGATCTAATCGGTTTGAGTTCCAAAAAAAAGTGTAAGTGAATTGAGCACAAGCGCTTCCAAGTGAGCGGGTGCTTTCTTCAGTCATGCAGTCCTGGAAATCGTGGTCTTTTTTTCATCATGTTGCCTTAATGTTGCTTTTACTCATTTTTGCCTCTCCTGTTTTGCCCCCCTTGCTTCTGAAGAACTGTGGAGTCAGTTGTACTATCTTTCTGTTGTGGGGGTGTTTGTGGATGCAGTGTGCAAGAGCAGATGTGAACGCAAGGTGCTGCCTTCAAAACGTAGTGGTGGACTTTCACTTCAGATAGTCCTGGGTTATTCTTTTCAACCAGGTATTCCGATTTCTTGTTGCCATGTGAATTATCTTTCTCTTTGGCAACCATTTAGTGTTCTGCATTCTGGGTTTGTTTTGATGATGGTTTATCCACATATTTTTCCTTACTGGTGGTAGGTTTTCCTGAACTCAGACATTATCAGTCATGAAATTCTTTTGGATACTTTCTATTTAAACTAAAGACAAATGGTTTTCTCAGCAAAATTGGCAAAAAACCCCTCTTAGAAATTCAGGTAGCTGAAGTTGTTTTCTGTCTCCTTTGAAGATTCCCTCTGGGTTGGTTGCTGCTTAGATGAATAGAAACTGTAAGAGCTCTAAAGCATTATGGCATTTCCATGCCACACTCAAAACTACATCCATTAAAATAAGTCAAACTGTTTCTCTTGTGAAACATAAATGTTTAGTTTGGAAAATTCGGTTGATAAATCATTGAAATTTACTAGCAGGAGTTTGTCTGTTACCAACCTAGATGCATCATATACCAAATTTACCAAAGATGGGCAGAGGAACAAAAAAAGCTCAGGCAAATCTCAAACTTTTCTTCTCTGTTGCTGGCTCATGGTGGTTGCTCATGTTTTGTGAACTGTTTTTCTTAGGGTCTCTTTTAATCTCACTTTTAAATTGGCATGATCATTTTGAAAGCATAAAGCAAAAAGATTAACTTAAATCTGCTTGGCCATATGTGTATAGTTGCCTGGAGCACCACATTTTATTGCATACTGGTATCCCCATGCAGTTGTTCTGATAGTAACTTCAGAAAGGGGTTGGCATTCAAGTTTGCTTAATACTCATTGAATGTCAGCAAAAATGAAACTTTAGTACAAAAACATAGGAATTTGTTCTTTCTCTGCTTCCATTTAGGAGAAAGTAGAGCAATTTCTATAACTAATCTGTTACATCCATGACTCCCATGGTATTGATGGAGGTATTATAATAGAGGACAGGTGGAGGAGCTTCCTGTCAATGATGAGAGCTCAGTATTCATCATTTTCAAGCTTTGTGAGGATTTCTCTTTGACCACTGGTTGCCTTAGAAAGTAGTGAGTGTAACCTGCTTTGAATTTGGTGGTGTTGCAAAGCTGTTTTTGTGGAACTTCTCCATTGGCCAGAGCTGTGCACCACAGTTTTCCACCACTTGGAAAGTCATAAGAGTAGTGGGGAAACTTGTGAAGCTTTTGTTTTCATTCTGTAGTTTTCCTAGTGAAATGAAAATAATGAGGTGCTGGGGGATGTCACTAGGCATGTCATTATTATTATTATTATTTTCCTTCAGTGTTTCTATTTTGACTTGGTATTTGTAATTGAATGATTGCAGTTGGTGCTGTTTGTTTTCTTTTGGGATTAGTACCTAGTTGTGATTTAGTCTTGCAGGTGGTAAAAGCTTTCCTGTTGGTTTCTGGGCTTTAACCCTTGAAGTTGCTGTAAGATGTGACTGAGTGTCATTCACAGTGTTCCCTTTATTCTGAGGTTTTTTTATCTGTCTGTAACAGTTCAGTTTTCTTTTGTAAGCTTCCCTCATGGATTTAGACCAATGTAGCTGAAGCTGCATGAGGAAACGACAGGGTATTCACTGAGGAGTAAAAGGGAAAGAAACTAGTAGGGTATTTATTTTTGTTTGGTTTATTTGTTTGGTTTTTAATCCTTAAACTGTTTACTTACTTTTAGTGAGGTTTGTAATATTTGTTTTCAAGAGACAATCTGCTGATTTGATGTTTTATGACTGGATTATCCCTGTGTTTTTCAGGAGAAACTGAAGTGGCATAGTGTGCAGCACATGATGGCTGCTCAGTAGTGTTTGGTTTAGCAATGTGTGTTCCCTGAAATTGCTGTTCATTTTTAATTTGATGCTTCACAAGAGGAGGTTTTTCCCTTATAGGGTCTGTCAGGATCATTTCCTTTGGTGTGAGCTGAATTCGTCTGGGTCCTTTGGTTAGCTCCTGAAGGGAACATCTGGGGACTGGGAGCTGGGTGCTCTCGGTGGAGATGCTGCAGCCCTGAAATGAGCTCCTGTTGATCAGACTGAAGTGCTGCTTGTTGACCCTCAAGGGCACGGTATAAGGCCCATCTGTTAGGGCTGAATTTTGCCTGAGGGAAGGTTACTTCAGTTAAGGTCTACAGGGAGTATGTTTAGCAGACATTAAAAGTATAATAGCAAATTGATTGGGCTTTTGTGCATGTGTTTGGTGCCTGGCTCAACTCTCACTTCAAGCGGACAGTTGCTAATGGGACTTCGTGGAAACTAAAAACGAAATCATGTTGCTTTTTTTGTTTGGTGATGCTCCTTCTAGATTCTTACTGTCGTTCTGAAAGATTAAGAAATTCAGGCAAAGAAAAAATTTGGGAGTTTCATTCATTAAATAGAAGGCATTACTTGCAGTAGTGAGGGAAATTATCTCCTTGGAGAGCCAAGTGTGTGACAGCAGTGGTGTGCAATACACCATTTTATTTAATGCATTAATTCATAGGGTCATTATAGTTTATTCATATCAAACTGTACACAAAAATCAGTGCCCATGTGTGCAGCCAGTGCGTGGTAAAATATGTAGTAGTGGAGTTTAAATTGTGAATAATTTGCATTTCTTTTTTCTCTTGTAGAAAATAGCCATATTTACACAACTCCAACAGTGTCTTAATTTTGCTCAGATCCTTAATGGAAAAGAATAATCCAGAATTAAAAGTGCTTGAAAAACGTTTTTTGTTTTCTAGACAGGGAAAATGACTGGCAGCTTTTTACAAATTTTTAGGTATTATTTTTTGTTTCAGGACTATTTTTAAATGGAGTTTGAAATAAATTTAACCAGCTAGATGCATTTGATTGTGCAGGTACTAACGTTTGAACATGAAAGTGCTGCTGAAAATATCTTAATGTTCTTGATAATGAAGATTGTATTATTTCTAGCCACAGGTAAAATAAATGCAGGGTAAAAATAAGACCTGAAACAATGCCTGTGAGGTAATGATTTCTCTATTTAAGCTTGCATGTTTTTGCTTAATGGACACATTTTAAATGTCAGTATTGTTTCAAAGCTGTTGGTCTCTTGGTAGAAGGAAAATTTGTAGGAGGAGGGGAAAAATGTCTGACCCTTCTGAGAAGATTCTGTGTTTTCAGGTCTGTCTTGCTGCCTTTGGCAGACACTGCCAGTGTTTGCAGACTTGGTGAAATGAGGTATGGGTTCAGTGAGGCATTTCAGAAAGGCACTTAGTTCTTGCCTCTAGACCTGTGATTTTTGTGTCAAGTTGATTCAGGTGCTCAGATTAGGGTGAAAATACAGACAACATAAGCTCGAAGGCTATGTTGTGCTTGCTGTAACAGTTCTAAATTTTAGTAATTAGTCACTCTTTTGAATGGTGCTTCTTAAAAACTGCTATTGTGTATGCAGGCTCTCTCCAGCAGTGACTGTTTTTGATGCTCTATTGTTTTGGATGACCCCTGAGCTGAACTCTCTGAAACTCAAATGTCTAATGTTCTTCATCAGGCCATGGTCTATAGATCCATTACAATGGAGCTGGATCCTGCCTCCAGCTTGGGAGCAAACCCAGACCTGTCTGTCACTGGCAAGAGGGAAATGCCACAAGCGCTTCAGTTCTGCTTGTGTCATTCTGCTTTGATAGTGGCAGGCAGGATTTAAACAGATCTCCTGACTGCCAGAAAAGGACTTAGCAAAAGGCAGAAGAACTTGCTTTAACTTGGCTAGCTAAAAATTTGTTTCAGTGTCTTTGTTCTGTTACCAGGATGTCTATGTTTTTCTTACTCTGTTCTATGTTTTCTCCTCTTTGATGCACGTTATTACTTTCCCACTTGTACTCTTTGTGGATTTCAGATGAAAAAGGCAGAAAGGATGTCATTTCCATTACTACTTTCCCTGTGGTAAGGAACTTTTCTCTCTCTTGGATCATCCCAAGCAGATAAAAAGTCATACTAGACTGAAAAGCTCCATTCATAGACTGAAAGATACACGGACACTATTTCTGTAGTCCAGCCCTTTTTGTGCTGAGTGTATGTGCACACATCTTATTTGCTTGTGTGTCCTGCCCTCACACGCTGTCTGAAATTCTGAGAAACAAAAAAGTGGGTGAATCGCAGCTCTAACAAACACAGTGTTGCAGTTAAGTCTTCAGAGACTGAGCAGCAGCCACAGCTCTGACTGTAGAAGTTATCTTTCTGCTTCATCTCAAAATGGGCAGGTCAAGAGACCGCCCAGGTCTGTCTTTGATGTTCTATACTACAGACTTCTCTCTGAAAAGCTTGCTGATATTTTCTCAGTGTATGAAAGGGGAGAGAAAATACACACACTTGAGCTGTACTGGTCTTTCACAAAATCACTTCGTAGCCTTTACTTCTGTAGTGGTAATGTGAGACAGACAGAAACTAATTCTAGTCTTCTTAGTACTGGGAGGCATCTGATCACCTGAAATATGCTGGTTCTGGAGGCACAGAAAAGGAAACAAAAAATGATGTTACATTTTTATTTGATGGATTATTACTAGAGAAGGAATGTGGCAGAGCAGTGAGTTTCTTGCATTAGAGTCTGTCAAGAGAACCATCCAAACACAGTGATCTGTTGTTGTGTGACTCCTGGTCATTTGGTTTTATAAAACATCTGAGCTATTTCTCTAATAGGTTGTGTTACAGCGCTATTTGTCTGTGCTCTTTAATTTCCTTCTCAAAGTCCTTCAGACTAGAAGGAAGGAGGGTGTTTTGTTTTAAATAATGAGCTGTTATTGCTCAACTGGATTTGAGTTATATTTTCCCCAACTTTTAGACAGGATCTTGAATAGCTTATAGAATCATGGCACTTCATCTTCAGTTTCCAAATTCTATATGCTACTACTTGGTTTAAGTGCTGTGGGCAGCCTTTTTTTTTTCCGGTTCCTCTGATAGAAAATTTTGAAACTGTGTATGCAGCTCTAATCTGTTAGCCTTTAGCAAACACTTAGGCTATTAAAACCAAACCCAGCAAACATTTAAACTGTTACAACTAAATCAGCTACTAAGTGTTATTGGTTTCTTATGTCATTAATAACCCTACTTGTCAGGATAGCTTTTGCTGGATCAGTATTCCTACTTGACTTTTACATGTTTTTCTCCAAAAGCAAGATAGGGTAGCATATAAAGCCTCGAAGCCTAAACATTTGCATTCCTTAGGCTGTAAAATGAGAAATTTTGTGTCAAGGTATGTTGTGTATCATTTGCAGTGTGAACTAAACTCTCATACTTTGGGTTGATCATTTTGAGGTTTTTTCATCTCAGAGGAATTAAGCAGATTTCATGCCTGTGAAATGGAGAAACCACACGCACACCTATGTGAGTATGCACTTCTCCTCCTGCCTCAAAATGCTTTCACAGCAATTGTTCAGGGTTATGTTTTTCCATTGCTTTCCCATTTAAGACCACATTGTAAAATCAGGGAGCTGTTGAAAACCCCTCATACTCTGCTCTGTGGTCAGCAGCACCACCACACATCCTCTCAGTCAGAAGTTTGTGTGTGCTGTGTCTGGTGTGTGTGAGAATGATCCTGACGTAGATGTGGATGTAGAAACTCACACTGACTGTAAATAGCTTTGAAGTTTTAACTCATCCTGAAAGTATTTAGGAAGCAGTTTCCTTTGGTACCTTTTAGCAGTGAGAAGGGCAGGGTTATTTATCGACCTGAATGGTCTGAGGCAGCTGTTGCACGAGTGCTGTGTGTGCAGTGCTTTGCCATCCTTGGCTGAGCAGCTTCCTGTGGGGACCACTGAGCCGTGTAACATCACTGGCTGTGGCAGAAGTGACATTCGGTGTCTGTCCAAACCTTCTTCCAAGGACTGCTTTTGAGAAGACTGTATTTGGACAGCTGAAACGGAGGGGGAGGTGGGGCAGTGGCACAAATAACTATTCAGTCATTCGTCATTCAGTTTTTATATCAGCCTCTTGGTAAACTGCTTTCACAGTGAAGTTTTACAGATTTTATTTTGGGGATTATTTTGGCCTAGGCATCAGTGGAGGAAGGAGGAGGTGTCAGTCCTGTAATTGCATCTATTGTGAGCCTGGCGTGTTGGAAAAATTGGGGTTGCTTGCAACAGGTTTTGCACTGCAAGCTTCTGACAATTTCCCGCAGGAATCCTAAAATGCTGTCACCAGTAGCTGGAGTTAGTGGCTGTTAATGCTGTTGGGGCTGGGAGCTTCAGCTCAGGGCTAGTGGAATTTGTTTTAAGCTTGTGTTGAATGTAAAATAAGCTTTTTGGGAACAGCAGTATGGAAGATATTCAAAACTGTATTTCTGGGCTTCTATTGGCTGCCATTTCTTTCCTTGCAAGTCACAGATTGGGCGATTGTGTGTTGTAAAAGGAATCAAGACTTCTGGGAAGGGAAAGGAGACATGGGGAGAGATCATGGGAAGCTGTGTGTTCAGGATATAGAAAAGGGAAGAAAATAAAAATAATGGACACATGGAAAAATGCTGTGTAGCAGCAAATAGCCCATATGACTTCCATGGGTAGAAGCTTTGTCTTCTAAATTGTTAAACCTTTTTTGAAATTTGCAGAGGGGGAAAAAGGCTTGTGGTATTTGTGTAGCATTTAGGAAGTATGTATTTGATAAAGCTTCGTTAAGGCAAAAAAAATGCTGAAAAGGTCTCTAAAACTTTCTTTTTAACTTGGAAAATAAAGGCCTAAGAATAATTGGTGAGTTTTAGTAATCATTGGAGACAAATGGGTTGAAAGGTTTTTAAGGGCTCTGTGCATGGGATGTGGTATTGGGTGTTTTCATAAATGTTACGTTGCTGATATCTCTGAGATAAGAGTTTGCTCATGAAACCAAGTTACTCAGGGTACTTAAAACTAAAGCTTAACTGGGGGCGTTGCTAAAGGGAATCTGTTATTTTGACTAAGGCAAGACACTTTTTATTGATAAGTGCAGTGGAATCTACATGGTGGGTGAGAATGGGAAATCTAAACAAGGCAAGTATCTATCAGAAAAAAACTGCTAGCACGGCAGTGATTAAAAAGATACAGATAATGGCAGAAATCACTAGTAGAGACTTTTACAGCAGAAGAGCAAACATGCTAATTATATCTTCAGGTTTTGAATAATGGTGTTATTTTTCTTTCATTCATCTCAGTGTATAATGGAACAATGCTGGGTATGTAAATAGTGATGGTAAAAATAAGGAACAACACCTGTACTTTAGAAGCAGAATGGTTTAACAGGAATTATGTGTAAGAGTTGGGTGAGAAAAGGGATATGATAATGGTAGAAAATTATAAATATTGTATAGATCTGAATAGGACGTGGCTATTTTCTTTTTTTTAAAGTAATGTAATTAGATCTTTTTCTTCCTTGCACTTTGCTCAGAAGAATATGTAAAAACATTTATGTAAAAATTACTGCTGCATGCTGTATCAGCAAAGCTGTATGTCTGTCATCAGTGGAAGTGATTCTTAACTCTACTTGGCATGAGTAAGACTGTCTGGAATACTGGGAATCATCCCAGTTACATGCTGGAGAGAATCTGGTGTCTCCAAGGTGGTTAGAATGCAAGGCATGGAGAGGCTGAGAGTTTGGGTTTCTTCAGCTGTAGGAGAAGGAGGGCAGGGTGATTACTGTGTTCAGTGATCTGATAGGGAGGTGTAACAATGGAGGAGGAGTCGTCTAAACCCAAGGATGAGACAAGCGACAGAAATTGCAACACTGGAAATTCTGATGAGATGTTGGGAAATTTCCCCCCTCCCCCACAACAAGGTTAGTCAGGCATTGAGAAAATTGTTCAGAAAGGTAGCAGAAATCCCAGCCTTTGAAAACACCCATTAACAATTCTGCTGGACAAGACCACAGGCAATCTGACCTCACTTGTTCCTGTTGAAGCAGATTTGACCACCTGGTCTTTTGAGGTTCTGTCAAAGATGAGCTGTTCTTTAGTGCTGTGGAAGACACAACATAAAGGTCCTAAAGGCAGTGAGCAGGTTAACAAGATAAGAAAAGGTGTATCAGTAGTATTTAAGGAGGAAGAACATCCATCTCTGTACTTCTTGCTTATATATGGAAAGAGCGTGCTCTCTGCAAGTGTTGTCTGATCCATTTGGTGCTTATATCTGCCAAGGTACAGAGCAGAAGGGCTCATGAAAGTGACCCCTGCTGGCCACAGATCCCCTCTGCTGATTCTGGCTTCCCTGGAAAGTTTTAAAAAATCCCAAACAAAAAGCAGTAGTTTAGACTATGCACATGAGGGACACTATGCTGAGCCCTATGGGAGTTCCTTAAACCTTGTGTAGAACTTGAGCGCTGTGTTCTTTGTAGGGGTGTAGTGTTGGTAGGGGATGCTGGGCTCAGTATATTATTTTGCATTTTTCCCTTTTGTTCTCAGTGTCCAGAAGAAGTTACAATGTCAAGTGACAGTAGCTGTTTCCTAACTGTACTTTTCTTATAAAAGTGATGAACCATAATAAATAATAAATGTGTAGGACTTTCTTTTCAACCTGTCTACGTATATCTAAAACATAAGACCTCCAGTTTTTATTTGTTCTGTTAACATGCAACGAATGCAAACTTTGGGTTTGATGTTGGTTTTTTGTCTTGCAGCATAAGCAGCACTATCATGGACGTAGACAGCACAATTTCCAGTGGACGTTCCACGCCGGTCATGATGAACGGGCAGGGTGTGGCCGCCTCCTCTGCCAAGAGCATTGCCTATAACTGCTGCTGGGATCACTGCCACGCCTGCTTCAGCTCCAGCCCCGACCTGGCCGATCACATCCGCTCCATACACGTGGATGGGCAGCGAGGAGGGGTTCGTGTACCTTTTGGTTTTTCCCTCCTGCCGGTATTTTGCTGCAGAATGACAGTAACAAATTTTCTCTTTCAAAATGCCTGTTTTGTAACTAGTGGCAACAAAGTTAGTGGCCTGACTTTAAGAATGTAGTAAGTTCTTGTCAATGAATGGAGACTACCAGGTTTTTGATAGTGTTTTCATTTCTCAACATCATGAAGCTGCTGGTGTATCTTTTAAGTGCTTAGACTTGAATTTAGTTGTCTCAAAACTGTTAGTGCACATGTTGCTGCTTGTGAACTCAGGTGAAGCCACATCTGAATTACTGTTACCAGTGGAGTCTCATGGGAGGTAGAATATATCCAGAATGTCAGACTGACTCGAGTACAAAGTCTTTAACAAAACAGCTCTGTGTGTAATACTGATGGCAAGTTTACCTTCTATATAATTGCATCTAATTTTTTTTTTAAATTGAGGTACATATATAAACATGTAAATTTCTAATCTCTGGTCAAATTATAATTAGTCTCAATTTTAATGTTTCAAAACATCTTCCAGTTCTTTAGTGTCAACTCTGTACTTCAACTCTGTACCTGCCCCTCCTCAGTCTCCCAAATTACCTTTGATGCCTGGAATATATCATGTAAACTACCTTTACATCAAACACAAGGAATCTGCCTGCTTTAGGCACTGTATGTTGCAGCTCTTAAATTTCTGGGAGAGATAATATCAGTTCTTAAACTCGAATCTTTTGAGTTTTTGTCCTGTCACTTCTTCAGAAAGAAGATGTTGGCCCGTTACACGTTATCTTCAGTGAATAAGAAACTTAAATAAAATGCTAATTTGCATTACTTTAAATAATTCATTATGTAAATGTGTCACTGACACAGCTGTGACTCTGGCTGTATTTAGATAATATTTTTTAGCATGATTGAACTTTTGAGCTTCATATTTGATGGTTTTTTTCAGTCCAGACTCTAAAACAGAATTATCCATCCAGCGTGTAGTGGCTTTTTAGCCACCCGTGAGCTGATTTCTGAGTTCTGTTCACAGGTGTATAAAAGTGTTATATGAAACCTGGATGAAACAATTAAAGGAGTGAAGTGTGTTTGGATGTTTGTTATCCCATCCATGTCTCCTTTACGTTTCTTAAAAAGGGACTGGAAGATTTTGCAGGTTTTGATTTGAGGGGTTTTTTCTGTATTTTGTTTCTTGGCAGTTACATTTCACGTGACATGATTTGTGGAAATTTTATTTAGAAAATATAGGACTGTATTTGTATTTTTGAAAGGGGAGATTATTGTAAGCACGAAGTGTCTCATAACTGTTGCATTCAGTTCACACTTTTTATTCCCCCTACTGGAGTTCATTTTTTGAAAACTTGGTGCTCTGGAAGGGGGAAGCATCCTGCCGGGTTTGTTTCAGGGATTTGTCTGCCACCTGCCGGTGAGGTGTTCAAGTGTGTTGGAAATTGTATTGTGGGTTTAAATGGGTTTCAGATCTTCCTTTACTACAATGATTCTAAATGTGAAGAAAAGTGGGGGTTAGTAATTGCTTATTGAGAATGCAAAGGAATGTGATAAACATCATTGCATGGTAAAATCTGTCTTTTTGAGCTAATACTGAGGTGATGGCTCCAGTCCAAACATCCATGAAGAGCCTAGGAAACGTTTTGACAAAATAGTTTTGCTTCCAAAAGATATGATTTCAGAAATATTTTGGATTCGGCTTTTTGGCAGGGTTTCCTAAGAAGCCTTGCCTGGACTTCTAGTGGGTGGTTGTAAAACCAAATCCTTGTATTTGCACAGTCAGTAACTTCCCAGTAACACACCATTGCCAAGGACAGTCTGCAGTTGCTGATGGAAATCATGGGGCACTTTTGGGGCTGTTGCAGAGCCAGGAATCTCAGCAATTCCAATTCTGTGGCTTCAAGGGGATCTCAAAACTGAGGAGTGGCAGACCCCAAAGGTTTAGGGGTTTGGGCCTTGTGTCAATAGGACTGGGTCAGTCCTAGAGATATTCAGGGTTTTCCAGCTTTGTGTGAGTAAAGCTGGGTTATCTGTCTATTATAGGGCAAGAACGTAGAACTCCTGTGGCTGCTCTTTTGTTTTGAAAATACAATCTTTTGAAGATTGAGGGGTTTTATTGTCCAAAAGAGAACAAGAAACTCAAATCCAATTAGTTTCCTGCATTTCTGAAAACCTGTATGAAGGACAGTGCTGTTCCTGGGAACTGTATTTTGCTGTGACAAATTAGGGTTTTACCTCCCTTCACACACAGACCTGTTGAGGAAATTCTAATGAAAGGCAAGTTCATTGAGCTTTTTTATTCCCTCAGTTATAGATAAACACAATGAGAGGAGAGAGAAAAGCAGCATGAGTAAGTTCTGTTCCTCTTAATGCACTATTGTGCGTGGGATTGTTCTGTACATTGGAATCACAGAACACCGATAGATTTTGAATCCTATGAGAAATGGTAACTTTATCAGGAATTGAATATAAGGCCCTAAGTAGAGGTATCTTGTATTCTGTAAAACAAAACTCTGGTGTATGTAAACCAACTGCATTGTAATTCAGAGTTTTTACTTTTTCATGCTCAAAGAATAAAAGTAATTGCTTATGAGAGTAAATTATTTTCTTTCTAGAAGTAATATCCAGAAAATGTAAAGTTTTCTTTTAAAAATGTTTTGTCTGACTGTCTGATAGATACAGATACTGAGTGCAAACACAAATACAGCAGGTCCTGTTGCGCTGAATGGTGTTTGTCTGCAGGAGCATCTGTCTTTTGATATTTTATTCTTGTGATCTGTTTTTATTGAATACTTGGGGCAGTAATTATTTTCTCCTTGGTGAGATATGAGAAGTGTGTTGCAAAATCAATGGTTATTGTTCCAAATTTTTGGAAGTGTTGTGAAAACAGGCTTCTTTGCTAATCTGATTTTTTTATTCGCTGTTGTCTTTCACTTGTGTAAACTTATGATGTTTTTACTCTATTAGGTGTTTGTTTGCTTGTGGAAAGGTTGCAAAGTATATAATACGCCTTCAACAAGTCAAAGTTGGTTGCAGAGGCATATGCTGACACACAGCGGGGACAAACCTTTTAAGGTAAGGTTCATTGTAAGATACATCTTCGCTTATTTTTAGAGAAATTCTGGTTATTTTTCTTAGTACAATATGTCAGTTGAAAAACACCATCACAGGAGGATTTCTTAAAATGCATTCAGTGAGCTGAGCCTTCTTCTTTGTGGTAATAGTGCCCAGAGGTTATGTTCTTTTATGAATACAGGTGGAGAAACTGGTATTGCTTCTCTTTCCCTGTTTCTTTTAATCCATAAATGGCAAGGGAGTGTAAAACTGAATAGTGCTAAAGTTCAGGGGTTTGTGCGTTTTCCACTTGACTTGCTTACACTGTAACAGTGAGATATTTTGTCTCGTACTTTACATTTCCACGTTAAATTTTGGATCATGGCTGATGGTGCACATTCTATGCTTGAATAAGAGGAGTTTTTGTTAAATTCAGTAGAAACTCTGTCAGTGACTGTTTATGGTTCCCTTCTCTGAAAAGAATAGGGAAATCAGGAATGCAGGCCCATTGAGGGGACTGTATTTCCTGCACAGTATTTTCTAACTTTCTCTTTCTTTCTCCCCTTAATCTGTACTTGCAATTCTAGGTATAGTAGTGTTTATCATTCCCATATCCACCAATCCGTTATTAATGAGTTGCTTCATCCTCTTATGGATACAGTTGGGGCAGTTCATAGCTGTCAATCCTGGATCACTTGATGGTAAGTCCCACCCACACTACTTCAGACTGAAGTTCTCCTTCCATGTAGGATATGAAAATGAATAGGGTTTGTTTAGTTTTTTCAAGTTTAGGTAGTATTTTATGCCTCCTTCTCTCTCACCCTCTAACCCCACCAAGTTTTAGTCACTGTTTCACCACTTCCGTCTCTTCTTTCTTCTCAGGTAATATCTTTGTTATTTTGAATTTTATTTTAAGGCAGCTTTATTACCTAAAATACTTTCCTGTTACAGTGGTGTCTTCCAGTAGTTACTTCTTCTATATAGCTTTTAATAGTGGTTATGACAGAAAGCAAAACTAAACTAAAACCTAGAGAGTAAGCATAGTGCATTGCATGTGAAAAAGATTTTTTAAAATAAAGATTCTTTTAAAAATATTCTTTTCCATACTGAACTGTGTAGTTTAGACTGAAAACTTCGGACTCAGAGGGCAAATAACCAGAGAAAAATTGTTTTTGAGGTTATCATACTCTTTGTTCAAAGGAGTAAGTTTAGCATAGTGTTGGAAGAATAGCATAAGGATCATACATCCCTGAAAGTTTTCAGATATCATTGTTCCAGGAACTGATCTAATCTTAAATCCTAGTTCTTGAATAATAATAATGGTAATAATAAAGAAAGCAGCCACCAGTTACCAGAGGGAAGTTGTACCTTAGGTTTTCTCTCTTTTGGAGTTAAATACTTTGTCTACCTCAAAATATAATGGCAAGCTTTTTTCTTGGATGAAAGTCTTTTGATAGCTTAATTTGTATTCGTATTTGGTCTACATCAAAGAAACTCAATTTTAGAAATGTTGGGTTGAAGAGATGGGCATAGCTCAGAAACACCAATAGTACTTTTGAGTCTGTCAGTGTTACCTAGCAAAGGCAGGACAAGTTGGTATCTTTGTTTTTTGACTAGGCTACAGCTAGAGCTCTAAAAACTGCAGCAATTGTTTCTGAAAACGATCATCTTGTGTTCAGTATCTCTTGTTTCACCAGTTGATTTTCTGTGCTTTCTGGTCATACTAGGAGAGAGAATAAAACAGTCGAGGGATGCCGTAGTTAATCATCATGGCTCAATGTGTGTCACTGCAGCATTTTTCCCTACTATTGTCTTTAGTCCTTCTGTTTGTTTTTTATCCCTGTATTTCTCAATCTGTTCCTGGGAGCTTTGAATGGAGGATAATTGTGGTCTGAGTAGAATTTTGTAACATCTTTTGTTCCCCTGTCATTTATGCTGAAATAAGCTTCAGGGCTCACATGAGGTAGCCAAGTATGTGAGTGTCTGTGATGGCAATCTATTAATTAACTGCCCCCTTTCTTCACTTGCTTCTTTTCTTTTTTGCTAACTTTTGAAATTACTCTCTGATACAAAAACACTTGAAGTGTTGACTATTAGTCTTGATCAGTCCAAGAAGAGCCTTTATTAATTGTTTTGTGACAGTCAATCAAAAATGGAGCTCATGTGTCAATTTGATGCATTTTTCTTTTCTCATAAATCTTAATTGCTCGCCTCTTAGGGAAAGCCAAATTTTTTCAAGTCAGAGTTGGTTTAAAGACTTCTTGTTCTTCATGATTACTGCAGACAAAATATCTCCCAAAACCTAAATTGCAAATGAGGCTTCAGTTGCCTCGTGAGAAGGTACTGGACTCCTAGCATAAAAGGAGGGAATCTATCATTTTAGGAAACCTGCAGAAAATACCTAGTTGCTCAGTGTTTTAGTTAAAAAATAAATGAAAGTTGGAATTTTTGAGGAATGCTGTAAAAGGCAGTAATGGAAATATTACAGCTCTATTCTGTTGTCTGAAGAACTGCTGTTCATTATGTTCTAAAGAATAGCAAAGAGTATTAGCTAGGAAAATGACAACTAAAAGTGTAGAAATTTTACTTTTGTAAAAGTAAAAGAACACTATAATGGTACAGTGACCAGAAAAGAGTAATAAATATATTGCAGATTGATATATTCTTATATTTCTAGTGCAAATAAGAGACAAAAAATTGAAGAGCAGTTGGGGACTGTCTCAGACATAACACTCCCTTTTGCATTGAAGGATATATCCCTGTCCAGTCACCCCTTTGCTTGGAAGTTGACTCATTTTATGTAGTTGCACATTTTTGGGTTTAATTATCTCTTTTTGTGATACACATGGTTGTCCTTTGACTAAAATCTCCATTCAGCTGTAAACAAGCTGCTGTGCTTTCATATTGAAAGGTCTCTGTGGGTGTACCTGCCGTTTCCGTTCATTCTTATAAACTCTGACTGTGTAGTTCATTTGTCACAGAAATAAACCCACTTCTAAATTGTAAAGGTAAAGGGTTTCATATTTGCATAAGTTTATTCTCTTTTTTCTTGGTTGTGTGTCCCCTTCATCATTAATATTGCAGTACCTGTGTCAAAGAAAAAGCAAATTTCCTTATGGATACCTGTTTTTGAGACCTTTGTTATACCAGCTCCTTTTTTTGTGGGGCAATATCCTGGTAGTGTACATCCAGCTCATCTCTGAGTCATCTCCTTTACAGTCTGATTTTAGCCAGCCCTTTTAATATATTTTTTTATCGTTGCAGACTTTCATTTAATACAGGTATTCTCTCCAAAGACATTTAGTATATTCATCTTTGAGTATGATTTTACATTCAGGATTGAGAGAAAAACCTCAAAATTATTCTTTCTTAGATCTCTTACTACAGAATTTTTGCAGCTTTTTATAAACTGGTGGAATGTTGTGGAATATCATCAGCATGCAGGGGTGGTCCTGTTGAGGGTTCAACAGCTTGGGTTTTTCACACCATGTAGACAGGTGGATGTAGAGGAATAATCTGCTGAGTTAGAAAACTGATCCTGTTAACTGTCTTTGGCCAATTTCTTGTCCTAAACTCGGCTGTGACAAGTCATAAGTATTTGAATAGTAAGAGGAGTTGTGACAACCTGTGTTTTCCAGCATGGTTTCTGGTACACAGGGGAAAAATTAAATGAATCAAATATTACTTGGCACTGAAAGTTACTTGAAGACACATCAAATGAATTCTTAGATACTGAGCACAACGAAAAAACAAATAGTAGATGAGCACAAAATAGTGGGAGGTCTTATGCAAAATAATTGCATATACCATTAGGATTGGACTTGATGATCTCAAAGGTCTCTTCCAACCTAAATGATTCTGTAAGGATGGGTGTGGGAATGCTACCAGCTGCTTTGCCACATGGATTCCAGTGGATATGCTCTTCATGTCTGAGAGCAGTCATGCCAGGTTTGCTCGTATGGGGAAAAAGCTTTTAGTGACAACAAATGGCAGCGCACAGGTTCATGGCAGGCTTTCATATTCTCTATAAAAAGGAGGAAGAAAGTAGGAATTAAAGTGGAGTTTGGTGGTACCTGTAACTTCCAGACTTCATTAAGGAGTGATTGCGTTTCACACAGCTCTGAGTAGAGAAAACATAGCCAAGCAGCTTCAGTCCTCATTGGGAATTCATGTCTGTTACTCTCTTGGCAGAATATTTTCTATCCATTAGAGCACTGCAGATGCAAATGGGAAATGTAAAGACACTCTGCCTGAACGCTCAGATGTTGAGACAACAAGAAAGTTTATCTGGATGTCTAAACTATTACTGTTACATTTACTAGAAAAATTACATATTAAATAGTCCAAATAGGAGATTTGGTTATTTTGAGTTTAGAAAAAAAAACCTGTATTGCTAGATATTTTTATATCCTGTTTGTTAAAGTCACTGGTCTTTACTGCCCATTAATGATGGTGGGTATGGGTACACTGGAGAAATTAAACTTCTTACATGTTTACTTCCTTTCTCTTGAAGTAACATATCCACCAATCCGGACCCAATCTGTCGTATTTCAAATTGAATGCCAAATTTTGAGATTTAGGTTTTGGGGGAAAAATGAAAAGATTTGGTTTAAAGTTGTGCATAGTAGTTGAGTTTGATTTATTAGAAACCCTCTAGAGCTATATAATTATCTGGTGGGAAGCTGATTTGGTGTGACTTACCGTCCAGAGATCCTGAAGTGACAGCCTGAACTGCTCCTTTATCTTTGGAGAGAAGAGACTTTGCCCATTAGTAACGGATTGCTGGATATATTATTTTAGAGAAAAAAAAAAAAAAAGAAAAAACAGGTAAGATTTTTTTTCTCCTCTTTTACTATTTCTTGTCTACAACAAAGACATTCTCTGTCATCTTTGGTCTGTGAGCTGTTGATTATTTGAAGATATGATCAGGTAGTTTCAAAGTACACAAAATCTGAATGGAATAATTTCTGCACAGATTTTGTATATCTGTAGATTATTTTGTATATCTGTACACTATTAATACTCTTTCTAGAAAATATAATTTCTAGTTGCAGGATGCAGATATTGAGGGTTGAAGGATGTTCGTGTGGGGATTTTGAAAGTAAAACTTGGGTAGAACAAGTAAGTGGGAACTTCTGTAGATAATCCATATAGAATATCTGTGATTGTTCTCTCTGTACATGACAAGAAAAAAGTCAAGTTAGGATGTTGTGAAACAAACTTCAGTTTGCCATAAAACGATTTTTCCCATATGATGAGAAATAAAATTGTGTTTTTGAAAAGTTTTAGAAATGTGCCTGACACAAAGTTTGTGCTTTTATCCTGAAGGTATTGCCTTTTGCTATTATATTAAACTTGGAATATGATCATGCATGCACTGTGCCGAGGCTTTAGGTTATTTTTGACCTCTAGCAGGCATTCTTAGGGCTAACATTTTAATTTCTCAGTGTGACTGAACTTCAAGTTATGGGTTTTTTACTTGAACTATTTTCTTTTTCTGACAGCGTTTGTCAGAAAGAGGTGGAATCTGAAGTCAGGAGCACATTAGTGAAAGTTTAATCTTAAAATTAGATTTAATGGTTTAGTTTAGTTTTGTGAAGCTGCTTCTATGGGCAAGACATCTACTTCAAGGACACAGAAACCGGAGGAAAAAAAAGATTGTTTAAACTAATGCACACATACATTTGACATGTAGTTGTTGATTGTGAGTTAAACCATCTTTAGTACAATTAAGTTCAAGGTCAGGTTGGTTGGGGCTTAGCAACCTGATTTAGGAGATGATGTCCTTACCCACAGTAGGGGAGTTGTAATTGAATGGCTTTTAAAGGACCCTTCCAACCCAAACCATCCTATGATTGTGTAAGTGTAAATTTGAATCTTCAGTATTAATTTGAAGTAACAAAAATTGTGTTGAGGTTAGTGTAGTGTAAATAAGATCAGAGTGTTTTGAATTTCACAGGTGTGCTGGGATTTCTTACATTGTAGGTCACTACAGTATAAGTAGACAATATTGCTGTTGTTTGGACATGGGAAATTATAGGGCAGGGTAAAAAGGCAGAGGGAGGATTTGGTAGAAATCTTCATGGTTCTTAAGATACTTATTAGTGGGTGAGACAGGGAGGAACATATACAGTGTGAAGAGTCCTCAAGCTTTTTGTCAGGGCTGTTTGAGTTAGCTCAGGATTTAGAAAACTTTCCTTAACTCCTTCCAAGTATTTTTCCCTTTAAAAAAAAAAACCAACAAGCATGCAAACAATTTTTTTTGCCTTTTACTGTCTTGAAATATATATACATATTTTTAGTCCAATAGCAAGTATTAAGTTCTTGGAGACAGCACAGTTTTTTCTCTGCATGGGTGCTGTATTTTGCTATTGAGCATGGAAAACCATTTACGAAGTCTGAGGCAGAAATCAGTTTTTCAATTCTGCAGCCACACTTGGAAAACACAGTTGGGTTTTAGGGGGCAAAAAGTGGGACATGTGGAGTTCTACAGCTGTTTTCTTGTCTTGCAGTCAAATATGCAGCCTTGGAGAGGGTTACTGTAAGCTTGCAAGCTCATCCTTAGGCATCAGAAGTGCCTTAGCACTATGGACATAGCTGCAGCATGACTTATTCCCAAGCTCCTGTTGGAGCTGCCTCATTGGTTTGCTGTGAAGTGTTAGGGAAGAGATACAGGTGAAGGAGCTGAGAAAGAGGGTGAGGAAGGGGAGGAGCAGAATAGATGGGGAAGGGGAAAAGCTTTCCTATTATTATTGTTGGGTCTTATTTTGCTATTGAGAGAGGACATTTCCTTTAGATGAGAGCTTCCTTAAATGCTTCTGAAGTGATAGTAGCATCCCAAAATGAATGTATAAATAATCATTACTACAACTTCACTGAAGTTAGTTTTAGATAGAACTGTAAGACATTGCTCATTGACTTTTTATACCATTTACAAAGAGCATTAAGCTGTTTCAAATTTAGTGCGGATAAAGGTGTATTTTTTTACTTCTGCCATCTCAGAAGAAGGGAGGATGTTAGAGAATGTTACTGTTACCAAGTGCAGAAGATGGAGACCTGCTGAGTAACAGTGCACTATTTGAAAGACAAGAGAATGTTTGTCTTTGAAGAACAAAGGTCTTCAGAAGCCTCTCTTTTCAGTGGAAAGTTTGCTAGGGCATTGTTTGAGATTAGTTTTGTGCTATACAATATAAAATATAATATGGCATAGAAAAATGCTATATAATGAAATAATTATGTAGAGTTAAAGCCTTCAAACAAGTTTGTCAGAATATATGTTTCTGTTTGTCTTTAAGAATTGCATGGTCATTAAGAATTTGTTTTTGCTTCAGTGTGTTGATGTTGAGCCAGAAAAGTCAAACAAAGATCACTGATACTCCTGTGCCCTACAGCCACTGATGGAGGTGTTGTGTTCTTTTTCTCACTAGTGTGTAGTTGGTGGGTGCAATGCCAGCTTTGCATCTCAGGGAGGACTTGCCCGTCATGTGCCCACACACTTCAGCCAGCAGAACTCTTCAAAAGTTGCCAGCCAGCCAAAGGCCAAAGAGGAATCTCCATCTAAAGCTGGAATGAATAAAAGAAGAAAGTTAAAGAACAAGAGACGACGATCACTACGTAAGTGTTTTGCAGAAGTAGAACTTCTTGAAAGTTTCGTCTTAGTTTGGGAATTCCTCTGCAGTGTGGTGTTTTCTCTGCATATGTGGATCTGGTGTGGTTGGCATTCCTTGTGATAGGAAGAAAACAACTCCAGTTTCTGTTTGTGTTCCTTTTCAGGGTAAATCTCTGTGTGTTCAGGAGAAAAGATCAGTTTCCTGTGAGCAACAGTTGGAGTTCCCAATTGAAAAACACTTTTCATTTGAGTCACTTTTTGTTTTCTGTCTCTATTACTTTTGGAAAGTGTTCTGTTTAGTGCTGATGAGATGTGAAGTTCAGTACTGCAGACAGAGATTGCAGATTCATATAAATTAGACATAAATGCATGTTATATAAGCTCTTTTTTGAGCACAACATTTCATTGTGTTAATGACAGTTTTATGAGCATAACCAAGATCTAATTTTGGGCAGAATTAACTTGCTATGTTTTTTTAACCTGTCTTCACATAGTTGATGTTCATTAATTTTATATGAACCAATGTGCTGAGAGGTGTGATTCGTCATTTAAAGTGAGAACTGTTTCCTCTAGCAAATAATAATCACTTACCCGGTACCTCTTCTAATCCATTTTGATGTAGTTGTTTGATTCCTGAGTTGTCCTAGCATTAGACTAATAAAATGTCAAATTTCTATAGAGATTCTAATCTAGGAAAGATTAGGCAATTGTTAAAATATTTGGCTTTGTTTTGTAATTACTTTGGATGCAACCCCCAAGAACCAAACTGATTATTTGCTAGTTTGAAGCTCTTACTGTGACATTTGCATTTTAGAGACAAGAAAAAACGCATTTACACTTTTTTCTGCTGGTATGTCAACAACTGAAGAAAAACCATCATGAATTTTTACTTGTGGTATAAAGTCCATCTTACAGTAGTGGAGAGTAGCACAAGATACCTTTTTTATGAACCACTGGACCTGTTAAATCTCTTACTGTCCACAGTCTTATTTTTCCAGAACTCTAGTGGCAGAACACTTAACTGTATCCATCTTTCTCTTCCTGTGAAATAATATTTCACAGGAAATAACACTGTGTCAGGTGTCAGTTATTCAAATGGTACTGTAGCAATTGATTCTCATACTGGTGGCCTTGGATGTTACTCTTTATCACATGATTGTGATTGCTTCTTAATACCTCAACTGTTTTTTAAGGAACTGAAATTTATGAAGCAGTGTTCATGTTCCTGCCTTGAATGCATACAATCATGTCCTGGGAAGTTAATCCCCTGTAATTCTGAATCTGAGTCACGGGGTATGCCAGGGTATTCTTAAAATATGTATGAGCAAATTGTGTTGTTAAACACATCTTAAAACTATATATTTCAAGAATTCATCTACTTTTGATTCAACATTCAAGGAAATTAGGAAACTCTTTCTGTTCTTTTCAGAATTTGATTTTCAAAGAGCTTTCCCTTTCACTCTAGAAATCTGTGTAAATGGTTGAAGGGAAGGCTGATCCAGTGGAGGGTTATGGGCTCACTTTGCAGTATCTTTTTACTTCTTGGATGTAATGAGAGAGACACCCTGAGATAATTGCAGGTTCCTAAAGGATTATCATTATTTGTTGACTGCATTACTCAAACAAAATATACATGTCTAAGACTGGTCACTTTCAAAATTTTCACTTTCACAGGTACCTGAGTGCATTTTACCTTGCTTCTCCATAGTGACTTTGTTAGGTAGCTGGTTTCAGTTTTTCCCCCAAGTATATGTAGTAGTTTCTCAGGTTGGCATTTTATTAGTAATTGATAAACATTGTATTATTTGACTTGCAAATTTCAAATCAGAGCTTCATAATTACCTTCTAAGAGGTTGTAGTCGTCATAAGAATTTGCTGCAGAATTCTTGAATTAATTTATGAAAAAAATGTAAATAATAAATATTGTGGGAATGTTAAAGACCAGATTGTAGTGGCCTGCTGTCTTGATCAAGTGTTGCACAGGAAGAAAAATGACAGCTGCTTGAGCAATTTCTTATCTTCTTGCCTCTTGAGACAAATGCAATGCTGGCTGTAGACTTTTGCCTTAAGGCAGAAATCATCTCTAACTGAGTTGGGAACTGACTACTGTATTGTATTTCTCCAGAGGGTATGTGGCCCAGAAATGTATCCAAAGTTGAGGACATTTTCTGAAAATGTGATGTATTGGCAGCTTTCCTTTCAAACTTTGTGTGGATTATAGTTGGTGACGTGAACGTGACAAAGGGCTGATACAATTTTACTTGTATTTCTGTTTCTTCGCTCAGTTTTAGCTAAAGAATGAAGTGTGCAGGTTTGTATGTTTTGTCTTTACAAGAAGAATTGGGGAAGGCAAAGACCCTTATCTAAGAAGCATTAAGTATTTTCAGTATAGAATATGTAAAACTAAGAACCTAGATTTATATTTAGATACTTCTAAGTGCCCAGAAAGAGGAGATGTTTAACATATGTACCAGTTTCTCTGCAAGTAGGGTTACAAGAACTTCATGACATGGGTGTAAAGCAAGATGCTATTTGGTAGTGTACAACCTTGCAGATAATCATTTCCAGAGAATAATTTGACAAAAAATTGCAGTTTTGCAACACAAACCAATTTGTCTCTGGAAAAAAATGTTGTCAGCAGGTTCCTTGTACCTCATGGTTTGATTAGACCCTGGCTTTTTTAAAAAAAGTGTTAGTGGCTTACAAAATATTTATTGACAATTGGTGGCTAATAACGTGCTGTTATTAAGCATCCTCATGTATAAATTCTTAATAGTTGAAGTACAGCAGATTTATACATTTGCTTCTTCAGTTTTATCTCTGAAGGTAAACACCCTTCTGTAGAAAAATGTATAAATGAAAAAGGAGACTTTACTGTGAGACTTTTGTATGTGATAATATGATTTTCTAACTTAGACTATAAAGAGAATTTTTATTGTTAGTTAATTGTTTTTTTTAACATCTTGCCTTTTTAAAGTATTTTACATTTCTTTTGTCCTGTCTGTAAACAATGCATGGTCTTAGAAGTTTGGAAATTAGCACTTTTATAATAAAAGCATGTTTTACTGGTGCTACTTACATTCATGGTGCTAAAGAGATCTGATTTGTCCTAGAAATTTTGAAGCTGTAGAATAATTGAGGACTACAGTCAGTGGCTGTGTTCTCTTCTGGATAGCCTTAGCCATGTTCACTCTTTTGTGTAAACTGACATTGAGAGGTATAGAACCAAACATATTGGAAGTGTGTGTATCTAAAATTGGTTATAGTATTGCTGTAATACTATAACCTTGAAGAGTACAATATTCTCACTTTGCCATAGCAAAGAAGACACTGTAGTTATTAAGAAACATGATAATTGAGTTCACTGGAGGAATATAAGAGAGATAAGGAACCTTACTCTTCATGGAATTTACAGTAAGACTGTGTTAGTTATGTAGGGCTTGGATTTTCATTTAGTAGGCTCCTGGTATGATGATGTCAATTTATTTAACTTAAGTAATTGATCTGTACTTGGAATTTGTATTATTAAGCAGGAAGGGAGATATTTAAATCTATTCCCTCAAAGTCATTTTCAAAGTATAGATACATAGGAAATACAGCACTAACAAGTGTAAGGAGTTACTAAAATTATCTATATGCTTTTGAAAAAAGTCTGCTGAATGTTATCCACTGTAAATCCCAGAGAAATTGGCTGTATGAAACCAAAAGCAAAAATTTGGGTTTCTTTTTTTCCCCTCTTCTTTCCACCCTCCCTCCTTTCCTCCCTCATATTTATTTGTCAAATATTTATATGCTTGCATCACTGACCACCTGCAGCATGAGCTGTGGTCCTGCACTGCCACTTAGAGTGAGAAAACATTGCAGAGATGATTGCCTAATTGGCAGCATCCAACTGAGATGGAGTAGGGACAGAACACAATGTACAGATGAATGCTTAACAACAATTAGTCCCAGGAGTGTACCAAACACTGGCTTTAAGTGGAATTTGTAGTTCATTTTGAAATAATGGATAGAGGAATATCGAAGCTGTTTTAAATGAAGAGAGCAGAACTTTGAATCACTGTGCAGATTTCAGGGTAATATGTAGTTTATTATGAAATGTCAATTCTCATTCTTAGTTTTAATTTCAGTGTGTTATGTAGTAAATTACTACTCTCAAATAAGGTTTGAAAATATTAATGCTTTCATTCAGACTTTATTTGCTAATTTAATGTTATTATTGTTCTATATGGTATACTTTAAATTTTTTGTGTGAAGTATTTCTAACAAATCTAACGCATCTAACAAATGCGTTCCTAGTAGCAATTATTTTTTAGTTTAAGTACTTCAGTGTAGAATTGATAGACCTTCTTTTACCCTCTAAATTAAAATTCAATAATCCTTTTACTGTTCAAGAAACACTTCACTATAAAAGCCCTTTTAAAAGGAAAAGGTCTTTATTGTTGCCTGCTGATTTTAGACTGATTGCAAAATCTGAGATGGATGTTAGTTGTGCTTTACTCATTATAAATTGAAGTGTAGTATGTGATGCAGTTGGTGCTGCTTGGCTAGAAAATGTTGTCTAGTGGTCAAAGAACATGGAATGACAGCTTGTACACAGAAAGAAATGTGTAATCATGGAGTTTTTCACCTGCCTGTTCGGCATTATTGACACTTGAGTGAATGTAGTCACATTTTTGGAAATAGCTGTTTCATCCACAGGGAGTGTGTTTTGACCTAACTTGAATTGTGCTTCTCTTGGAGTAATTTTTTCCTCTCAGTGAAATTGCTTTTGCAGCTCTCTGACAAGGTAGTGCTGCTGGCATAATGATAAATAATTTACTAGTGACACTTCAGACTTATTTACATGCTTGAATGTGTTTGAATGCTTTCAACATGTTGAACACTAAGGTTCTCTTTTCCTTTTTTTCCAGCAAGACCTCATGACTTCTTTGATGCACAAACACTGGATGCTATAAGACATCGAGCCATCTGCTTTAATCTCTCAGCACATATAGAAAGTTTAGGAAAAGGCCACAGTGTTGTATTTCATAGTACTGTAAGTATTTATAAGATGTATTCTTTTTGTTTACCTATGTGTCTGAAAAGTCTAATCCTTCAGAAAGATTTCTGTTTTCCTCTTGTTTCTGTAAGCACTTAACCAGAAATAAGTAATAGTGGCTATTTTATATTGTTAATTTGTCCACTGCTATTAGTGAATTAACTTTGAAGAAGTAGTGTTGGTTGTTGTTCTAACTCACAAATTGAATGGATTGCAACATTTCCTGAGTGATACATTTGGGGAAATATCAGCAACTATATGTTGCAGAAAAAGTTGGTTCTATCTTCTAAATAAAAATGCCGTTCAGATGGCATTTCCATAGTTGTGAGTGACAGTGCTACTTTATCACAAGCAATATTTTGGGTGTCTAATTGAATATTTAAAAATGCTGATCGGAAATTCTTGGGTTTTTTTCCAATTTAAAATATGTAATCATGAATAAATGTATTCCTGTCCCTATTTTTTTCTTTCAATAATCTTACCCCAAAATGTTAGTGAATTGCTAGAAGGAGACAAGTACCAGGCAGAGAACTGGCTTTTAGTCCTCTTTCCATATCCTATTTTGTGAATTTCACTTGCATTTGGATGGGAAAGGCATCAGTATTAAATTAGAAAAGTTGAAAGCCAGGAGAAAGTACTGAATTGGGGTATAAGGATCAAAAGCTGTATAACCTCAGGTTTTCTTAACCAAATTGGGAGATGGGGGCATGTAAAAGGTGGAGACTTGGCTGAAGAAAAGATGGGACAAAATGAGGAGGGATAGTTTTAAATTGGCAGACTAATGCAAGATGAACAGCAGTCCAAAGAGGGAATGCAGACTGACTTGTCTTCAACTACAGCTTAATCTTAACATGTGATTCAAACTCCTGAACTATCAGTCTCTCTCCATAAATAAAAGATGATTTTGTATACATGAAACTTACTTCATCTTGTTTTGCAAGACTGGTGATCATTACGAATATCTGTGGCCTGTATTAGAAATCTTTTCCAAATGATTTCTCCTGAACTTTATGTGCATTGAGCACCAGCTGCAAGTGGAGATTTGCAGGTGGTTTAGCTGTTACTGTATTTAAATATCATTCTAGTTTCCTGGCCAACGTGGATTTTACAATGCTGTGAGAAAAGCCAGTGCACAGCTTGCTTTAATCTGAAAGGTTATCCAGGCAGTTACTCAGTTGTGGAAGCACAGCTCTGGCTATTGGAATAATTCATAAGGAGGTGGAATTAGAGGGGAGAATCTGCTCTGAAACTGCTTCCAATTAAGTTGAAGGAAGTGGTGAAAATCCTTTTAAATTATCCGTGCATGCATCACTCGAGATGGTGGGAGGTTGATTAGATCTGAAATTGCTTAGACCTCAGTTGTGGGAGAGGTGATTCCAGTGGGAGAACTGCTCTAGGATTCCAGCTCTATGCTGCACTTTCCTGCTCTATTTTGGTGTGGTGGCTTGTGCTGCACATCAGCTTTGTTGATGAGACCCAGCCTAACATCAGCTTTAAAAAGCAAAGGTAGGCTAGGAGCAGTTTTGTGGGTGTGCACTGTTAGACTGAGCTAATGATAACCTCAGGTATAAACACATTTTGCATCACTAACAAGCTAAAGTGGAATTTGAAGGGTGACTGGCTAAATGGCATAGTAAGTTCATGTAGTCCACCTTCAGATGAAGAAAAAATGTGTAATTATCAGGGGCATTAATTTGAAAGGTGAGAAATAGAAAGAGGAAATTGCCTTGCTGTCTGAAAACAGACATGAATGATGTGGCTTTGTTGTTTCATGCGGCATAAGAATAATGTCAGCACAATGCAATATCTTACAGGACAGGTATTCCAATATAAAGAATTTCTAAGCAGTCATTGTAGATACCTTTCATGTTCTATAAAAAGGCAAATCCTTTTATTTATATATATTTCTTCTTTTTAATCCATCCTTTTCTTTAGATATGGAGAGATGTAGAATTCAGTCATTAATGAAACCTTTTTGGAGAAGTGTTTGCCATCCAGAATTCACCTTTGACTTGATTATGATTTTTTTTTTCTGCTGGCTTTTTTTGAGTCAGATTCTTTGTACTTTAATTCTCTCTAATGATGAAAAAAGCCAAGCATTTATAGTTAACCTAAGGAGGAGATGTTAACCTAAGGAGCAGATATTACAATGATGAAAAAACATAGCTTATAGGTTACTCTGTCATGCCACCCCCCCACCTTTGAAATGGCTTGAATTAATTCTCTAAAATATTTGAATACTAAACTGACTCTGGATTTAGCTTTTTTAGGTATTTCAGTTTGGTGGCCACATGAATTTTTAACAGCTTACATGTGTTTTGAGATATTGAAGCTTTTTAGAACAGTGAATGAATAAAGTGAGATATCTACCAATTTACGGGGTGAAATTGTTGTCTTTTTCCAGAAGAGGTCAGCACAACTCCATTTCTGATTTGAGGCAACTTTGCACGTTTCCTTAAAATTTCCATTTTGTTTCTGGGACAATGGCTGAAATGTAGGGAATATAGTAAGAATATTTCTAAATAAAGCTGTATTAACCATTGATTTTCTGTCTGATTGTGTTTTTCACTTAAAAACTTAAATGGACTTAAGTTCTTTGCAAAACAGCTTTAAGCCTTCAGAGCATATTTATTGCAGACCCTGAACGTTCAAAGAGTATAAGAGTTTGCCTTTTATGAATGTCCAGTTGGACATGAAGAACAACAGCTTTTGAGCCAAGAATCTGGAATTCTGTTTTAATGATGATTTATGTCATTATTATAGGTAATAGCTAAAAGAAAAGAAGACTCTGGAAAAATAAAAGTCTTGCTTCATTGGACACCAGAGGACATGTGAGTATATTGGTAGAGATATGCTATAGGATTTAAATGGGGAAGGACTTACAGTGGGGTCAGTGAACTGTCACTAAGTTAATTTGTGCCTTTGAATATTTAAGTTAAAGTTAATATTTAAAAAATGCTTTTCAAAAAGTAATTTAGGAGTTTAAAAATTAATAAGCTATGCTCTTATTGATTTGTACTTAACTTTCAAGTCTTTGGGCTCTTAATACCAATTCAGGTAAATTTGAAATTGCATGTTTAATGCATTTTGTCACAAGTTTCAATTCATCTTGACAGGCAATAGCTAAAATATTCTTATAAAATATAAAGGTTTTTTGATTCTTTTTAGGACAGATGGTAGTACTATATATAACAGCATTCTGAAATTACTCTTTTAAAAATGTTACAGATGAAGACAGATCATTGCATTTTAAGAAGCATTAGAAAGTATGCAACACTGGCAACAGGAAAAATAAGTAAAAAAAAAGAGTAATCTGTCTTTTTAATACTGAATCAACAGAGTTTTCGCTCATGCAGACGAATTCAGTATTGGAATCCCTGCATTGGAGAAGACAGTTTGTTCAGTAATGTTAAGATGTTCCAATGGAATGTAGATTTGGTTGGTCAGGTCGAAGGAATAATGTGTTTTATATTGCTGTTTCTTTGGATAGAGTGTGTATTTCATGCACTGAATGATGGAGTTTTGAATTACTGAGTATTCAGTAGATTGAATTTCATCTTGATTATTCCATTTAAGAAGAGCAAATGCCATGGTATCCTGGCCCATGTCATCCGTGTGTTTTACGCAGTCAGTGTACTCACACTTTAGAAAGTGAAATGCAGGCATGGTGATTTCTTTCCACTACACTGAGCTATTCACCAGCCTTTCAAGTGGAGCTGGGAGTAATGATTTAACTTTTTCTACTCTGAGTCATCTGGAGAAACTGTTAAAAGTTTTCCAGGTTATCTGTATGTTAAGGTTTTTATTTCAGGAAAAGTAAATTCTAGTCTTGAACTCATTTCCTCATTTCCCTCATTTCTATACAAGAGGGAAATAACTTTTAATTAATTTTTTTTTTTAAGAGTAGGAATTTATTCTTGGTGCCAGTAAATCAGCTTACTGAGTCTTTCTGTATATTTCAAATAGTCTTTGCAAGTGAAAAGTTTTCTTATTTACTGTTTTCATCTTGAGCATAATAGTTTCTACTGAAAATGTCCTCCAAATGTTGGTTGTCCAAAAACTGATATTGGCTTTATTTAAAAAATTATTACGATGTTTTTCCACCTTTCATGATCCATAAGCCTTAGTGGATGTATGGATTGCCTCCTGGGTTGTTCTCTGTCTCTCTCTCTCTCTCTCTCTCTCTCTCTCTCTCTCTGCCCTATGGGTTTGGTTTTTTTTCTTCCACTTTCATCTGAAAAGTTTAATTGGAGAGACTCCTTTCTCTGCTGGGTTAGAAGTTCCGGGTTTCATTTCATGTTTTGAATAGCTTACCCAAAAAAAGTGAATTTGAGTTGCAGCTAACTTCCATGCAAAGTAAAATCTGCAAAATACAGATTCAGTGAAATAATTAGCAAAAGTCTGTAAATGTGCATGTAGCTTTGATCAGAGAAGGAGCTGTTACATTTAATTTTAAGTGTTGGGTTTCTCAATTTGAAATTTGTTTGAAAGGGTTTGGCATCTTAGTTACAATGTAAATTTTTCCCCAACCTGAAGTTAATCTTTGGCTTCTAGGACATGTAAAATTTTTAATAACCCTACCAAAAACCCAAAGAAGAAGATAATCAAACAGTTAACTCCAGCAAAGTTGAAACATTTTGCCAAGGAAACCTTTGAGCTTGGTGCAAGCAAATTAGTGTAATTCAAAGCTCAGTACCTGCTCTGTATTCCATCCTTTAATTTAACAGAGTCAAAGAATTTTCTACCCAGTAAAATATTTTCAAAAATCTGGTTGTTTTTTTTCCGTTACCCATTTTAAATTGTTACAGTGAAGAATGTACTGCCATTATTGTATGTTTGGTTTTGCATTCTGGAATGATCTAAATTCTGTTTAGTACCTTTTTCAAACAGAGAACTTGAAAATCTTTGAAGTATAATGTATAAAGGTTGGCTGCCTTTCCTCATTCCAGTGAAGGTGCTTTTTAACCAGGGAAATGTGAAAATTGCTTCATATGTACTAGTTTACCACATAATTTTATGGTAAGAAAAACAGTTGATCTTTTTTGAATATTCTTATTTTATTTATTTATTCATAGCCTGCCTGATGTGTGGGTAAATGAAAGTGAACGCCATCAGTTAAAAACTAAAGTAGTTCATTTATCAAAACTACCAAAAGATACTGCCTTGCTTCTGGACCCAAACATATACAGGTAACATCTTAATTTTGAAACTTTCTTTACTTGAATGCAATCTTAAGCCTCACTTAACTTTTTGACGTTGGAAAATCAGGATTGCTAATGTATAATACACCAGATCAGGGAGCCTTGGTACTGTAAACGTCCAGGAGTTAAGTTCTGAGGTCTTAAGTTATTTCAGAATTACTTCTTGAACTAAACTCTAGTTACTGAGAAACGGGGAATGTGTGTATTTACCAAGTGTATTTTACTTTTTTGTGCTTGGTGTACAGAAATTCTAGTAAAGGAGGTACATACAGTGGAATCCTGAAAGATCACTTCTGTTAAGATCACATACTGGTTTGTATACCAATTTTTTTAAAGTCCAAATTTATCTTTCCATATTTTATATTCAGCTGTAATACATGCAGTATTACCTTGAAATTTGTACTTGTATTCAAGTACTGTTATTTTTTTAATACAAGATTCTTTATAAGGGGACAAAAGGGAACAATCCATGTTATTTGTCTTTAAGCTACTTTCACATTTGTGTTTTTAGGCCTTCAAATTGGCTTCTAATCCATCTGGTTTCTAATAATTTTCTGATTTCTCCTCCCCTTATTAGTGCTCTCCCATATTTGTCAGTACCCACAGCTCTGTGTGTACAGTTTTTAAAGGTAATCTGAAATGCTTAATTCATTCTGAAATTTTGAACATCAGGAGACATATTTATGGGCTTATATTAAAAATCCATGAAAATGGGTTGTGAGAAAAGGTTTTTTCTACCATAACAGAAGTTCAGTGTTCCAATGTTTCTTCTTTAACATCCAGTATCTAAAGGCATAAATAGAACACTAATCTGAGGCCTTTCAATATAATAAGCCTTTCAGTTCACCTTTAATATTCAGTGTATTTCACTAATCAAATTAATGAAAATTTGGTTTACATTATGAAAATAAATCATACTGTATTTACTATCTTTGTAAATGTAAGTATTTTAAATACTTACCTTAGTCTATGAATCATTGATGTAAATGGTAGTCATAAAAATGTTTTGAAGAAATTAGAGAACAGAATTTGCAGAAATTTTAGAACTGCTTAACGCAGTGACTTTTATTTTCTAATTGAAATCCTAATAATTTTATATTGATTACCTTTGCTGAACTTGATAAATTAGCTTGCTTTTGAAAAGAAAAAAAAAAAAAACAACCTTTTAAAATAAAGATTTAATCTCTGAGATTAAGTCCTTGGAGAAAAATTAGCAAATCTTTCTACCTCTCCCAAATAAAATTGAGGTCCCCATGTGTAATATTGTACTCGATTTTTAGCAGTATGGGCCAGTCTGTGATTGAAACGAGCTTTTGGGACCAGCTGAGGAAGATTAAAGATACAAAGTCAAAAGGGCAAAACTTTGCAAAAGGAAACAGTGGTTAAAGAAATTCAGTGACAGCTGTTTGTGTCATGCTAAAATGTCATGCTTTAGTAGAAATTTTTAAATAATTATCTGAAATGTACCCTTTCATGGGGTCATATGAAATGGCTTTTGGTTTTAATCAATTGAAAGTAGATTTTATGTAGTCATGATTTCATAGTGCATTCTGACTGCAATGTACATCACAGGGTCCTAATCTAAAGCTGTACCATCTTCTTTTACAGAACAATGCCCCAGAAGAGGTTGAAGAGGTAAAAACCAAGCAAGTGGGGACACCTGCAGTCTTAGTCACTGACAATGGATTTAGAAATAAAGTTGCACATTAGTCAAATCCCATCCTTTTTTTTTTTTTTTGTTAGATAAATATTTATGCTTAGTGTAAACATTCTGTGAATGAAGTTGATGCTTCCGTGGAATATATTAATATATTACTGTATATCCACATTTTCATGGAATGGTACAGTGGGAGACTGAGCAAACACTCTTCTGGCAACTTAGTGGAACAACTAAAAGGCTTTGCATGCTTGCTTCTTTAAGCTGCTTTTTTCTTTAGTGAATACAGTAGTCTATATTTGATGAAAAGAAAAAGTAACCATCACCATTTACTCAACTCCCAGGAGGACTGTTAACAAGCTATTCCTGTCAATGTTAACTAAAAATAACACAAGCTAGACAATAGAACAGCTACCGAGGGATTATCCTGTTGCCCTTTGAGTATGGTGGATAGTAATCATTTGTCATTTGTAACCTTGTGTCCTTTTGCAGATCCCTAAAATATGTTGGATTATGATGTTGAAACAAATGTTGATGGAATGCTTGCCTTTTCCAATCAACTCTGAATACATATAGTACGGTTTCAAGATGTTAAGAGTGTTGCAGTCTGTCTGACCCCCTTTGCAGGAGTAGTGTAGTGTGTTAATGAGATCTGCTTTGATGTGATCCCTGTCAATGGGTGGGTTTGGGAAAACCTCTCCATAAGCAGTCAGTGTTACTGGTGATTTCTTTTGCTTTTTTGTCCCTCTAGGATCCCCATTCACTTGTAAAGTATACTTTATTTGGCCTAATGTTTTCTAGATGTAAAGAAAATGGTATTTTTAAAAAAAAATAATCTAGAAATTCAATCCTTTATGCACCAAAGTTGGCTTTGAAAAGGAAACTTAAAATCATTTTCTTGCTTAATAAGCAAGAAGCCATGGATTTTTTTTAACTGACAAATAGAGATGCGTCTAACCTGTTAGTCTTTGTATGGAGACACAAATGTTGCATATAGATAATAGGACATTGCTTGTAAATATTTCAGCAGATTTGTAATATATTTTTATATTATGAAATGTACTGTAGATGTTTTTCTAGAGGCATGAAAAGTTAAAATGTATATATTACGGTAGAAATAATATTGAAGGATATTGTAATTCACTAGTGCTGCCAGAAGAATTGTTTTAAAAAAGCACCTTCCTTAACAGTAAAAAAACCTTCTTTTACATACCTAAGGGACTATATACTACTGTTAGTATCTGTTGTAAGAACAAAAAGACATTGAACATCCTTCCCAGAAATCTTAGAGGGATGAATAGTACCCATAATTAATTCATGGCGCTCCTTTCTAATAGTGGACACAGAATTAGTTTTTTCCTTGCTGTTGGGAGGAACTAATATGTAAAATTTGTATGGATATATGCAGTCAAACTGCAGAGTTAGTCCTCCTTGTTGGGGAGGAATTTACTACAGTGAAACTAATAACCAGCAGTTTTTACACTAAATTTTTATTAAATAGATTAAAACTTAAAGTAACCCTTTGGTTGCAGAAGTGAGCATATCCTAATGTAATACAAATGCATTCTGCATTGGTACTGACACGAGTCTTGCTTAGCTCCAGTGGGTTAAAAATGTTACTTATATACACAAAAAATAATCTTATCAACGATATGAAGTGCAGATTAAAAGCACCACTAATATAAGATGTTCTGGAATGGTTGTTTAATAAGGGTATTATTCATAAAAATCTGTAGTGACGTGACTTTATTTTTGGAAAAAATGCAGTGTTTTGGTTTTTTATTTTTTTGCTTGAGCACTTCACCTACTGCTTTTTCTGTACCTATAAAGTAATCCATAATCTTTCTTTTTTTTTAATTTGTTATAAAATTGCCAAATAGAATTGTTTCAGATATAGTTTGTATTTGTATTTTTTTAATTTTATTGCTTCATGAGTTTCTTGTAAGTCATTTATAATTGACAGATGATTGTAGACCTTGCCTGAGTATTTTTTCTAATAAAACAAAGCAAACAAACCTCATAAGCTTCAAAATTGTAAGATTTCAATGAAGTTTTCAAAGATAAATATAAAAATAACCTTATTTCCTCTGTAAGTTGTAACACACCTTTACAGAATGAGGAATTCATGGATTCAAATCATTTGGTGTTCATGTAAACTGTGACTTCTCTTGGGTTTGAGAAAACTATTATCTGGTGTTCTCATGGTACAGTTTCTGCTTTGAAAGGAAAAATCAGCTTAAATTCAAAACATCTGTGAACAGATGGATACATTGGAATTAATTAAACTTCCCATAATTGTCAAAGGTAAGTGGATTTTTGGCTGGTTTTTGTGTTAAACTTATCAAAGTGAATTGCTAAAATTGTTTATGCTTGAAAGTTGTTTGTATTCTACAGATTTTGGAATTACTTCGTGGCGTTTTCTTTCAAATGACAGTCCTGTGTCTGTAAAGCTCTGCTGCAGTTTTTCTGTGTATCCCTGGGTGGACTTCACTTGTCTTGGAGTACCAGGCACATGGAACTGGCATAGTGTGCTGAGGGGCACTGATCACTTTATTCTCAAAATAATCTTATTTTTACTCCTGGAAAGTGGTTTTGAAATAAGTGGCTTCTCCCCTTCTAAGGAATTCCATGTGCTTTCTTTTGGGATGTAACATTTAAAGGTTTTTTCCTGTCTTTCTCAAGAACGTTTTTTTTTTAAATTAGGTTTTCCAAATATCTAGAGATTGCATTCCCTCCCAGTTGGAGTGCTTATTTTCTGTGTAGAGAAATGTCAGCTCCTTGAAAGTAACACTTTTCAGGAGTTGCAGTACACACAAGTATCTGTGTTCAAAATCACCAGTTCTTTTGGAATGTGTTGGCTTGAATTTTGCAGTTTTCTAAATCTGAGTAACAGGATTTGTGAGTGAGGAATGCTCTTTTGGGATTGAAGACCAGCTCTGTCTTTTGCTTAAGTGGGTGGAAATGCTTGTCTGGGAAAACTTCCTGGCGTTTGGGCATAGCACACAGCTGGTTGTTTGATTCTAGTCTTACTTTGTTAGCTAAAGCACTTTAATAATCTGTTTAAAGACATCTGTTAACAGATCAGTTCTTTTCTAATACTTCTTTGCATATAATTTCTCAAATTACTGTGTGTCTTTCAGATTTTGGCCAAATTGTGCAATAGGTTGCACTATGTTTTTCTTCTATAGTCCATTAAGTAGTTGTTTCAGTCATTTCAATCTGAATTGCACATTAATCCTGGACTGGCTTCATTTGGGAACAAACAGGTTAATTGTGTTCAAACATGCATTGTTTTTAATAACAGAAATGCAAGTGGTTCATTTCTGTTCCCTTCAGCTTTTCAGTGCAGTGTATCAATTAATTTTTGCTGAAAAGTGGTCTTATTTAATACTTCAGTGTGAAATTGATCTTTTATTCTCACTTAATGCTTTCTTGCCTTGACATTTTAAATTCGTAAATGAACCTATCGTAAATATTTCTCTTGTCACATTAATGCATGACAAGTACAACAGAAGAAGAAAATCATATGACAGGAAAGTTTAGAAAGCAGCTGAATCTATGTCTTCTTTCAGCCATTGATGTTTACTTATTCCAAGCAACAAATACTCTGGCAAACTGTTGCATGAATTTTTAAGGAAAATTTCTCTGTTCTCTCTATGGGGGATGGGGAGGGAAGCCCCAGCTGCACTACTATTTTTGAGCAATATGATAGAAAAAGTAGCATAAAATATGAAAAATGTCCATTTGTTCCTGCCCATTTCAACAAGGGCCTTTTTAAAAAATTCTATGTTCTTATAATAATTTAATCCAAATTGAGAGTAAGAGAGTGAATACTCATTGCTACAGCTGGAGTCTCCTTGTGCTTATAGTGAGACGAATCAGGTATAAATACTAGAGGTGAGTCTCTCAAAATGTATTTATGAGAAGAATTATTAAAGTGCTGAAGTAATTCACTGTTGTAATCTGTTATAAATGTTTTTTTCTAAGTAAGGGTGAACCTAAAATCTGACCAAAAGTAAACCCTCATTCTCCAGGAAGTTTTAAGATTCTTCAGCAATCTCTTCTGTAACATTTCCCTGAATATATCTGACAAACTAGAAGAAACAAGTAGATTATCCAATTTCAGGTTATCTCCCAGAGGGCAGAGGGGAAACCGGACGAATGCTTCGTGTTTAAAGCAGAACTTTGGTTTTAGGAGACACGAGCTGTGAGTTTACCTTTTCCAGGTGAGAAGCTTCAGTGATGAGCATAGAGGGTTTAGTGTGGACATGCCAATTCTGAGTATCTGGTTTCCTCCTATATTACAGCATCTGTCCTTACAGTGCAAAATTCTCCTGCCTCTATGTCCACGTCTTTAATTTTTATACCACAGTGTGTAGTACTGTGTACAGTAATCAACAGAGTAGGTGTGTTTGGATTTTGAGCTTTATCAAAATTCTCTGTAGTCACTCCTTGGCAGAATTGGGAGTTACCTGTTGTTATCCACAAGGCTTCTTGTGCTGAGCTGTCCTGCTGGAGCTCATGGAGTGACTCAGTCCAGTGGTCAGTTGTTGTCTTGGGTGCAGACTTGGAATAGGAAGGGAAGAGGGAGATGCTGCTTGTGAGTTTGGTGGCTGTTGGAAGTGTGAGAATTTGTAATACTGTGCTCAGCTCTAGTCTGGAGGGAGCTGTGATCTACAGATTTCTTCTGTGGCTCTATGCTTAATTTTTAATTTTTTGTTTTCCCATGTTTTAAGGTAAAAAGAGAAGCCATGTTCTGGTCTAGCCTCTTGTTTTGATCCAGTCCTGTTTTGCTGTCAGCTGTGCGTTCAGTTTCTTATTTCCCCCTTCTCTCCCACAGACATCCATGCACTTAGCTCTAACTCTTACCTAGAGAATAGTCAAAATCAAGACGTGTTTGATGTCATAATGTAATTTACAGCAGAGTAAGGAATTGTGATTTCAAGAGTAAAGAGAATAAAATTGTCTTGGTTGCTTACAAAAAGTGGGCTGTTGGTTGTCAGCCAGTTAGGGATAAATTCAGCTCTTGCAGTTGTTTGTGAAGATTATTACGCTGTGATTGATGCTACATTATTTGTTTTTACTAATTCTAAAAATGGCCCTTTGAACTTTTGCAAATCCTGCTCGGTAGTAAAGTAACAAATACTAAGTAATATGATAAATCTGTTTATTTCATCTCAAATGAGAGATAATTGCTGATAGCATCCCCTTGGCTTGGCTTGCATACAGGAGATTTGAGTACTGTCTGTTGGATGCTGTTCAAAAGTATTTTCAATTTTTAATATCCTTTCGTCTTGGTCTTCTGCCTGTGTTTGTAGTCTCAGTGGAGGAAAAGAGATCCCCACATAGATTTACTGAGAAGAGCTGCCTCTGATTTGAAACAGTCAGTAGCCCTTCTGACTAACCAAGGGAAGCAAGGATAAGACTTGGAGGAAAAGATAAATGCTGAAACTTTGAGAAATGATAAAAGAATATCCTTTTGGTCAGTTGGGTCAGCTATCCTGATTCTGTCATGGGCACCCCTAGTCCAGTCCCTGGCAGGGCAACGTGAGAAGCTGCAAAGTCCTTGACTTAGTACAAGCACTGCTCAGCAAAAAGTAAAAGATCATTGTGTTACCAACGCAGTTGTCATCCTAAATTCAAACCAGCACTCTTACCAGCTACTAGGAAGAAAATTAACTCCATCCCAGGCTAAACCAGGACGTGATTCTAGGAGTTTAATGCCCCTGTCCAGACTCTGAGATCTCCTTTTTCTCAATGTCGTTGCTCGGTTATGTTTTTTGCTGGTTTCATCTGAGTTATGTGTAAAGTGATATGGCTCAATGGGATTTGCACAGACATATGGAGTCTGACCAGTGCCTCTTTGACTTTAGGAGGACGTCATCACGGATATTTGACTTTACCTCTGTTCAAATCTGTTGTCTGAAACCCAGATTGTGAAATCAGGGGGAATGGAACATGGTGTTGCTCATGATTCATTTAAGTCAAAATGCTCAACATGAGCCACTTAAACGTGTCTAGGCACTGAAATATATGTTCAGATTTACATAATTTCAAGGCCAAAAAATGAGTAAATGTATTGTTTTGGGAGCAAAGCCTTGGAATGTGAGATTAAAGACTGCCCTTAAGCAATAAAGGCATTTGAAATGGCTTTAATTTTAAACACTTTGCAGCTTTTACTTTTTAGTGAACATGAGGCAGGAGCTTGGACCCTGCTTGCTTTTTCTTTCTTCATGTCATAAATATTCTCTCCTAGAGCATGGAAAATAAGTCAATTACACTTAAAACTGTTTATTGCAGCGCAGATGTGTGTGTACAGTAACTGTAGCTGAAAGCCCAAGTATTTAATTAGCAGTTGCCTGCAGCTGGATTCTTTCTTTTAAAACAAGTGGGGAGGTAGGAAAGCCGAAAAGGATGTCAGGAGACATTCTGCTGACAGTGAGCAAGTTCATGTGTAATTACTTATTAAAAATTTTCCTCTGTCTCCGTGCTCGGAGCCATCATGTGGAATTGCTGCCTTTTCACTGTGTTGTGCAGTCTTCTGTGAATTTTGTGTCCTTGCTGACCAGACACCACCTGTGCTGCCTCATTTGGTTGGGTTATATGGACTTAAGAAAGGAGTATCATAGATCTGAAGGGTTTTTAATAAGCCTCTGCTCATCTGTTAGTTTTGTTGTAGCTGTTCCCTCAACAGTTGTTGAGAGTTTGCCAATGATTTGGATGTGTGTTACAGTCAGAGCTCAGAATCTGGAAAGACTTTCCTCATGTATAGAACTGGATGGATTTGCTGCTGGAGTTGTAACATGGGCTCTACAGGTCAAATCTATGATGGTGGTACCTTTTGCATGTTTTATTTCTTGATTAGTTACTAATAGCTTTTAAACTGGACAGATGGGGATAAATGTTGGATGTATGTTGAAAAATTTCAAAGAGCTAGTTTTGGGGTAAAAGGTGGCCTCTAAAACTGCATTTCTTGTACAGAAGCGAATTATTGTGAAGGAAAGGTGCAAACAAAAGCTTTACCTTGGCTGATGCCTCATCTGGGTAATTACTACAATCTGTGCAAACTGCTCATAGTAGTTACTGTTGTATTTATCTCCTTGGACTTCTCTTTTTTCTTTTCTTGGCTAATGTATTTGTTAATTTTAATTTTTCATTAAGTAACCATTACATGCATTCCAGTGGGAGCTGATTTCAGCAGTAGAGGATATGAGGATTTTTTTTAAGCTGAAAAACTGTAAGTAAATACCAAGACATGCAGCCACACACTGTGCAGTATGCAGAAAGTACAGATGATGATCCTGTCCCACCCCACTGTTCTCCCAGGTGCTCAGATCCCACACAGCACTGTACATTTCCATTGTGTGTGTGTTTTTTAGGGTCAAATTTAATTTCATAACAGTCTGGAACCAAAAGGTGGCAGCAGCCTACCACACTATGACTGTGAGAAATTAATATATCACTTACTAGTGAGATTGCTGAAGGTGCTTAATTTCTTTTCTAGACCAGCCTCCTTACGTGCAGTTTGGTTGGTTGATACAGGATGCACTTGTATATGAACAATTTTAACAGCTCTCCTCACTGCTTTACTGGTTGGTCTGTGTCTCAGATATTGCACAGGAGAAGAGAAACTGCCTTAGCTTTTAGTAAAACTGTCTACTAAGACTGAAGAAAGTATTTTGTCATCAAAGTACTGAAAGGATTGAACATAATCAAATTTTGTAAAATATGACAGGGTAATTATGGTGTTTGGTCACTTGCTTCTCTAATTACCTTTCCTTTAACAGTGATGCCCAGGATTGCACTTGAGACCACCTGAAAATTTTCCTAAAAGGGCATGACAGGAAGTGTATTTATAGAATCCTGTATTTTTTGCCCAAGTAGGTTGCATATCAAATTTAATTGTTTAGGTAATCAGATTATGGGTGTTTGGGTTTTTTTCCCTCCTGAAGTAAAAAACTGGGCAATTTCAGTATGAACTAAAACCAAACAGACCCAAACCAAACAACTCTTATGTTATTGTAAATTGCAAAACCTTTCAGATTAGTATCTACTTTAGGAGATTAACTAAAAGTGCTGCTAGACTCAGGACCGTTTTCTTTTGTATCTGGGTAGACCTTTCAGAGGAAAATGAAGTTTTTGTCCTTAAAGACTAACCACTTAAAAAGCAGGATTAAAGCAAACTTCTAAACTCAGAGCTGCAGTTGCCCTTAGAATTGTCCAGTAGTATTTATAGAACTTCTCTGAAGAAAACCCTTTTTCCAAAATATAGTGTTGGTTTGCTTTCTTACTGTATTTCTTCAGTGGTGTGAGGTCTCTCAATGACTTTTGCTGCTGCAAAACTTTGCTGTGCATCTGCTGTTTTGTAGCAATCACCTACATAACCTTTACCCTTCAGTAAATGAAAGCTGGTGGGATATGGTTGTTCCCAGTAAAAAAGGGAATTGGGTTGCATCACTGCTGCAGGATGATGCAGTGAACAGAGCTGTTGGCATGCCCAGGGAAGTGGATGAGTCACCATCCCTGGAAGTGCTCAAAAACATGGATGTGGCACTTGGGGACACTGTTTAGTAGTGAACAAGGTATTGCTGGGTGAATGGTTGGACTTGATGATCTTAGAGGTCTTTTCCAACCTAAACTATTCCTCCATTCTATGATATGCAGTTCCTCTCTTGCTCATGCTTAAAGCCTAAAATTCAAGCTGACCCCTCACAAACTGTGTTGCATGGCTAGATGAGAAAGAACACAGCAGTGGGTAAGCTGTGCCCCTCACCTAACCCAGGAACTGCAGACCCTGAGCCTTCCCTCATCCCAAACCCTCTTTTTGCTGCTCTCATTCCATTATTCAGCACTTGCCAGTTTCTCACCACCCTCTCTGTGGCTTTCTAGGGATTCCAGTAATGTCATTGCCAAGTTTCTGGTGTACTCATGGTTATACTCTTGGGCTCCTTGCAGTTTCAGGTAGAGATCAGTACATTATGTGCAGTTGGGTCATACTTCTCAGTTTCTAGACAACAGTGAAGGCTAAAAATATGTGAGATTAATGACAGATAAGCCTGATGCAAAAGTGATCCCTCAACCCAGACTTAAATCTCACTATTGCTATGGCAAGGGTTTGCAAGGAGGAGATGCTAAGAGGGAGGCTTCTTACACAGCCTCTTTTCCTTGCCTGCAGGTCCAGTTCTTGATTTGAGGTGAGTAAATGTGTTTGTGGGGGTTTTTTGGCAAACATCCTGGCTGTGTAAGAATTTCTTGAGCCAAATTCAATGTTGCTGTTCAACTCGGTAGTCATCCAGAATGGGTGCAAAACACTGCCAAAGCAGAAGTATAACATTTATTTACTTGTTCTGCCATGATCTGAAAGGCAAGGGATGATTATGTACCTAGAAATAATATAATGGGATAGGGGTAAATGAGTCACAGTTGGAAATTGGATTGAATGCTTTGGGGGATTTTTTTCCAGTGGTAAATTTACTTTGGTTTTTTGGCCGCGTTTGTAAGTTGTTTTCTAATGATCCATGTGGTTTTGAGATTTTTATTTTTATTTTTACTTAGCAAGGTCCTTATCAGAAATTGCAGAATAAATCAGATTCTCTTGTTTGTAATCCATGGTGCAAGTTTTTTCTTTCTCTACAAACTGTCTAATCAGTATCTTTGTCAAAGTGTAAGTGCATTTACTGTCCATGTGGCTTTACCCCCTGCCGCCAACAGCAGCGACATCACCAAATAATCTTTAGGTTTTTAGTTTTATAAATTGGGTAGCTATTTCTTTATCCTTAAAGTGCCTCCTGAATGTGAGTACACAAATGCTGAGTAACAAAGTCACTGATTGCATGTGGACCACAAAGCCAAACGTCATCTCATGTAAGGGGTGATTTGAGTCACAATAATGTGCATTTCCATGGTCCTTCATGTGTTTTGCATGATGTACTGTGGACTTCATAGGGAGATCTATTTTTTTGTAGTTTGCACAGCTAAAAGGAGCACATTATTCCCATTACATTTTTCTTTTAACAAACAAATCCACTGGTTGATGTGTAATGTACACATGACAGTAATCTGGCAAGTGGGGCTGAATATGTCACTGGATTCTGGCTGCATATTTAGGAAAGGTTCAGGCTTTTATGGAGCTTAGGAAACTGTCTTGAAATTACAAGTCAGTTTTTGGTGTATCTTTCTTGTGCATGGTCACCATTTGTTTTCAATTATGGATAACTTTTTCCAGAGCTGATTTCATTCCAAGCAGTGCCTAAGCATGAGGTCAGTGAGGAGAAATGATTTCTTGGGCAGGTTTTATCTTTCCAGTGGTTAATTTATCACTTCTGTAAATAAAAGATAATCTGGACTCTGCATTCTTTTATATTCCATTGTTAAACTCCAGCCGTGCCAAAGAGTAGCGGCGGGCAAGATATTTTGCAGTCCTATATAGAAAAAAATTTGCCAAGTGATAATCCCATTTTTATTCCAGATGGATGAGGTGATCCCTTTCATATCCGCCATAATTACAGTTTATGAAGCAGCCAGCTCCATACACAAGCTGCCATCTGCACTTCATCAGTTTCTTTTATAACACGGGACAAAGTTTTAGCTGTCAGTGGGACGGATGATGTGTGTTTTGAGTGATTGTATATTTTAAAAGTATAAATCTAAAAGTCAACATGTCCTTCTGCTCTTGTGTGCACTTTCTTCCTCTTTCCTCCTTTGAAGATCAGTTGGCTTCAGTTTGGGGGCTTTTTTGCGGTCATACCACAAAAGAAGCTGTGCTGGTTTGGTTTCTGGTGTGATTATTTGTTTTTTTGTTTTTTTTTTTTTTTTTTTCGCAGAAAAGGGGCAGTAAAGGAACAAATGGTTCACAGAGAAAAAGCATGCAGGTGCCCTGATGTTGCCAGTTTACTTCTGTTCTGACCTTCATTAAATTTCTGGTGCTTAAACATCATCCCTATCTGGAGGCTTTTAGGACAAATCTGGGGTGGTGGTAGAACAGAAAAAAACATTTCATATGCACCCCTCCATTGTTATCTTCATCAGGGGATGTCATAATTCAACATGTACTCCAAATTTTTCCATTTTTACCCTGCTACTGCCGTCCTCCATGTTTCCCCAGACTCCCATTCTCTTGGGGTCACGTGTGCTGTGACTTCCTAAGACATCAGTGACCATAAAGGGTTTGGAGGCAGAAGACCTGTGTTTTGTTAGTGCAAGGTTTAATGAACTTACTGGTAGTGGTTTCATAATTTTTCCTGGTTTGGCAATCATAGGGACACCTTACCTAAGCATGACATGCTCACCAAAATTGATAGAATTTGGTCTTGAGATCAACATCACAAGAAGAGGGAGAAGGGAGGAGTGAAGGAATATGTTTCTTACCACCTTCTTTATGTCTATAAATGCTTGAAATTTTAATTCTGCTGGTTAATACTGGATCTAAAAATATGTTTTCAAGCTGCTGTTCCATTCCAGCATGTTTTCCAGTTTAACAATCAGAAAGGGTCCCTGCTGCCTTTAAAAAGAGTTGTGAAAAAGTAGCCACACACACTTAACAGGTGTTGAAATGCAACAGAAGTGTGATGTGGGGTTTTGTGTGGCTTGATGCACAATTGACTTAAGATATTTCAAAAATAAATTGAGACCAAACACTTCAATATTGTTCTGATGGTCTACATCTGGTAATTTTTATTTTTATTGATCAGCATATGCAGCTTTTTCCCCTCTATTTTCTAAAATGTTTTGATGAAAGAAAATCCATTTTATCTTAAGCCTTCCACAAAGAAGAGGGTAGTTTTTGTTTACTGTTTCAAACAAGTGTTATCAAGGAGTGACTAGAGAAACTTAAGTCTTTTTTCAAGACAAATAGGAAGTTTATCTGCTGTGTTACATGAGATCAACTATCTTAACTATTCAGGTTAACCTAATCTACCTGAGAGAATTAATGTGTTATCACCTGAGTGCTCTGTGATGAATTGGTTGGAACAGTAGTCTCTGAAGATGGACCTCTTTTGTCAATGCATCTGGGTCTGAAAGGGTGAATTTTCCCAAATTACACTGATGCAAGACATGAATTCCATGTAGTCACACTTCTGCAGTGGCACCAGGGCTTTTCTTCAGCCAGGTGTATATAAGAAAGGACATGACACCAGACTGGAAAAGTGACTGGGATAAAGATCCCTGGGTACTTGTTACTGGTAGGTGAGTTTAGCTTATTTTTCTTAATGGAAAAACCTTTGTGGAGACAAGCTCTTGTTTTCTCAGTGTAAAGTCAGAGCTGTAATGTATTACACCTTAGAATTTTGAATGTCACTGAGTCTGGTACTCTGGGGTAGAGTACATTTTTTAAAAAAGAAAGGGCACTTTGAGAGTTAGAGGAGGAATAATAAAGGGCTAGAGCCTAAAGAAATCTGATTTCTTCATCACTGAAGAAATTCCCCCTCATCATCACTGAGGGGGAAAAGGTGCCCACAAACCACATCAAAAAGGCAACCTGTTCTGTTGTGAGCACCTCATTCTGCCTCTTGTTTGTCCTATTAGTCAGGGGACTCTTGGTTACCTCTGTATGAACTTCTGGGTTCTGGCATGATTGCTGGTTTTGCTACATTCCTGGTGTGTTTAACACTGTGAGATAAACGACCCCAAATGACTCCAGCCTTCTGGACCTATTCACTATTATTAGCAAGGTTCCATGAGAAATCCAGGGGCTGATGCATTAAGCAAGTCCTTCAGTAAACACAAGTTATCGAGTAGTCCTGTTTTAGCAGCAGAGAGTACAGCATGTCTAGAGCTGATGCTTGAGTTAACTGTACTAGTATTTCTAAATTAACAACGTATTCACTGTGCTGGTCCTGTTCTATCAGGCAGCTGCCTTTGAGATGATTATGTGGAAGGAAAACTTTTGTAAGATTTTTTTTTTTCAGCACAGGCTTTGTTTTCCAGCCCTGAGATAGTGATAGATTAAGTATGTGTGCAAAGGGTGTGATAGATGTGATAGATTAAGTGAAGGTGTGTGTGTAAAGGAGAGACAGCAGGCTCATGCATGCGTAAGAATACATGTAGTAATGACCAGCAGGCTACTCCTTATTGTAACACAGCAATGAAATATGAGGCACTGGAAAGTGCATCTGCCTGTAGTGTCACACCAACCCACAAGGTCAAATAAGGTTTGAAACCAGGTTGCAAAAGAGAAACTACACTTCAACATGCTGCTCTGTGAGAAATGTCTTTCCTTCCCTCCTTCTGAGTGATACTTGCCCTATTGATGGCACTGAAAGCACAGCACACAACTTTCCTTTGTGTCTAGGCTTTTCAAAGGAGCTACAGGGTGAGTGGGTTTGGAACATGCAGGCACACTAATCCTGCCTACAGACAATTCCTACAGCTGCCTCGTGTCTTATGCACCTCACCTCACAGCAAACAGCCAGCTCAAACTGCTCCTTTTACTGCAGACAAAGTATGAAGAGCTAGTACAGAGTAGCACCTGAAAAGGACAAAATATGAGACTGGATGTAGTTAGATGTCACATCAATGTCTTGGAAGTCAAGAGCTAAACTGAGGAGACTGTTTTCAGATAGATGGGTTTTATCGTCCGCCAATGAAATGACATTGTGTATTATTTAAATTGAATGTCAGGTGTGCTCTACTGCACTCCTGAGATTTCCAAAACAGCCACAAATCCTTAAAACTGCTAACAAAACTGCTAACAAATAAACCTCTTAAGCTTCACTGTGTAATAGAATATAGTTGATAGGATCGAGAATGGGATATTCTATATATTCTGTATTTATGTACATGTAATACTAAATATTATTTCCATTATCTCTTCAGAACACATACGCTGTGCTTACCAGTGTCCTTTCAGCATTTTCCTTGATAGTGTCATCTTATATATGTCATAATGTGGATAAATTAGGAAAATCACTGAAAAATTAAGAAAAGATAGTTAAATACTGCACACTACGAAGGAAAAACAAATCTTGTATATTTGACTTTTCAGAATTCTCATTTATTAAGGGGCTGTGGGTTTGGGATTTTTTTAAATTTATGGTTTTTGTTTTGTTTTGTTTTAAGATTGTAGTTGGAACAGATCTGTTCCTAAATATGATCAGATTAAAGGTAACAGGGCATTTTCAGAATTGGTAGTCCACAGCTGCCTAATTTGTTGTGAAGCCTCTTGAATGAAAACATGGTTTACTGAAGTTTTCCTTTCTCCATCTCTCTGCTGAAATACTTTAATAGAGCTACAAGTTACAGTTGTATGAAAAGGAGCAAGACAAATTCTTTTAAATTAAGGAGATGACATGATGTGATGTCTTGGATGGAAAGTGCTTATTTTTCTGGTGCAGTACCAAAAGTTTGGGGGTTGGGTTTTTTGTTTTGGTTTTTTTTTAATTATAGTTTTAGGAGGACAGATAAACCCCAAATGACAGAGCATGAAATGAAAGCCCTTATCTTTCCATAGTGAAATTTCTGTGAACAAAAAGTCCCAGCAACCAATTCTGTGCAGCTTCATTGGTGATGTTTTATGTAAGCTTTTGAATGATGTCATTTTATTAATTGCAGCTGATATGTTTGTAACCAGGTATTTTTTGGGAATTTGTGTGGAGGAGAGGCTTTGTCCACAGGTACCTGAGACCTGATCTGAAATGAGGCCTTTGGATAGACCAGCACCTGTGGAGCAGCAGCATCTTCAGAGGATTGTATGGGTGTGGAAGGCAGGGAATTGCACCTGTGGCAGGGGAAGTAGAAATGAGATCCACCAGAATTCTCTCTGGCAGATGATGAGATTCAGCAGCTGAAAGCAACTGTAATGATGAATAGACAAGGTTGCTTCCAGAGCAGTGGTACAGGTGAAAAAAGTTGTAATTGGCAGTCTCATGGCATTTAGTCTCATATGAGTTAATGCAAGAGATAATCTCTATGTAACCCTGAGGGCTGCTCTGATAAATCCAGCTTAATTTGTGAGTCAAGGTCTGAACATTTAAATCTGTTGTTCCTGTTTCATCTGAGTAACTTAACCCCTCTTCTCCAGTGCACTGAGATTGGACTTTGTTTTGTGATGTTCCAGTTTTCAGCTGTGCACCCTACTAGTGGGAGGTGAGCCTTTAGCCCTGCAGTGGTAAATGTGCTCCAGTGAGCTTTGTGAGTAGGCCTAAAAGAGGGGTGTCACCAGTTCTGTTCCTGAAACAGTGCATGATTGATTTATTTTAAAATGTATCACCAGTCACAGGTGAGACTTCAGCAGAGTGCTGAGTGTTTAAGACTCTGGCTGTTCTAGGCTCTGGAAACAGTGTGTGGTGTAGAATCCAAAGAGAATTGCATGGAACCAGAGGCAAAGTTCTTTAGGTGTGAATGTTCCTATGTGTTTTGGGGATACTCTGACTTGGTGCTGTCCTATTGCGGGTGTAGATTATTCCAACAAGCCTTTGTTCAAACCATGGTGATGGGAATATGTTGGTGTGTTCCCTGCAGCCTGAGGATGAGGATAAACCCGAGGAATGGGATCACTGAACCTTTGGCACCTCCCCTCAGCAACAGCTATTTTTCTGGAATGTGTGTGTCAGCAGGGCAAAGGAGGGGTCTCATGGAATTTTATCTTTCTTTTCTAGAGTACATCAGGTGTTTGACACTTGCAGATTTAGAGTAATTGTGATTCTCCAGTGGGGAGCAGGAGTCTGTCCTGGCCAATATTATTGTAGGCTTGGATGTTTCAAAAAACTAGAAGGGGAAAATGCCAAAAAGAATCAAAACGCAGTGGGATATGCCCCATTTGCCCAAAGCAAATTTAAACTTAAATGTCTTCTTTCATCCAGCTCCTTCCTCCTTGAGTACTTCACTTGCTTTCACTCTTGCTTGTGTTCTGTTTCTTTTTTCTGTCTTTTTGGGAGCTATATCCACTTTTCATGAACATGATTTAGTGTTTTCCACTGTCATAAAATAAAGGCTGGGTTGCAAATTGGGCCACCCAAGTGTGGACTATTATTTCAAATAAGATGGTGCAGGAGGTCTGGACTTGCTGCTATTATTTATTTATTTATTTATAGCTTTGGAGGTGAGTATAGTTCCCAGAAGGTTGCCAAGCTCTGTGGAATGGGAAGTTTATTTCAATTCACCTCCAGCTAATGGATGCAAGCCCAAGAGCTTCAGTTGTTCTTGGTCCAACTGTGAGTCTGGTTGTTTTTTTTCAGTCTAGGAATTTTATTTTTTTTTTAAAGCAGCTCCATGACAATGGTACTTCTGTTTCAGTCTAACAGGACATGCCAATAATTCCATTTTTCAGATGCATAAAAGAGACTTTTCAAGAAAAAATAGTTATTCAAGGAGAAGTCAGTGTAGGTGTGTGGAACCCCCAACCTGCAGTGGTGTTGTGGTCTTCTGAATACTGATGTCCTTTGGAGTGCACTTCTCCCTGTGCTTCTGCTCAGAATGTGTGACCTTTATTTTTGACCCCAGCACTCCTGACAACCAGCTGGAGAGTCTCTCCTCTGCTGCTGTTTTGTTTCATCCTCAAATTTCTTATGAATTTTTTTGGTTTGGTTTGGTTTTGTTTTATTTTCTAAATTTCAGGCACTCCAGAGAAACAGGTGGGTACAGAGAATGAGATACCAAGCAAATCATTACATTCTCTATGCAGCTTCTCCCAGGTTAGCCAGGAGTTTGTGCATTAGTTGTCTGCTGAAAGAAGTGTCTTACATTCCTGTTTGTGCTGCAGCAGTGTCTAGAGAAAAGGTAAATATTTGTAAAAAAAACTACAATGACTGATGACTCTGGCTGTGATTACAACAGTCATCTGGGGAGCAACCACCTATCTAAATATTGGCATTTTCTAAGCTGTAGTGTATTTGCTTAGAGGTGGTGTAGATCCCATGGGACATTTTGCTCCTTCTGGAACAATGGCTGAGAACTAGCTGGGTCATGCTATGATGTCTAAAATTTCATGAGAGTGAGTTTTGTCATCTAAAATACTTCTCTAAGGTTATAAGGGAAGGGTTGTAAAGGAAGAAAGACTGGAAGATGGAGGAACAGAGATCTTACTAGTCTGATGGATGAGATGGTTCTGTCAGGTGTTGGTCCTCAGGAGGATATGGAATAAAGTATTTTACCTCTCACTTCCCTACTGGGGAATGGCCACTCGTCCTTGCTTTCTCCTCTCCACGCTCCCTGTATACCGGTCTTTTTCCAAAGTCAATGTTTAATGTGGGATGTATGAGAAGCCCATGCCAGAACAGATTTGGAAACATGACCTGTTCCACTTCAGGTGAGAGGAAGTTTCAGTATGTGTGCCTGACTACCTTCTTTTTCCATGCTCTGTAAGAGTCTGGTTCTTTTCAAAGTTGTTATCCTCAAAACCGCATATTTTGCTTAATTTCAGAGAGGCATTCTCCCAGGAAGAGATTATATACGTACATGCACATTATATATTTAAATTTATGCATGTGTATATCTGACTGAAGATACATGTTAAAGGGCAATTTTGTGTCATGTATCCTCGGGACTGATTTTTAACTCTGAGCTTGCAGGAAATGCGTTTGCTTTTATACTGACACAGCTAAGACTTACCAGAGAGCAAAATTATTACAACATGGATGTCTATCTGCACCTTCAGAGCAGCTGGTTAGCAGCATATTACTGTGTGGAACTAAATAAACTGAATTTATGTTCTCACCTGCTTGTGTCTCAGGGGCTGTGTAAGTTGAGAAGACACTCTGTCACTTGTTACATCTCCTCCTTTGTTCATTCACCAGATATCTTCCCAAAAGAAAACCGGTATGTGGGGAGGAGCAGGGGGAGGAGATAATGCATACTCAGACCTTGTCTCTCCAAGAGTCAGCAAGAATTTGTCTAGACCTGAGCAATAGGAACCACCCTGCTGAGCCCATGGTTTAGAAATATCCTCATGAATCTACAAAAAGATAATGTTTGTTCTGTGGTGTGAGGGAATTGCACAATGGGAACTTAAAAAAAAAAATCAGCTAACAATGGTTTATTTCCATTGCAACCTTTATCTAAAGTAGTACTATCAGCCGTGACTGTCACAATCTGGGTCTTTTCTTACTAATCCACCTGCTTTTCAGACTTCAGGATTTGTAAGTAATAGAGCTTGGACTTGGTCTGATTATTCTCTTCCAAACTGTCTCATTAATACAATGACATAAGGACAGCTGGTGGTTCTTGTGTCACTAAATGATGCCGCTGAATAGGACACCTCAACACTGCTGATGTTCAAAATGGAGCTGGTTTTTGTGGCTTTTAGAACATTTTGGGGTACCAACTGGAAATCTTACACACTGTTGAAGCTCTTGAGTACTTCTGTGAAAATACTTTGGTCTTTTGTGTGCTGCAGCTGAAGTACAGTTCCCTGGCAACGTCTGGTATGCAATCTCTGAAATCATATCTACTGTCTCTGGACACTGCCAAAATATTTTGGGAATTTAGTGTTCTTGGTGTCTTGTGAAACTCCCTCCATCAGACTTGGGTGGTGATCTTGGTGTACTTCAGTGAAGGGCTGATACCAGATGTATAGACTGATACGTTGAGCATCTCTGTGGGATTAAGCAACCTGTGCTGCTGGATCAGATAATCCACTCAGATTATTGCACCTCCCATCTGCATTTCACTGTGCAAGGATCCCCTTGTGCTGAGGGACCTGTGGGGTCTGTGCTACTCACTGAAGTAGGAACAAGTTACCTTGTAGGAAATTGTGACAGTTTGAGATGTTTCTGCTGTGGAACCCAGAACCTGCCTCTGCTCTTGGTCTTCTGGGCACTGTGAAGTTGAATAAAAGAAGACTCAGATTGCACCCTTGGTGCCTCTTTCATGGGAGGAGGAGACAGAATAGGACGTGTTTGCCACATGATGGACAAGAGTTTTCAATAGATTCTGAGCTTCCCCTGTGAGAGGGACAAACACCAGTGGTGAGATCTGTGCTAGCTGGTCCCCCAGTGTTATTGCTGGTAAGATAAGTGACCTCTCTTTGCCCTGCAAACACTTGGGGCATCGTGTATTTTGATTTCAGGGTATTGGAGTTCAGAGATAATAGTATCTTTTATGGGGTCCATAGGATTTACTTACATTGTTGCAACTGGCTTGCAGAGCTCCTGTTATCCTACGTCTCAGATATTTCTGGGATCACTGTCTTAGCTTTAAGCACAGTCACCAGCTGAGTTAGAAATTGGTGACACCTGAGTACACAGAAGGCAGGGAAATGCTGAAATGGAAGAAAAATGTCAAGGGCAGGATCCTTCTTAGTCTGGGATGTAAGCCAGTTCCAACGGGGGTCTTGTTTGGTGAGTGAGCTGCTCACAGGATCAAGACCTGAGCCATCCAAAAGCACATGCAATGCTTTGCAGGGGCACTGGTTTAGGCTGATCTGTTCCAGAGTAGCAACGTGTTGTGTGGCTGTGCTCCAGACACCGACGTGAGTGGGGATTACAGGGGAAAAACTGCCTGCAGCACTTAGGGTGAGTACCTGAGCCTACAGGGTGTGAGGCAGAGCAAACATCCCTTATGTCCAAGCAAAACATGTCAATCAATTGAACATTTTTTCTTTTTTTAATAAAATCCCTTTTCTTCACATAATCTTGTGCACAGGAGCTCAGAGCAGCAATATTGGCTGGAGATATGGCTACACAGTGCACAAGCCATAGCAGAAAGTGGTCTGTTCACTGGAGTTTGGGCAGCAGTGCAGGTGGTAAGTAGAAAGCTTTGTTAAGACTATAAATCCAAACCCTGTGAATGGGTTCCAGCCCTGGAATCCCTGGTACATGCTCTGGGCTGTGTGGTGCCATCAGCACCCCTCACTGTGCTGCATGAGGAGATGGGTGCTGGGCACACACCCCATAGCACACTCCTGCTTTCAGGCTCCTGAGCTTGGCCCAGCTCAGTATTCCTTGTTTCAGGTCTGTCTGCATGGCCCCAATTACATAAAGCCTTTAAAGGTTGATGTGTTGAGGCCTGAGACCCTTAGTCTAATTCTGCTTTCCGATCTTTTGGCAACTGTAGAGTAGCTGGAAATTTTGGAGAAGAGCAGCTCTTCTCATGGCAAACAAGAGTGCAGACAGATTAGTGTTATCAGTGTCATTACCTCTGTTTCCCTGCATCCAAAAGGACAGCAGACAGATTCCTTTTGCACGAGCCTTGACAAGTCTCGTGCCTTGTCTGTGTCTTACGGGCACTTGAGCAGTGCCCATGTTTTACCAGGACAAAGCCTTTGCTTCCTGACTTGTACTGGGGGGAAAACAGGGCCTGACTTTAGACCAGGGGGGGCTGATAGTTGTTCACTATCATGTGCTTTATTGGAGTGGTGCCTCCTCTGGCTCAGACCCTCTTGGAGTCTGAATGAGAACCACCTGCTGTGTCTGTAGGTGCCAGAGGCACTCTTTGGGTGGGAGTGGATTTCACCTTGGGTGAAGCTACATGATGTGTGTATTCTCTGGCAATAAATCCCCCAGTTAAGCAGTCTTTTCCTCACCCCGTGGTTACAGTGGGTGGATGTTTGGCAGCAGGCTGTGTCTTACACGCCCCTGAATTTCAGCACTGACCCTGGAAGTTAATGGAGCTTACAGCACTTTGGGATTGAGTTGTTATTGTCTATCTGGTCACATTGATTGGTTTTTCTTGGACTCCTAATCAGCTGCAGTGTTTGATGTGTAGATGATTTTAGTTTGCTTTGAAAAAATAGATGTTTTGAATTACCTATTATCTTTCACAAAGTGAAACTATTTGCCCAACCCCATGGTTGCCTTAGAGACTTGTTGCAAACAACAGATAGAAGTGTGAGCTTAATATGAGGAATGTCCAAAGGACAAGTATGTGAGTGTTGAAAACAGAAAAATGAAACAACATGATTGCAACATCTGTCAGAGTAGGAGACTTTGAAATATTTCAATTTTATTTTATACTGGTTACAGGCCTCTGGAACCTGAGGTCAGCTCCAGGCATTGGTGTTTCTTCCTAAAGGCTTGTAAGTGTTTCAGTCAACATTTAAACCGTCTCTTCCTCTCTGAGCCCTCAGACTGCCTTGTCTGAAGGCAGGAAAAATCTGCTTGCTTTAGACAACATGGGGAAAAATATTCATTCTTAACATTAGGGAAATAGAAACCTAAACCCTGGAGTTCTGTCCTGGATTTTATTTGGAATCACAGGCTCTGTAGCATTTGCCTGCTGCAAAGGTTTCTGTATTTATCATAGTGTTAGTAGTGTTATTATTAGTATATAAAAATTAAAGATCAGAGTTGCTGTTAAGCTTTCATTTTAAAACAGTTAAAAGTGGTTATCTAGTATATCCTGCAAGTTTATAAAAACAGAGTTGGTTATGTGGATTTATAAGCCAATTATTGAAACATCTGTGCGTAATTTGATACTGCATGTTGCAAATAGAATATTAACGGACACAGCAATAATGTGTGGGCAACTTAGGATCCCAGTCCTTTAATAAACTTTGCCCACATGGCACTTTTATGTTCCTGCATTTCCCTACTCATCCATCTCTATTGTTTCTAGAAAAAAATCCCATCAGAATCTTGGATCTGCTGCCTTTAATTCTATTATAAGTGTAGGTTATGTTTCATGAATGTCAGGACAAAAAGTTTCTGGGCTTCACTGGGGGAGGAAATCACTAGTTCAACTTGTATCTCAACACAACTAATTGATACCTGTGTAATAATTTCACAGATACTGATGAATATTCTGGTTTATGAGCTTAAAGGCTTTCCAGAGTAATTCACGTGGTGAATAATTGGTGCCAAACAAAAGAAACAGGATTTTTCTTCTAAGCAATTTTGTTTTTCTGAGTTTTTCTGTGAGTGTTAGGGGGAGTGATCTGGTTATTGTTATATGACATGCTAAAACTTCAAAATGAAATAAAGGTTTGTTGTGTTGTCAAGGCATCCAGTCAGTAGCTAGGAAAAGAGAGGAAACAAAATCAAGTTCTAGAGACAGGAAGTTTTTGTAACTGCAGAGGCCTATCTATGCTTGAGGGTCTGTCCTAGGCAAAGCACAAATTTGATTTTTATTTCAACACTGTTGCTGCAAAATTCTGAAGTCCTACTGATGCACAAATTATTCATGTTTTCAAACTAAATTTCATCTGCTGTCTGTATATATATACGGCTTTGCTCTTGCAGATAAGAATAGGGTGATCTGACTTTGCCTGGATCTGATCCCCCTGATTTCAATAGGGATTTCACACAAAGTGTGTGTCCTGGTATAATCCCCATCAGGGCTTGGCATTGCTGCAATACAGGGACAACACTTCCAAATGCTACTTGGGTCATACAGGGTCTCAAATGAGTAGAAGTCTGTGGAGTCATTTCACTGCAAGTGGAATCTCAGCAGGTTTTGCTGTGTATGAAACACCCCCCCAGCCTGCCAGCATTCAGATTATGTGCTTGTGTGGCTCTTGTGTAAGGTTTTACGTGCAGCTTTGTTCAGAACTGCTCAGTGGGATCACTGACCTTTGTTTTTAACTGCTCCACAATAATGCTCCTGAGCTGTGTTTTCTCACTAAGGCATCTCGAGGGGGAAATGGCCAGAGACATCCCATCTGAACATCCTGTAGGCCCACAGTGTCATGTTTCCTGTGTAGGACTTGGAATCCTAGAATTCCAGAATGGTTTTGGTTGGAAGGGACCTTAAAGATCATCCAGTTCCAACCCCCTGCCATGGGCAGGGACACCTTCCACTAGACCAGGCTGCTCCAAGCCCCATCCAACTGTTGATCCCTGTTTTTATGAATATCATTCCATTCAACCCTTCCCTAATAATGAGTTAGAATTCAGTGAATTACTGTACAGATGCAGAGCTGTTGTTCTGAGAGTCAAAGTAATTTAGCCAAATTCATAACTGCTGCACTGGAAAACAAATCAAAACAAGAGCAAACCAAACAGATGTCTCATCTGTTCTGTTTCCTGCTGCTTCCCAGATGCAATGTTTTCCTATAGGATACTTGTCTTATAATTCTTTGACATGTGCACACCTTTTTTTTTTTTTGCATGAGGAGTGAGCATGTGAGCTAATTCCTTAAATTAAAAAAACCCAAACAACTTTGCTATAAATTGTGAGATAATTTTGTATGCACGTGTGCCTTGTTTCTTGAAGGAGAGAAAATAAGACCACCTGGTAAGCAAGCTTTAGAAAACATTAAATTCAAGCATCTCAGTATGTGTGTGGTCATAGATAATATCCTTTAAAAGCTGCAGAGGCCTCTGTATGTATATATTTAACTAAGAAATATTTAAATAATATTCAAGTCAGGGAAACTTGATAAATGCAACTGTGATGTTAATTTGCCACACTGTATGTTTTGTGATTATGCAATTAAAACCACAAGCAAGGGTAGAGTACAACACGAAAAACAATTGAAAGGCAGCACCATGCAGTTATAAAATCTTAAATTTGTCCAGCCAACAATGACTTTTTTTTTTATTTAATTTGAATCAGTCACTGAATTATAGAATGTTTGTAGGGGAAAGAAAACGAACACAACTCATCATAAATCTCTAGTCTAGGAAGGACTGCTGGAAGCCTGTGTCTAGCACAGAGAACCCCAAAGCAAGACATGGGGAGAGCACATGCAACGCAGTATGGCCAGCACGTGAGACACAAGGTACCACTTAGGGAACATCAGTTTCATGCCCAAAACCAGGGACTGAAGCTGGACAACTGGTTAGACTGGTACTGTGGACTCTGCCCTTGATGCATTCCTTGATGAATTGCAGGATGGCAGCCCCCAGGAAGCTTTTCTGAAAGGCTGTCCCTGCATTCCTGAAGACACTTAAGGCCATCTTTGTCTCCAGGATCTGTGTCGTCCTAAAATGTGTCTGTCTTTTTTGCATCCCCATGAATGCAGAACGTATGAATGAATTGCAGCAAGCATTCATGTAAGGCACAAATTCATAAATGGGGGACCAGCTGAAAAAGAAAGAGAGGGAGAAATATGAATGGATCAAAGAGCTAAATACTGCATTAAGAAAAAATAGCAAAGTTGGTTCAACCTCAGGGAAGAAGAAAGCAATGAACTATGGATTTTGCATGGTTCCTTAGTTTGCTGCTCACAGAAAATTGCATGGTTAGCCGAGCAAATGCCACATCAGATGAATTATCTGTGCTCTACATGACATCTCCCTCAGCACAGCGCACGTGCGCATCCCAGTCACGCGGGCTCGGCCCCACTCAGATGTGTTTGCTGCTGGACCAGCTACAAGAAGAACAGGACTGATGATGCTTTTTGCTCTGGGAGTTTAAAGCCATACAACACCCTCATTCCCATGCCTCCAGGCTCTCTCATGTGTAAAGAGAATTACTCGGTCACTAGATTTTCTTTCTCTTGTTGTTCTCTGTTTCTCTGCCCCTGTTTTCTCTAATATCCATTATTCCAGCATCTCTGTTTGGTTAACAAATTATAAAATCCTCAGAGTGCTCAGATGTTTTTATTCATACCTAGTGACCTTTTCATTCGTCTTTTTCATTCCCTGATCAACCAAGTCACCGTAGCCTCTTGGTGCCTTGCTCCATAGTGTGTTTTATTGCCCACTGGGCATAGGGGGGATATTTTTCCTGCTTTTACAAGGATAATAGTCCCCATCCCAAAATTTATATGTCTTTCTGCTTTCAGACATTGTATAGGATATGTCTTGCCTATAAATGTTTCATTGCAGGGTCTGTGGTTTTTTTTTTAGACTTTTCAAAATCATCTCATTCATTTAGAGTGGCTTATGTCCTTCCAGCATTGTGCTGGAGCTGTTGGAATCTCAGCTTGTTCCTGAGCGAACTGTTACAATGTGCTTCTTATGGCTGGATTCTTCCCACCTCTGCTTAGAGCAGGGATGGCAGTGGCAGAATGTTTTTCCCCAGTCTTCAGCCTCTGCAGATATGAAAGTAAGTCTTTCTATACCTACCCAGTTTTTTCCCACGTTATTAACCCCAGTACTCCAGGGCCGATGCTCCTGCCCCTGGAAAACAGTGAGGTGAATTAGCGAGGGTGTGCAAAGTAAAAAGCTGTGGGAACATGGAATTACAGAGTTTGACTTTTCCTGACATATTTTATTAAGTGTTACTCTGACTTAATGGTCAAGGGATCACCAGAGTGAAAGTGGAATTTGATCCTGTGCTCTTTGTGTCACCACCTGGCAACTTCCATGGGTCCCTTTTGTTTTCCATCATGACAAAGGATCAGGTTGAGTAAGCATGACCTGAAACTGAGGAGCAAAAGTTGTTCCTGACGCTCTTGCATCCTAAAGCACATTGCAGGGGCTGTCCTGGAAACAACTGCCGCCTCACTAAATTGTGTTTGAAACAATGAAATAGAGACAATATATTCCATCTATCCCATAATTCAGTATACCAACAGGGAAAGTAAAGTAAAATGTGTACAGAGTGAAAATACTTCCTTTCCCACACTTGCTTGGCATTAAGGCAAAAATGGTAATACAACTGTGGATGTGAGCTGGGTTTTTCTCCCACACGATTATTTGACAGTAAATATTTGCTACATCTCTTAACTGGATTTTTCCAATAAAACTATGCTTCAGATTTCCTCAAATGTGAACTACCAATCTGATGCATGTGAGCTGGAGCTACCTGACTCACTTCAAACCTGGATGGCCCTGAATCAATAGAGACATCTTGCATCAGCAGCAGTTGTTAAGCGCTGCTAAGGGGCTACTTAAACTGCCAGCTCATAAATCAAGTTATTTTTGGTATAGCTCCCTGAATGGTGCAGCTCCTAATTAAATGAATTCAGGCAAATCTTTTCTATTTTTCAGCTGAGAGAGTGGTGATGATGCACAGATTAGACATAGCAGTGGGCAGATGGCAAAATGTGAATGCAGAACAAGTGATAGACAGAAGGCAGTGTCACAGTGAGAGATGTGGCTATGCACTTCTGGGTAAAAACAAATAAATACATACTTGTGCTTTTTCTGAATGAGTGTAAATATTCACCCTAAGATTGAGACAGGAGCAGTAGTAGTGCAAAACTGCCAGGTGTCTCTGTAAAGAAGTGTAAAGCAGAATGTCTTTGAGGAACCTTTGTGCCACTTGGCTTGCTGGGGTTAGATTGTACCTGCAGTAGAGGTGACAAATGCACTGAGAATTTACACCCCTGTGCGGTAGTGCCTCACTCAACAACAGGCTCTATAATACAATGATTCTGTAATAAGCAAGAGCAGGAAAAAAAAAATCCAGTCAGTCCAAGAGCAAAGACATGACCACAAAATTAGAACAGAACATATGTCAACCTTTACAGGCAAGGCTGTCACAAAGACCCTGACAAACCCTGGGTTTGGTAAATCCCTGTCTTTTAGTTCTGTCTCCTGGGCCACATAAGAGCAAAGAGGAATGCTGGTCTCTCTCATGTGGACTTTGGGAACTGTTTTAAGCTGGCCCTGTTTACAGAAGCTGTTTAGTCACTACATGGATCTGCTGAAGATGAACCTATGCAATACCTCCTTCTTCTCTTCCCTCAGAGTATGGCTTCACTGCAGAGGGACTCCTGGGTGCTGAGCCTATGTCTGATACTTTTCTTGGACTGCGGACTCCAGACTGTGAAAACTACAGGTGCTAGAGTAAATGTGATGCCCTTCCTATCTTTTCACCACAGAGAAGTACCTTGACTATGGGAGTAGACCAGATAAATGCCTAGGAATTTTGGGGCTGGAGGGCAAGACTGTAGGATTAACAAAATGAGTTTTTTGACTGAAGCCTGGAAAGCTTGAGAGATCCCAACAGCCCTTTGGAAAACAAGAAATGGACCTGACTGCTCTACCCTTGCCTGACCTCATCTTTTCTGAGTCCAGAGGCTTGGTTCAGCATGCTTGTGCCTGGCAGCTGGCCTGTCATGTGGGCTCTGCTGGTGGTCTGGGCTGGTGCTCTGAAAAGCAGTCATTTATTGAAAATAAGCTGTGTCTCACCTCTGCCAATGTCTTGCCCCTCCCTGACTCAGCCTTACCCAATTTCTCAGCAGAAAGTTATTCAAATCAACAGCAGTGTTTTAATTGTCTGTAGATCCAGTGAAGGAGACTTAAATGTTGGCTTGAGCGATTCTCATCTGGTTGTCTTTCTTCCAAGCATGTGAAATGCACAACCTAAATTGACAGAGATTGTCAAACAGCAATCAGTTTTCAAAAGAAACTGTGTCTCTCCATTCACTATGGAGGTTAAAATGCAGAGTGAATGTAATAATTACAATGACATTCATAAAGCAAAGAGCAATTACAACTTGACACAGATAAAATCCTTGCCTGGCCTGGCATGAGGTGTTTAGCACAGGAGCATTGTAAATGTGCCTAAGCTATTTAGGTGAATAAGAACTGCTGTCTTCCAGCAGCCTCTGAATGCTGCAGACATTTTTGAGAACAGGGCTTAGCTTTCCATGTCACTTCTGTGCTCTGAAAATGTTATGTGCTTTTTAAAATGCTTTTGGAGAAGGCACTAAGTCATGGCTGCCTATTGTAGAAGCTACTTGAAGATGCAAAATCTTGGGAAGTTCTCTGTCTTCTCCAGTCAGATATTCTGTCTGAGGCAACAAGAAAAATACCAGATGTGTTAATTTCTCATGAGGCTTACAAGGGGTGAAATTAATATGCTGTAAAGATAAAGAGGTTGATAGCTCACCTATTTTGATAATAAAGCAATGCAAGCACATTATTTACAGATATATTAAAATTTTATGTGTGGGTAATATTCAATTTCAATATATGTGTATATTATCAATTTACAGTTTAACTTTACAAATTACTTGTGGAAGTCTGGATAGTTTTACCCAAACAACTTCAAAAAAATAGTGTTAGGAAAATCTTGTTTCTTAACAGAAAGGAAAAACCTTGATGGGACGTGGATCTTGAAGAGAAGGGAGAGTGGGGAAAATTGCTCTCCTCTTGGAGAGAAGATGGAAACTGCAAAGAGAATGGCAGGATTTGAGCTTTCTTTGAGTTAGTCAAGTGGATTTCAAGGAAATGACTTGGAGCGCAGGTACCTTGTGTGTGAGCTGTCTAAGCCTTGTAGGTGTCTGCCCTGCCTGAGGGCATAAAAGCAGAATTGTCAAACCACCACTGAGCTGATTCTTACAAGCTGCTGCTGTGAGGCAAAGTCCCTGGCTGGGTCTCTGGTGTGTTGTGCCGTACCAATGATGCTGTTGTGAGTTTGTGCTGTTAGAATAATACACCATGAAAGATGAGCTGGGAGGGAGCATGTGAACAAACCAGCTCTGGAGCTGAAACTGCTGCTGAAGACAGAGTTATTTCTGTCATACCTCCAGAAAACTCCCCTCTGCAAAGACTGTGTGAGTGAGAATGTTTGCCAAGAGTGAGCAAGGAAAGGTTTGGATGCAGAGGAGGAGTGACAAGCAGTGAGGAGCAATGCACTTGGATGATGCTGCCTGTCTGTTGTTTCTCCAGGACCCTGACAAAGGAAGTGATAAGAGTCTAAAATCATGGCAAGAGAAACAGAACTTAAATGTGAGAGAGCTGTAGCTGAAGACCAGGTAACTGTAAAGGAGAGAAGCATCTGAAGACAAAATAAGTGATAAAGGTACTGAATTAAGCAAGGGACCAGGAAGAGTGTGTGGTTACGCAGGCATTACCACCTTCACACCCAGTGTTGCCTGAAAAGGCTAGCCCAAAAACTGAGACTAGTCAGGAGTAAGGGAATAAAAGGTGGGTGTTATGTGAAAGGCCTTCAAAGGTACATTTAGGGCAGACAAAGCCCCTTCCTTGGGGCGTCACCCAAAATGGACGATGAGTCACGAGTTTTCCACACCTTTATAGGATTGGTTCATTTGCATATCAGCATAAATTCACCAATTAAAACTTTGCAATTTCCCCCTAGCTCCCTTAGCTCTCTCTCTCCCCCCCTTTAGAAGCTTGGGCCTGGGCACTCTAAGTGTCCTTGAAGAGCAAGCCCAGAGAGGCACTGTTATGTCTACCGAGAACAGCAGCTACCAGGCTCTGAAGCATTTCAGAGTTACATATTTAGGCAATACAGATTCGAGAAACTGTAAGGGTTAAAGCCTAAGGCGACACCAGGAGCACCATGGCAAATAGTTGTGTGATGTCAAACAACCTTCCCAAGAAGACTCAAGCTAAATTATGAAGGTGAAATTTCAGTCTGGGAGCACATAAATTGCCTAAATTTCTTCTGTAAGAATCCCTATACAGGCATCAAAGCAGCCATCAAACAGAAGGGAGAGGAAAGCCAATTTAACATTTGCAGGTTTTCTTTAGAAAATTCTACCCTAATACACTGAGGATCATTGTGCAGTGTGAGGTGCCAAGAAAAACAGCACAAAAGTCTGATGCTAGTCTTAATTACCAACTTCAACAATTGATCCATTGTGGATGTCAGCATCCAACTTGAGTGCATTCTCTCACCTCCAGTAAATAGCTTTGTTATTGACTTCATTATGAGAAAACTAGCAGATATACACTGAGTCATTACATGCTTTGATAACGAGATACTGGAATAATTGTGTGCAGTTTATGCATCTCTTTGATGTGACAGTTCAGTCAGGAACAAGTAAACACAAGGGAACCATCTAAAAAAAGAGGGAGTTGGTCGTCTTTTTCTTTTTTTTCTTTTTTTTCCAGAGAAGAGCCCTACAAATAAATTTAATGAGAAATCAGAATCTGAACTCTAGAAGACAAAGGCAGAATAAAATGACTCAATTTACATATCTTGGCAGTCATATCCTCGTGAAAACGTCAGAAGCTGGCTAAGGCAGGGCTTGGATTTGGCAGCTTGAGATTTGTTTTTGGGAAATCTGCAGTTTAAAGTGAATCACTGAGTCTTCAGTGTTCCATTTTAATAAATGTACTTGAAAGTTGTAGGTCTTTTAAAAGTGCAGGAGGAGATCTAAAAACTACGAATGGCTACAATAAATTTCTAAGAAATGCAGGGTTTCCACAACTGTCAACAGCCCCTTAGGCTGGAAGAAGAGTTGAAGAGAAGAGGCTGGAAAACTGTTGAGAAAGAGTGTCTACTTAAAGGCTTAAGTAATTGAGTAATTGCCAAATTACCAAAGTAATTGCCAAAATAGCAAAAGAGACCATGGAACCTAGAATCCATCCAGAGGTGCTACTTAAAAAGTGAGAGGAATACACTCTGGGACAGCAGAAGAAGGGTTCAATATGGACAAACTTGGAGAATACTTCTTTGGGGATAGTAATACCTAACACACTGAATTTTAAAGTTGGTAAACACAGTAATCTACATTTACAGAGATTTTTGTCATGTCTTTTAAAATATATACATAAAGGCTCAATGAGAACTAAATTCTATTCCATGCATCTCTGGTAACCTAGGAACTGAAGATTAAATGTGCGAGCAGAAGCTTTTACCCTATGGTTTAAATAAGGCACCTGTTTTGTGTATAGAACAATGCTGCTCATTTCTGAACATTCTCAGTGCCTTGCTGAGAGAGCAGAATGGAATTTTGCTAGAAAATTTGGTGAGTTCTGAAGAGAACTTTTAGACTTCAGTTGGCAGGTTAATGAGCCTTGCTTCTGCCAGTGAGGCCTCAGTTCTTTTTGGTTATAACTGATAAGCACAGGCAAATGATGTTCATCTTACATCTGTGACAAAATGCCAGTTTGGAGCATAAAAAATTGTGTATTGTAGAATGGGTTGTTTCTGCCATGTATGTAAAGAGACAGAACGTTCATTGCAAGAACAGGTTCCTTTCTTGCCAAAAAGAATAAGCTCTTTCCTAGGTTCCCTGTGTTGGTGACCAAGTCAGCATATATGGTGCCTTCCTTCCTGTAGAACTTTCCTCTAGAGTAATCAATATTAATGCTGGTACCAGGGCTCTGGGGCTTTGTTTTTATTCTAATTGTTTGCCTCTACATCTATTTTTTCCATATTTTTTATAGAATATGACACACAAATGACTCCCAAACAAGTGCTAGGTGTCTGGGTAACTGAGCAAGCTGTGAAGGCTGGATTGGATGCTACTCATGAAATCTGTCACCAAACCTAGACCAAGAAGGATAAGGAATGTTGAATTAATACCTTGCACTTCGTCTGTGTGTCTGGAGATGCCTAGAAATAAACTTACAAGGCAGTGCAGAATTGAAACAAAAGGAGTTTTGAATTGTGGAGAATTGACCTCAGAGTGGTGGTTCCAATATATCACTAAAATAATTATTCCTCTCGTGCTTGTGCATTCACCTTTTGGCTTTATTTTTGCCAGAATCTTCCCTCTCTGCAGCTCAACTTCCAGAAAAGAGCCCAGAGGCTGCAGCAAGAACTGCACAGGAAGTTGTTCCACTGCCTGTGTATTCCCTCCTGCAGTTTCCTGTATTACAGGTCCTGTCTGAGCTGTCATTTCCTCTCACCCCTCTGCTCCCTGTTAGCCCACAAAGCCAGCTTTGCCCACTGTTTCCAAAGCACACCTCTTCGCTTTCTAAGGGTGCAGTAAATCTTCTCATACAACTGTTTCTCCAACCCCTGCTATCTGACAGAATGGAGAAAAACCTCAAACTCCAGCAGAACAACATCCAGTCCCAGCTGCAATATTCTCATCTTCTCCTGGCTTCTGAAGGCAAGTTTAAAATTTTCCAGAATTTAATGAAGTACATGGCAGAAATCTTAGGCATTCTCTAGAAGGTTGTCCAAGAAAAACACGAAAACTCTTGGAAATATTGTGCTTGTCAACACAAGGACTATAACCATACCCATCTGGCATACACCTGTATAGACCCTGACCATGTCCAACAAAAGCAGACTGAAAACATCAAGCTCCTGCAAAAGCTTTTTTTAACATGTTTTTTGCTTCTGTGCCTGACTGCGGTGCTTGAAGGAATCAAGGAGATCCACCCTTAATGCATTCTGTGGGGAAAAAGACATCCTTGAGGCATTTGGTATGAAAGTGTTTATCCTGCCTTTTTAAAAATGCTAGAGGTGGATTAGGTGATAACATTTTTATTAGAAAATCAACCTGTGTAACTCCTGAAAGACTGCTAAACTCCCTACAGCTCCAATTAAGTAATCTCCCTGCCTTATGTGTCTCCAGCTTACACTAAACATAGCTGGCACTCCAACATATGCAATGACTTTTTATGGATGCCATCCTGATTTTAGCATTTTGAAATCCTCTGAGTGATCAATGTAACAATCGAGGACATCTGTCTGAGATTGTCTTCATCAATGGTGTGTGTGATGCATTCTACATCATAACATGCTCTTGGACAAGTTCTGCAGGGCTTCTCTGTCAGGATTCGTCAGAAAACCGAACCAAAAGAACAGAAAACTTGTGACAAGGAGCATATTTTAGTGTGTTGCTGAACGCATCACCAGCCACTAAGAGTCACAGATTTAACATGGCAGAATACCACAGAAGGCACCCTGTGCTTTGGATGAGGCTTCCCACAGGTAGTAGGTTTGCTGACAGCACTAGGATAATTTTGTACTATTTTTCCATTCTACTGTTCTTGAGATCTGAGGAAGTTTTTGTCTTTGTGAAGTTCTGTCAGATCTATTGATTTTTGCTTTTATAAAGGTCAGATAAATCTACACAGCTTAGTATACTTGCAAGCCCTCTGGCTGTTTTTGTCTCTATTTTTTCTACTTTTTTTTTCCTTTTCAAGTTTCTTTTCACAGGAGGAAGTTAGTCATCCTCTGTGTTTTGACCTGTTGATGGAGGTTTTTTTTAAAGTGCAGAGGTTTGTCTTGCATTCCCATGCTTTTAAAAAAGCAGAGGAACTGTAGACACCTACATGATTGCCTGTGTTTGACGCCTTTTGCTGTCTCAAATTTTGGGTAATGACGTTGGCCACATTCCGTACATTTCCTCCTTGTTATGGTTTATGTACCTGAAAGATGTGAAGTGTCTGCTTTACTGTTCTAATCCCATCAGTTCACCTTTAGTGACTCAGTGCTCTACAGGAAAGACTCATCAGAACAACCTTCCAATCCAGGATCTCTGAACCACTTGGAAAGCTTGCTCATACATTAAGCATATCTTCAAAACCTGAAGCCCCTGGCTTCTCAAGACCTGAGAAGGCAGCCTCTCACTTTGTCAGGGTCCTTTCTGCATTCTGCCCCAAGATATTGCAGTACCTATGCATGTTTCTTTTAATTAGTAGGAATTTTTCAGACACTCTTAAAGACTGAGTCATCAAGGATCTTTGAGGATTCCCTGGAACAGAACCACTTGAAACACAAGAGCTAACCCCATGTGCTGTGTGGGAGATGGCTTCCTTTTCTTTTGTACATCATAATTGCTGTACATATTGAATTCTGAGAATCTTAAGAAAATAAGTCTGGATTTTCTCTATTATGAGATAGATAGTTCTGGTATTTTGCTCTGCTGGCAATTACAAACTAATTGGTGGCTTCACATACCTTACCAAACAATGTCTTTCAGAACAATAAGAAAATCTTGTACCCAGTCTCTTGGAGCTGGTTTAACAGCAAATTAGTTGTTGCTGGACTGAAGGTCTGGTAAAAATCCTGTACTGTTCCAGAAGTTCACAGAATTATAGAATGAATCATGGAATGGTTTGGGTTAAGAATGACTTTGAAGATCATTTAGTTCTAACCTCCCTGCCATGGGCAGGGACACCTTCCACTAGACCAGGGTGCTCAGAGCCCCATCCAGCCTGGCCTTGGACACTTCCAGGGGTAGGGCAGCCACAGCTTCTCTGGGCAGCCTGTGCCAAGGCCTCAACACCCTCACAGGGAAGAACTTCTTCCAAATATCTAATCTAAACCTACCTTATTTTAGTTTGAAGTCAATCCCCCTTGTCCCATCACTACAATGCCTGGCAAAAACTCCCTCTCCATCTTGCTCATTCCTTCTTGAGGATCCCATGACAGTGTGCAAATACAGTCATGATTGGCACTTATTGACAAGTAGAAAAGTAATGATAATATCTGGGGAAAGATAAAAACAATTGATGGATTTAAAAGGGATGAGGTGAAGGGTTTCCATTCTTCATGAGGAACATGCTTTGATTACTGTTACCAGTTAGTGAGCTAAGGGGACCTCTATTCTCATCCTATTCAACCACATGGTTTAGAGAACTTAATTTTATATATTTCTCAGAGGTTTGAAGGAAGGAGGTACAGGGCCTTTGTATGGTCAATTCACAAAAGATGTATTTCTAGGGAAAAATAAAACTATAGTGGAAGACACAAAAATTTCAGTGTCTGAAAAGGATAATATACATGGGATTCATAAATAACAAATGTATAAATTAAACCCAAATAAAGGATTGTGCAAATTACTTTGACCTAGGAAATCTTTAGGACAGAGGCTGGTTTTATTGTTCCTTACTGGGTCTGGCATAATGTGAAGCTATTAGAACAGCTCTTCAGTGCTCCCATATTGCAAATAAAATCAGAATAGTAGCTACACACAAAAAGGGCTCTGGCAGACTGTTACTGTGGATAAAAGCATGTAAGGATAATGTAATCAGAGTGGTCAAATAGGTAAATATTAAAAGTGATTTACTGTAAGCAGTGCAAGCATGGAGTTTGGGTTATGGAGCAAATGATTTGCTACTTGAAGGCAGAATTAAGTCCTCTGCGTTGGTGGGATGTAGGTGGGCTGGTTGATTCTGAGGATGGTTTTTGCTGTCCTAGTGTTCAGGGTTAAGTGGAAGGGGTTTGATGGGTTGGTAAATCATTCTCTGGAAGAACCCTGCAGCTGCAATAGTTTCAAGATATCATGGAGGAAATATATACCTCCCATCCTGTAGAGAAACACCTGCCTGAGGTGTTTTTTTATCTGCTCTCATAATTTGTGCTATTTCACACATGACCTGCTCCCTCAGTGTGTGTGAAAGTCAGGACTGCTCTATATGGAACATCCCTGTAAGAGAAAGGTGGGTCTACACTTAAAAAAATTAACTTGCTTTGCACATCAATGTGCTAATCTAGATGGTATTAACAGTCAGAAATAAGAAGGCCATAGTAGTTAATGTTCTGATTACTTCCTTCAAGAAACTGAATCTTGGTAGTACCACATGATGTGGAGCAGGGTCAATTTTTAAAGCTCAGCTTTGAAAAGTGGAAAATTGAAGCACTTGCTGGGCACCCAATCATTCCCTTTATGGGTTCCTCTGTGTGTGTTTTACTGTTCAGTTCATTAGGGGCATTTGATATCAGGATTTTTTTCATTATCAACCTTAGAAATAATCCTGTTACTCAATGCTTCCCATGGTAGCCCTGGCTATGAAGGACTGGGGCTCTCAGAAGCAGCAGTGCCAGTGCTTGAACACTGATTAGCAGGAAAGCTGAGGAGATAAAAGAAATTTTGTTAGAGATGATTTTTCTTTTCATTCTACCAGCATCCACAATTCTAAACAGAAGTTGTTTCTGAGTTCCAGCATAGTTGACCATGCAGATTCCTTGGGGATGCTCCAGACAGGAGTGCTGTTATCTGGAGAATATGAGGGGTTTGCCCATGATTTGGAGACAGAGAAGGAAGGAGCAGCAGCAGGAGTTGTGATCAGTGCCTTCTTTTCTCTGGCTCCTGCTTGGCCTAGGTAAGTTATTAGTACTTTCTCCAGAGGAATGAGACTCCTGCAAGGTCCCCTCTATGCCCTGCTTTCAGTCCACAGCCCAGGCCTGGAATTAGTGGTTTGCTTTCACACCACTTGCACACTGGAGTTGTTACAGCTGGGAGCAATTGCAGTTGGCCTTAGCAGCCAGGGCAGCACTATTCTCCACAGCTGAAATGAACAGAGATCCTTTAAAAAATTTGGGAGAGAGCTCTGAGGTCAGCTCTGAGTCGTTGTTTGTCCTGACTGTGAAAATAATTTGATTGTAAAAAAACATTTATGACACTTTCAACTCTATCAGGCAATATGTGTTGTTGAGATTATTTTGAAAGATAGAGGATAGACCCAGGATAGAATTATGCTTATTTTTTAAACAAGCTGAGATTAGAGCAAGCTTTTACAGTTTTGTAAATCAAAGAAGCCTGGGACTTACGTCTTTGGAGGCCCTAAAGGCCAGGTCTGTCAGCCAGAGAGGAGACTTTCTAGATAAGACAGCATAGCTATATTCTGAATCCTCATCCTGTGGTGACAGCATCCTGCTGTGCTGAGCTGCCTTAGATCTGTGCCATGGATTGCTCCCCCGTGGGAGAAGCATGACCTTCCCTGACCTATCCATGTGGATTGCTCCTGGACACGAGCACGGCTCGTGACTCTGGAGATGGAGCTCTTTGCACGGTCACTGTTCACACCCGGCACTTCTGGCTGTGCTTCACTCTTGTCTCCTTGGTTTTGTTTTGAAATGGCTGCTCCATTTCCTCCAGTGTTTCTCACCTCTTTCTTTTTGCCTTTGGAGAATTGATTTACAGTATATTTCAGGCTTTGACCAGTATAGCCTTGACCAGTCCCTTTTTTTAGGGAAGGGAGGAAGACAAGAAAAAAACAACCAACAACAACCACTGTTGATTCTGGCTTTGATACGGTAAATACCACTGTGCTGCAAAATCAAAAACTAAACATACAGCCTCAGATATCTGACTTTGAAATGTGTGGTGGTGGTAATTGAGTTTCTGGTTTTTTTTTTTTATTTCCTTTTTTTTCTTTTTTTCCCCCCCTTTGAATGTGATTCAATTAGAGAACCTTTTTGACCAAATTTGGAGAGAATTGGGTTAAGGCTTTTGAAGAATGCCTTTCTGCTCCAGCTCTCAGTGAAATTCATCCAAATATACAAAACAGAAAGGTTGTTGATACAGTTTCTTTGGAAGCTGAGTTGTATTTTCTCCCCATTTCAGGCTGTTTCCTTGAAACTTGATTTCTGCTTGTTGCTCTTCTCACTGAACCTGAATCCAAAATAACAAATATTATGAAAAAAAAGAATAAAAATAGAAGAAAAAAAGAATTTTTGAGTCTGTTTTCAGTTCTCTTATGTGGCTACCCAAAAAAAGCACTCTGCCAAGATTTCCAGTGAGCTCTGTGTGCCTGGAAAGCTGCAGCAGTAAGCTGAGGCAGGGGAGTACTGTTACAGAGTGGTTCAGGAGCCTTTTGTGGGTTCAGGAGCCTTTTATGGGTTCAGGAACTGTGGAAATCAATCCCAGTTTGATTGTGCTAAGCTCCGTGTCTCCCAACAAGCTGCAGGATTTCCTTCCAAACTTAATATCGAGTTTAAACAATGACTCCTCAGGTTCTACCTTAACTTTTTGCTGCTTTGGCTCAAAAGTTTGTCACTCCTTTTCATCTCTTTGATGATGTCATCATCCCATTCTCTTATACCTCTTTCTGCCTTTTATGGAAAAATCCTTCAGCTGCAATAAACTGGGCCTTTTTCCTTTCCTCTTGCTATTCTTGTAAGCCTCTTCTGCGATGTTTCAAGCTTCAGTGCTAAAAGTTCAATAAAGCAGAACAATAGTGGCCTTCCTTCTGTGTTTCCCTCTTGCCAGTCATACTCAGGGTTGCCAAGATGAGTCTTTAAAGCCAGTCCTGAATCTTACCAATCTCTCCATCTGACATTTTGTTCCAGACAGTATGTTGTGGTTTGGGACCCTATATTGTGTGTATCCTTGACTTCATGACTAATTGCATGCCACAAACATTATTAGTAGAATAGTTTTGACAGTCTTCCATGAGAACACTCTGCTGGCTCTCCATTGTGCCTTCCCATAACAAAAGAAATGACTTACTAACAGATAACTGATCTGGATATTCTTTTTAAGAGTGGCTTAATTTTCTCTCTGCTGATTTTTCACCTTTTTTTTTGTTTGTTTGTTTTTATGGCTTCAAATAGATTGGCAATATTTAGGCTCAGTAAAATTGCTTAATAATAAAGGATTTTCCCAGTGTCTTTATGGGTCTGCTTTTGCTTTGTCTTCAGCATGGTATCTTCTGCCTGATCTGCATTTCTATTTCCAGGATTCTTTGGTTTTGGTTTGGTTTTTTCAGTTCAGACTTGTCTGAAATTTGACTTTTTAATCTTACATGTCTGGGTTCAGATTTTTTTTCCGGAGGCTCGGTTTTTTTTTTTTTTTTTTTTTAAATTTGATTTTGAGGAATTAGGATCCCCACACAGACTGGTGAGGAGTTTTTCACATTTTCCACTAGCAAGTCTGTTTCTGGGGAACAACAATCTCTTCATGAGAACAAGCCATTGTCCAACAAAAACACTGTCTTGTTAGAGGACCTCTTTTAAGTATTCTTGGCTACTGTGGGAGTCTCCAGGTCAGGCTTTGCAGGTGAAAAGTAGATTAAGTTGCTTCAAATGTATTCTAGAATGGACTAGAACAATAAAATATAGACTTGTTTCCTGCCAGCACTTTAAAATCGAAACCCATATATTTTCCATCCACTCATGCTAAATAGAAATTGTGAACAACAAAGCAAGTTTAAGAGCTTTAAGAGCTGTCAGTAAAAGGCTAAAAAACTTTTGTCTGAGCACAAAGAAACTTAATAAACTCCCTTTAGGGAGCAGAAATTACTTAGTGCTTGTGTCACAAGCACAAAATCTGAACAGCATCCCTCTTTCAGCCCCTGACACAATCTAGTACACTGAAAATAGCTTAATTTCCTTGAGTGGCACCTGGACCAATTTTTAGATGAATAAAGAATGGTGGATTTTCCACAGTTTTCCAATGATTGTGTTTAAAGCTGCTAATCTTAATTTGTGACCACCTAGGTCACATTTCTTGCCTGCATAATCACAATTATGTGTTCTTTCTTAAAACCTTTCTCTGGTGTAACTTTGGAGTGTAATATGGGTGGGATAAAATCTGTGTCTTGGTGTGTAGATGGCAGGTAACAGGATGGAGCCCTAACCTCTAGTGGCACCTTTAAATAGCTGATACTTTATATATGATGGAAAATGTTTTTTTGTTTTTTTTTTCTGTTTTTAACCTGGGCACTTTCAGAATGGAACATTGCAAAAGCACTTACTTAATATCTTCCCATGCATAAGTAGCAAAAAGCTGCTCTTGCACTCCATTTAGTTCTGCAATGGGAAGAGGTAGGAAACTAAAAAAATGCTGGTGGGATACCCATCTTCTGTGATAAAACTGCTGTTCATTTGTACCAGCGCAATATTTTTGAGAATGAGAGGGAAAAGCTTTAGAGATGGGGTAACATTTCTTCCATATATTGTTAAACAGGATGTGGGTTTTGTTTATCAAGGCTGTGTTCTCCAAAGCCCTTATTTGTGGGAAGAGAAACGCATTCAGGGAAAAAACTTTGCTGGAAAAATATGGGACTGCTTTGAATGAAGGAGAGTTGTGAAGCTGTCAGCAAGATTGTTACTGCTCCTGGCATGCCTGTTTGCTGTGATCCTTCACTGAAAAGCACATTTTCTGGAATTTTAGGTGGCATCTGCAGAAAATGCCCAAAGGCATAATGGACGAGAGGCCCAGAACTAATTATCTGTGACATGGAGGGAAGTTTATAGCAATTCTATTTTGAATGAGTAATTCCAACTACTTGAGGACATTTTTAATGCACTGACATATTTGATAGAGGGAGGGGGAAAACCCAAACACAGCTTGTCAGTGGAATCTGTTGATGCTGGCATTCAGTGGTGTAGATATTAACAGTGGGATAATACTTGCAATCCATTTAGCTTGAAAAACAAAAACAGCCAGAGTAAGGCCAAGGTTTGCAAAAAATGAGTCTCCAAAGATAAGTTCCTCACTCAATATTTATTTACTTAATAAGGACGATTGCTTTTTAAAAGTGTCAAGTACTCACCAACTGCTTTTAATACCAGCAGAATTGGTAGCAAAGGAAATAACTAAGAATGGTGCTATAATCATGAAGCTGGTTTTGTTCAAGGTAATCTGTGCCTGTGGTCAGAAGCAAGCCAAGTATTCAGCCTGTGGATTCTGGCCCAAAGGAGCCTGCTTCCTGATCTAAACTAATATAAAAAACCAGAATTGTGTGTTACAGACAGGAAGGTAACAAGGGCAGGAGAAGAAAGGTCCTATTGTCAGCTCAAGGAGGTGCGTGTTTCCCTGGTGGATTTGATGTATTTTAGCTGTCCTTGTTCCTACGGGCAGCATGGAAAGCAAACATTGATGGAGAAGGTCACTTGGCAGGGGGATTTGGGCTGTGTGCCCTGTGCAGGAGGGGTGGCACGGGAGGTGACATGGAGGCACCTGTAAGCCTTTGGAGAAGGAGGCAGGACATGGGGACAGATTGGATGCACATGGCCAGTAGGATGTGAGCTCAAAATGTAGGCTTGCTGTGAGGGGACTGAATTAGGTTCAGATGACATCATACACAATTGCTGATTATATTTAGAATATGTGGTAATATGTTCTGAGACCTTCCATATGTTAATTATCCATGCTTCAGGATATGGCTACAGCAAACTTGTGAAATCAAAGCAAGCCTAGGTAGAGAAAATATTTTCTCTAGATGAACTTGAAACAAAGTTCTGCAAAAAGGAAATGTACCACAACCAAATTTGTTTTTATTTTGAAGTTGGTTGTCTGTCATATAAGCAAGGTTTTCAGGCTTAAGTATTCAGGCTTAGTTGATATTTTGGGACATGAAGGTATTTTGTTAATATTTATCAAATGTAGTGGTTTTGTTGAAAAGTAGAGAACAAAACATTTATAATGTATTAAATTAGCAAATGAGTTTTAGGGCTCAAAGACCTCTGTGGAATTTGTTAGCCAATGTTGAAAATATTGCCTCTGAAATATCTCAATAACTTACTACATGGGGATGAGCTATTAAAAAATACACAAACAATTCCCCTCCAAACAACAAAAAAAAACCCCAAACTCTTAAAAATCTCTTATAAACCTACTTTTTGTGAGCAAGTATCCTACTATTCTTCTGCCCATCCTTACAGTCATCTCGAAAGCATAATACCAAATACTTGAAATTGTGGATGTTCATCCTGACAAGCAGTGTTGTGTAGGTGATTAGCCCAGACCCCTGAACTTAAGCAAAGGGAAGATTAAATCAATTAAAAGCACATTATTTACTTAGGCTGAGCTGGGACTGGGGTAGACTAACTTCAGGACTTTCCTTTAAAAATCCTAATTAATTTTACTACAAGTAATGCATGGATTTCAGATGAGCATCTGTGGGACAAACTAATTTGCAAATAATTTTTTTTAATAGAAAGTCATTGTCTTTTAGAGACAATATGGTGAAAAACTGTCTTCTCTGAAAAGACTGAACGGTTTTGCCTGTGTAGCTAAACAATTTGATTTGAAAACACAGAGGAAAGAAACTGTTGGAAGTTGTAGATCAGTTGTCTTGTGCTCCCAGCCTGTCTGGATAGATTTCATGATAAAAATTGTGAAATTGTTGCATAGTAAGATATAATCTTTCTGAGGAGCCCAGTTCAGACAGTGTGAATGACAGTAAGGTCCTGAACTACAACATGTTATCAAAAGATATTTCCAATTTGAGAGGCAATAGATATTTTTCTGTAAAAAGTCCACACTTCTCTTTACTGTTCCTCCCCAGCGTTTACTAAAAAGCCTAAATTTCATTTGAAAATGTGTTTTAACAGAAAATATTTGACTGACCTACTTAAAAATTTTTGTTTGAGAAAAATGGTTTGCACAAAACTGTTTAAAACAAAAGCTGTGATTTAACTCAGGTCACATGGCAAGGTCTCAGGGCTGAGAGGTGTTTTGGGGAAGAATTTCCTTTCTTCCTTATCTTTTGATTAAGCATCTATTCTCCCCCAGATAATTTCTCAGTTACATGTGGGACTGAACTACTCCTCTGGCTGCACACATGAGTACAAATGCTTCTCGGAATCTTTTATTGAAGTTGTTTTTGTAGTAAAATCCAGCATGGCAGTGTCCCACCATTTGTGTTTGAAATGTGAACCTACGCCTTCACATTTCACCCAGCACTGCCTTCTTTTCATCAAAGACTTTGAAATATCCAACATTTATTTCACTGCCATGGTGATACAAAAGCACTGTGGCAGCTCTTGCTGTCTTTGGAAAATTTGGGACTGTTTGTTCGTCTGAGCTGTCTAATGAAGAAATGGAAGAAAGCAATTTCATCAATCTCACATTTTTGGGCTCTGCTAATTTTCAGAAAGAGAACTCCTTATTTTTTTTCTTTTCCTCCTCGTGGATAAGGTGTAGTAAAAAACTTTTCCATAACTTAACTAATCCAAATCACATAAGTGCTCTGGAATGGGCTCTTGCCCTACTGGTCAGGCAAGAGCGGGTAGTTGTCGACTGTCCCTACAAGTCCTCTTTGGTGCGGCTGTAGCTGGTGTGAAGCAGAGGAAAAGACTGACTATGAACATCAAGGGGGGCGAGTAACCAAAGGGAGAAATCTATGTTAGTGGTAGGGAAAGTGAAATGGGCATCACAGGGACAAATGTAAGGAGTGTAGAGCAGACTGGAATAGATGTGAAGTTATTTGATCTTCAGTTAAGGCAGGTGGCTTTGCACTGGGTGCTGGTAATAAAATCTGCAAAACAAAAATGAAAAATCACTTGGGGTATGCTGCAATTCTGGCCGAAGCTTTCAGCCACTGCCACAGCACATCTTCTCTTTGTGAGTTCTTTTAACAGACACTTGAGATAAGACACAGTAGAAGTACTTCAGAGTTTCTTCGGTCTCAAAATGTTTATTAAGTGTTATCTATAACTTGGCAGCACAGAAAGTGCTTTGTCGTTAATAATAAGGTTTAAAAGGGGGGCAAGCACTTCTCATCCAGCTTATTTATTCCCTAGAGTGTCCAATTAGGGAGGTATTGTGCAGGATATTTTCAATAAAACCCCAATAATCAGTTTTTCTTATGCCGCATTGCGGAACTTTAGAACCAATGGCAGAAAACACAAGTTTTTGGAGAAGAAAGGGGAAGTAACAAAGGTTAAAAAGGAAGTTATAAAACAACACCTAAACCCTCCATTTTGGACACTATTTTTACAATATTTCATAAACCAAAATGTCTACACTTCTACCTAATTCACCTAGTGACACAACCTTAATTATACAGCATTAATTTCAAAGTTATCACACTACAGGGGAAGTCTTTTCCAGGGTTTAAGATCAAATGAGGTGTATTTCTGGGAATCAAAACTTGTTAAAGCAGAAACAGTGAAATTCTCAGAATTCAGGGTTCCAACAGGGGTAATGCTGGAATATCCTCTGTTGGACACCCTCATTTGGGCTGACTGTTAGAAAGAGAGCAGAAGCTAGGAATGGTACTCTTATGTGACAGTTCAACTTCCCACATTAGAGAGACAATATTGTGAAGTCTAACAAAACCCAGTGCAGCTAATAGTACTTTAGCTTTAGTTTTGGTAGGCAGTGAAGGCCCAGAAAAAAATAGGCACAGAAATTAACTTTGAAAAATCACTTTGGATAATATGGTTAAGCATAAATGCAAGAGTTGTCATAAAACACATTTACCTTCATTTTAGGACTGCACTGTTGTAGTGACTGGATAGATTTTCTTTTCCAATATCACATTTCTTTACTGCCTGTTTTTGTCAGAGTTCTTCAAGGTCTGCTCAGCAGGAACTGCAAACTTCTTCCCAAGGGGTACAGTGTGATCTCTTTGCTCTGGTTTACAACTATCCAGGGAAGTTCATCTGCTGCACCATTGTGTTCAGGTCTGCTGTCTGTATGAAAATAATGTGCTTAGAGCTTTAGAGCTCTCTGTCCTTGTCACAGGGCTGCAGTTTTGGTGTTTGAGATGCTGGAAGTTGATTCCCTGCCTTGAGAGGTCAGTCTCTTTTCTCTTAGGAGGCAGATTGGGAAAGGTTTGATGTTTTTCATTTTTCAAACTTGTTTTTGTTGTCTTATAAAAAGCAGAGATGTTTATGGGAGCAATGTTTTATAGTTTTCCAGTGTGAATAAATAAAAAAAACAAAAGATGTCACCTTTGCATAGATCATGGACATGTGTAGAAAACCAAATGTTCTTACAAATTGAAGTGCCTCCTAATACAAGCCCATCCACTGCAGCTGTCCAGATCAAGACACTTTTGAGTACCTTTTATAATGCAACATATATATAATTAATAAAAAATATAATATATATATACATATGAAACAATATACACGATGTATAATTTATATGAAATATATATGTCATATTGGATAATGAGCTGAAACAGACTCTTTAAAAAAAATCCTTTTTCCTGTTACAGAAAGGAACAGGATTCCCTTGATGTGCAGAGAGGAACTCAATTCCTTACCCAATTGCTAGTTCACTGCATGACATTTAAAATAAGTACAATAATAGTACAATCAGCAATGGATTATAACAGTGACCTTTTCTTTCCTTCAGAACTATTTTGAATATTCATGGCCAGAATCTTACTGAGAGGAAGCTCTGCAGAGAAGGGTGGTCTTCTTTTGTTGCTCTTTGCTGGACAGTGAATTTCAGTGAATTTCACCAAAGGAGAAAGAGCAGAAGTTGGTGCCATCCAGAGGAAGCCACAAAACTTCACAACAGGGCTCAGCTGAGAACAGACTGACCTGAGAGGAGAAGAGAATCAAATAGTGCAATCTATCACCATGTGCCCCTTATCTGCAATTAGAATTAGATATTGTCAAGAGGAGAAATGATGGGTGAGTGAGTTCAGTTCAATTTCTTTTTCCCTTGTACTGCTGGGATAGGTCATCAAGTTCTTTCTGCTTACCAGGATAACTACCTTGACTTATGAATTCAAAGGCTCTGACTCACTTGTTGGATACTGGAAAATAAGTAGCTTGGTCTCTGCTTAGGGCCCCAAATATAAATAATAGCACAGAGGTGTTCTGGGGATTTGAAAAGGAGCTTGGCTTGGATACAAGGAAGAGCTTCTGATGGCTTGGAAACAACAGAAGAGGCAGAACATAATGAGTGGCCTACCTGATAAAGATGGAAAAACACCTATGGCAAAGGTAACAGGAAGGATTCTCAGAGCTACTACAGTTGTGTTCTGTCTTTGGACTGAAGGGGAAAACTCCTGCAAGCCCTGAGCAGCATCCCTGCACTCAAAGTTACAGACTTTTCCTGGAAGCAGCATCAGTGCAGTTTCAACCAGGTAATAAAAATCTCTCTCCAGACCTTGACCCAAAGAACTGACATAGCTCTGACAAAGAATAATGAATAATGTTAAAACCCACTTTTAATGCCCCTGAGACCTGTTTGGATGGTGCTGGCTGGAGGTGACAAGAACTCTTTGTCTGTGTACCTCTAATTTTGTGTTTAATGCTCATCAAGAAAATAAGATTGTCTCATGGCAATGCCTGGTGTTATTTTGGGTTTGGAACTCTTGTTATTTCAGGTTTTAGAAAACTTGAAACTCTCCACTTTGGTCTGGCTTTGTATTGCTTGATCTTCATGTTCAGTTTCAAAAAGAGGTTTGGCTAAAGGAGACACTGCATAACTCCGTGCATAGTCACAGATGTGCACAGTTGGGCACAAGCTGAGGCTTTCCCAAATGTGCTTTCATTCCTTTCTCCAGTTCATATATCCAAATGCTTCTTGAGAGAAGTCTAGCACCAAACATAAGAGGAAATATTTTGCCCTTTCAAATCTGAATCTCTAAATGTTACTGTTCCCCTTGAGGTCAGTATAAGGTTTTTTATTTCCCTGTTCTAAGCAGGGTAGAAAATTGTCAGTATCCTTCTTTCTTTTTCCATCTTCACAGGATTTATCCATGTGCAATCACCGCTGATTGGATTTTCCCTTTTCAGGCACCCAGCTGTGCTGCCTGAATGCTCACCCCATCCAGCTTGCCAATTTTAAATGCTTTGCAGGGTCATGTTTTTATTCAAGCCAATCTAATTGCATATCACATCAAATGTTCCACTTTAAAAAAACTAAGAAGCAAAACAAAACAAAACACAAAAAGTGCCCCAAGACAAGCTACCAAACCCCAAATCTGCCTTATCCCCCAAAACCCAACCTCACATGTTTTTAATTTCTGGGGTATCCCACTGTAGAATGACATGTCTGTCATGACAAGAGGTCCATCTGAGCAGGGATAAAGTTGGCCCTCTCTTGAAAATTTCAGGGGTTGGAATGCATTGTTCCTCCTGGAATATCTCCTTTTCTGCCATGGCAGAACTCTTTCCTCAGTCATTACCTTTGGGAGCTCAAGATGGCTTATGGCAACAAATCTCTTCCAGCCACCATCTACAGGAAATAACAAAAAATATCTTGTCATATAATGCATGAAGTTGCAGAATTCTGTGCCCATGCTGAATGCTCCATTATTCTGTGCAGAAGCTCTTTTCTGTATATATTTTATCTCCATTGATTTGAAATCTGAGGTACTCTGGCAAGCCAAACCTTTATAAAGTTGGCTGAATCAAAGCAGATTTTGTGGCTTCAGGGGTGACCTTGTGAAACTTGAAGTATCTGTGGGCTTTTTGACTACAAAGCAGAGAAACTGGTTTTAATTTTCATTGCCATGGCTCAAATTGCCATCAGAGACATCTCTTTCTTGGAAGATTTTGCTCAAAGTATTTCTTCCCTTAATATTTATGAATGATAACATGGTGTGTTCTGATTAGGCTACTGAGGCTGCAAGATAATAAATGCATGTTTGCCTAAGTTGCCATTGTTGGTTTTTTTTTCTTTTTTTTTTTTTTTT